>CM075808.1:90504400-90926050 GCA_037975025.1 Excoecaria agallocha | reverse complement strand
CTTTATGTCTTGTCTTCCAGCTCATGCTTTTATCCTTTTTATTGATGGGCTTTGGACCCTACTGAGCGTTGTTGGGCCGACTGACTGGGCCTTGGAGACATTTTTTTCATAGTTATCACTTGTCCCCCCTTCAAAGGATCCTATCGGACGATTTAAGTCTTTTGGCGGGATTTTTGAATTTTTAGGAGACGTCTATCTGAAGAGAAGCGTCCGTTCAGCTTAGACAACTGCTTTTCTTTTAATGCCTGTGTGCGTGCCGAGGATGATGCTTCGTTCTCCGTAACTGCAATAATGGATTGAAAACACGTGGCGATCATCCAGTGAAAAGGCTTTGGAGTATTCTGAAAGCTTTTTGCCTATAATCAGTTGCATTCGAACGGGTCAGAGTACTTTCTCACCAGCCGACAGCGTCGAAAGCTCCTCACGGTTCCGTCCTTAATGAAGGGCTTCAGGGAGAGGTACTTTTGTTATGCTTTTTCTATAAGCTTAATTACCGCAAGTATACGGTGTACCGTTATAGTACTTCAGATATCGATCCCACGAGGAAATGTTGATTTTAATCACCCACTATTACTACTCAATTTTAATCTTGTTTACGATGTTCAAAAGTGAGATTAATTCTAACTATTCTAATGCATAAATTAATTAAATCCTAGTTAAATCTAATCAAAGAAGACAATAAATATTATGAAACTAAATAATCATGCATTTGATACCATTATTTTAATTATAATTTTTAATCTTATTAGTAAGCCAAGTTGGAATAAATTCCTAATCCACTCTCTCGACATGAATTAGATTGCCTAAATCATGCAATTAAAGTACTAATTCTCAACTCTCGTTAATGAACTAATGGATTTTAATTACACATTTTAAGTTTAAACACCAACCTATAGCAATTATCTCCACATGTGATCTCTCTAACTATGCTTTGATAATGAATTTCCTATTAACTTTCAATAAGATGTTGCTCTCGCTAACTCCCTTATTTATGATCATTATGTTAATTTTCAGAAAAGGAATTGCCATCTCGAAGGTCATCTTCCTTAACTTATAATGATACTAATAAAGTTTTAATAGCAAATACTACAATCAAAGATCAATATTATAAATGGAAATAGAAATTCATTCATCAATAATCAAATGCCAACATAATATTCATTTAAGGAATTACAAGGAAGAAAGATAAAAATAAGAACAAGGAGAAGGGGATCTCTCAACCCTTTTTCCCTTCACACAAGATGTCTTCTTCCTTGCTTCTTGTCTCCTCTTCAAAACATGAAAAATAAAAACTAAAGTACTAAAGAAAATTAAATGTTCTTAGGATCACATAAATCAAATTCTAAAAACATTCATCCTTTCTTAAAATTCTGTTCACATGGCATATATATGCCTATCTAAAAATTGTGTCCCTTCAAGATGTCCTTTCACAAGAGTTGTCCTTTTTCATAGAAAATTGCATCACTTCAGAATTCTAACTGCTCATCCGCACTTTGTCGCGCCCTCGCGACTCCTGTCGCGCTCGCGACAAGACACGCCTCTGCTTGGCTGGCTCCGCTGGCTGTCGCGACCACTCATTGCTTTGTCGCCCTCGCGACATGGCACGCCTGTCTCCTTGCTCTCTTCCCAACCTTCTGTCGCGACCACTCCTCCTTGTCGCGCTCGCGACACCTTCAATGTAGCTCATATGGATTTCTTTCCTCCACTTAACTCCTTTTATCTTTAAATCATTCCCTTCTCCTATAAAACAAATAAAACAACTACACACACACAAAACACATAAAAGTAACAAAATTCATATAAAATACCAAAGTAATAAACACAATACTAGACTAAACCACACATTAACATACAATATTTATGAGCTTTTCAAGCTCATATCAATTCCCCACACTTGAAGTTTTGCTTGTCCTCAAGCAAAAACTCAAAATGCTAGAAACCAACAAAACTCAAACATTAAAAACATAAAACATAGAATATGGAGTTTATCCTTCTTGAGATTCTTACACATTAACACACAAGGTTTCTTTAACATATTAATCATGAGTCAATGTCAACTAATACCAAAATAAAATCTTGGATCTATAAGGTTTAATACTCATATGCTCAAAATAATATAAACAAGAGAATGCAAATATAAACAAGAGAATGCAAAGTACAAATGATATGAAGCTCTTAAAAACCTTTATTTCTTACAACATGTACTCTATCCTAGCAAGTAATACAAAATGTAGAGTTATTCTCTCATAATTTCTGCCTTACGTCACTCAAGTGTTTAATGGATTGTGTTTAACTCATATTTCCTCTTGTACCACCACATACCATAAGCTTGTATTAAATAAAAATCTCCATCACTAGCATAAAATGATGCACAAAATCAAAAGGGTCTTTAAAGGGTTATAGCTTGGCTTAGGGTAAGGTAGGAATACTTTTGGGATAAGTAGCTCATGTATGTGGAAAAACATAGCAAATACTCAAACAAATAAGACTTTATATTGCAAAAATTGCACTAAAGCATGATATCTATCTTACTAATGAAATGTCCATAATCCCTTAAAATGATTCTTCAATTCCCACTAGTATTCACCTAAGCTCAACTTCAACTAGTTGCTTCTCTTATTTTTTTGTTTTCTTTTTAAGGCTCAAAGCAAACTAGTATAGTATTTTTTTTTCTTTTCTTTCTTTTTCTTTTTTTTATTAATGAAAATACTAGTGACTTTAAACTTAAGGGATTAGACACATATTCAAAAATTCATGCTTAAAATATATCAATACTATATCCTACTCATCAAAGCATAACTATATTTTCCACATAAGGGTTCAAGCTCAAGGTTTAATTTGTTAGAAATTGGCACAAGACTTTATATAAGCTCATGAATAAAATAGTTTAGGCTCAAAATGGCTACCTAAAGTCAAAAGGGTAAGTTTTTAAAGCAAGCCAAAATGGTGTAATCTAAGTGCCCTTATCATTTCTCATGCATATTATATACTAAATGTGATTTCAAAAATTATCTAACACAAGTTCTAGAGTAATGAATACAAGAGGAATTCTCTCAATAAAACAATAAATTTCATATGTTAAGGCTCAAAAGCTCACCATGGCTATGGCAAAACTCTACATCATGCATTCTTACTATTCTAAAGCACATATATAAAGAAACTTGGCTTAAAAGAACTATATACCCAAGTACTTTACCTAAACATGCCTATCCATAGAAACATAATCATATTAAAACTAAAGATCCTTAATTCTAAGTTAGTAAATGTATCAAATCGACTCATAATTAACATGCAAAGATTAATTACATATGTTAATAGGCAATAATTTCACAAAGAATAACTCCATAACACAACTTAACATAAAACATAAAACATTTAACACTAATCCTATATGCATACTACCAACTAGCTTCCCCACACTTAAAGGACACAATGTCCTCATTGTGTAAGGAAGACTCCACAAAACAATAAATACAACACAGACAAGCACAACACAAACAATACGAAAATAAAGCAAAAAGAATGACAAAAAGGAGAAGGTAACATTACTCATTGGCCCCACTTGGGGACCCCGGTGGAGAAGGCGTGAAAGGAACGTTGTGGTGGCGAAAGAAGGAAAGGAGCTTGCGGCTGAGGCTCTTATGACTCTTGTGCATTTGCTGAACAGTCGCCTCAAGGGAATCCATCCGAGCCGCCATACTTTGATTGGCAGCCTCAATCCCATCCAACCGAGACATGACCCGCTGCAATCCAGCAGTGTCCTCTTGTGCAGCACCGACACTGGGCTCACCACGATCATCGCAACCCATCCCAAAAGCACTTGCCATAGCAGCTTCGTCTTCATCATCATCCTCATCAGAACCATAAGGTTCAGCAGTAGATGTTTCTGGTGCTTTGCCTTTTCCTTTGGCACGACTAGATCTTGTTTCCTGCACAAATCGGGACAAAAACTGCGGAGGCATAGCATGTCTGTCTAAAACATGGGAGTTACGAAGATAACGTATGTCCATTAAAGTCACATGTTCATTGTCAGCCAAAATAAAATTACCTAAATCACCTAAACACCCCAAAATAATACCGGTTACCATGTGGCACATACCTACAGTTTTAGTTCTAGCAATTGATGCATGGTATAACCCGTCAAAAATAAAATCTATGGAACATGGTGTTTTACGTGATAGTAACAAATGAAGCACAAACAAGTCCTTGGATTGAACCTTGGTGCTTTCTACGCGTCCAAACAAGGCATGACATAAATACTTATGAAATAAAAACAAGCCATTGTCCTTAATAAGTCTATTAGAGGCATTTTTGTTATTGAATTCTGCCAAGCCAGTTAATGTTGTCCAAATTGGTCGGTGATCAAATAAATTAGAATTAAAGCGTGTTCCATTCAATGGAAAACCAAACCAATCATAAAGTTCATCAAAACCAAATGTAAACTCAGCACCTTGGTGTCTAAATTTAAAGTGAGTCTTTTTATTATCAACATAAGCCAATGTGACAAAAAACTCTACAGCCCAATCCCTCCTAATAGGTAAATTCATGACAGAAAATTTCTCCCATTTCATGTATTTGATATATTTATCAAATTGAGCAGTCAACCCTAAATCTTTAAGCAAGTCAGTATCTAAATGCAACATGCCTACATAGGTTTTGGTGTTAAAAAACTTAAATTTTTTTCCTTCGTCTTCAGAGTAGATAGGGAAGGGACACTCAAACCTGGCCTGAAGATACTCAACAGGTGGTGTAGGTGGAGAACTTGGCTCGGCAACTGGCTGCTTATCCTTGCGTCCAATGGATTTTGTGCGCACCATGGTGGAAAATAAAGAAACCCAAGCTGAAATCACAAGAAAGAGTGAAGAAGAAAGAGAAACAACACAGAATCTTAGCAAAAACGCTTCACAAAATCAAAATAGAAAGAACAGAGGATAAAATATCTCAAAACTTTGAGAGAAAAAGGAAGAAAACTCGAGCTGTTGAATGGAGAAGATGAATAGTCTCTTTAGGGTTTTAACTATATATAGGGGAAGGTGAAAAGGCAGCTAAAACCCTAAGAAATTCAAATCCCGTGTCCTGTCGCGACCTCGCGAATATGTCGCGATCGCGACAAGGCACGGTATTTGAACTAGCGAGCTCGCGACCAATGTCGCGCTCGCGACAGTACCTAAATGCCGAATCTCCTAGTGATCAGTCGCGCTCGCGATAGTGTCGCGCTCGCGACAGAAGCCGAATTCCTAAATCAAGATGAAACAGTCGCGAGAGCGATCAGGGCGCGCTCGCGACAGAATCATGCGATCCGTCCCACTCATCTTCGTCGCGCTCGCGACAACTGTCGCGCTCGCGACAATGATGAAATGTTCATGATTTTTTTTAATGGAAATATCAACAACATAAAGAAAGAAATCATAAATACCTGTAAAATAAAAAGAAAAATATGTAAGTATTCCAAATAAGGTACGAAACAAAGAAAAAAAAAACAAATTATTTACTTAAAAACAATAGAAAGTAAAAAGAAATGAATAACACTAAGGCAATTCTAATGAGATAAAAGATACCTCTTTACTCTCATATGCCCCATCAAAATAGATTTTACATCGATGCCCATTAACTTTAAACAAGTCCCCTTTATTATTTCTAAGTTCAAGATATCCGTGGTTGAAGACTTGAGTTACTTCAAAAGGTCCACTCCATCTAGACCTCAATTTTCCAGGAAATAATTTTAAGCGAGAATTGAAAAGTAAAACCTTATCCCCACTCTTAAAACTTTTATATTTGATATGAGCATCATGCCACTTTTTAGACCTCTCCTTGTATAATCGTGCATTATCATAAGCAAAAAGACGTAATTCATCAAGTTCATTTAATTGCAAACATCTTTTTACACCAGCATCTTTCATGTCATAATTTAAGGTCTTAATTGCCCAATAAGCCCTATGCTCTAACTCAACAGGAAGATGACATGCTTTTCCATACACTAACCGATATGGAGTCATTCCAATAGGTGCTTTGAAAGCAGTCCGATATGCCCATAGTGCATCATCAAGTTTATGTGCCCAATCTTTTCTAGAATTAGAAACAGTTTTTTCTAAAATCCATTTAAGTTCTCTATTAGACACTTCGACTTGACCGCTAGTTTGTGGGTGGTAGGGAGTAGCGACTCTATGGTGAACACCATACTTATTCAATAATGATGCAAAAGAACGATTTATGAAATGCGTACCTCCATCACTTATTATAGCCTTTGGTACTCCAAATCGTGAAAAGAGTTTCTTCAAAAACGAGAGCACCACCTTTGAATCATTGGTTGGTAAAGCTTCAGCTTCAACCCATTTGGAGACATAGTCTACCCCAACCAATATGTATGATTTCCCAAAGATATAGGAAATGGACCCATAAAATCTATTCCCCATACATCAAAAAGTTCAACCTCCAAAATATTATTCAAAGGCATTTCATCTCTCTTCCCTAGGTTTCCTGCCCTTTGACACTTATCACATTTAGCTACAAAAATTCTAGCATCATTAAAAAGAGTAGGCCAATAAAATCCACACTCTAAAACCCTAGAAGCAGTTTTGGCTCCACCATTATGGCCCGAATACAATGATGAATGACAATGAGCTAAAATATCCACTGTTTCTTCCTCACTCACACATCTTCTTATTATACCATCCCCACTAATCCTAAATAAGTAGGGCTCCTCCCAAAGATAGTTTTTCACATCACTAAAAAATTTCTTTTTCTTTTGCCAAGTCAATCCATAGGGTATGATTCCTGCAGCAAGAAAATTAGCAAAATCTGCAAACCAAGGCACATGCTTATAATTCATTGACATAAGAGATTCATTCGGAAAAAATTCATTGATTTCATGACTATCCCCTAGTGGTCCTGCAGCATTTTCTAATCTAGATAAGTGATCAGCTACTAAATTTTCAGAGCCTTTCTTATCTTTAATTTCTATATCAAATTCTTGCAATAAAAGGACCCAACGAATTAACCTAGGTTTAGCATCTTTCTTAGCAAATAAATATCTCAAAGCTGCATGATCCGTATAAATTATAACTTTAGATCCTAACAAATAAGACCTAAATTTATCACATGCATAGACAACAGCCAACATTTCCTTTTCAGTGGTTGTATAATTCACTTGAGGAGGTGACAAAGTATGACTAGCATAGTAGATTGCATGCAAATTTTTACCAATCCTTTGTCCTAACACACAACCTACCGCTAAGTCACTTGCATCGCACATAATCTCAAAAGGTAACTCCCAATCAGGAGTAGTGATAATAGGTGCAGTTGTAAGGGCCTTCTTTAAAGAATTAAAAGCATGTATACAATCATCAGAAAATTCAAAAGGTACTTCCTTAACCAATAAATTAGTTAAAGGCTTAGCTATTAGTGAAAAATCCTTAATGAATCTTCTATAGAAACCAGCATGTCCTAAGAATGATCTTATGCCCTTAAGTGTAGTGGGAGGTGGTAATTTCTCTATGAGTTCAACCTTGGCTCTATCCACTTCAATGCCCCTACTAGCAATCTTATGGCCAAGAACAATTCCCTCTTCAACCATAAAGTGACACTTCTCCCAATTTAGCACTAGGTTAGTCTCCTCACACCTAGCCAACACTCTATCTAAATTATTTAAACATATCTCAAATGAATCTCCATAGACTGAAAAATCATCCATGAAAACTTCCATGATGTTCTCAATCATATCTCCAAAGATAGAGGTCATGCACCTTTGAAAAGTTGCAGGTGCATTACACAATCCAAACGGCATTCATCTATAGGCGAAAGTGCCATATGGACAAGTAAAAGTAGTCTTCTCTTGGTCACTAGGGTATATAAAAACCTGAAAATACCCCGAATACCCATCCAAAAAGCAATAATGAGAATGACCAGCTACCCTTTCTAACATTTGATCAATGAAGGGTAAAGGAAAATGATCCTTTCTAGTAGCTGAATTTAACTTCCTATAATCAATACAAACCCTCCAACCAGTGGTAGTTCTAGTAGGAATTAATTCTCCATTCTCATTCCTAACTACTGTCATACCTCCTTTCTTAGGTACACAATGTATTGGGCTCACCCAAGAACTATCCGAAATTGGATAGATAATCCCAGCATCTAACAATTTGATGACCTCTTTCTTAACTACTTCTTTCATGTTTGGATTAAGTCTCATTTGCCTATCTGCTCTAGGTTGACAATCATCTAACAAATTAATCCTATGCATGACAACATTAGGACTAATTCCTCGCAAATCCGAAATTTGCCAACCTATAATTTTTATTCTCCTTTTAACCACCCCTGCTAGCAAAGATTCCTGATTACTAGTAAGTTTATTAGATACGATGATAGGTAAAGTATGATTTAACCCAAGAAATGCATACCTCAAATGATTTGGCAACTCTTTCAACTCTACTGTAGGGGGACTTACAATTGAAGGTGGTATAGGTGCATCATTCCGATATAATCGTTCTGGCCTTGCACCCTCTTGCTCATCCTTCCCACTAGCTTCTTCCTCAATGATTTCCCCATCGACACCTGCTTCATTAAATACTAATGCAACACAAACATCAATGACATCTATTCTCATGCATACATTTTCCTCCATGGGGTATCTTAATGCCCTATCCATGCGATATTCGACACTATCATCCCCCACTCTTAAAATTAATGAACCCTCATAGACATCAACCAATGCCCTACCTGTTCTCATAAAAGGTCTCCCTAAAATCAATGGGCATTTCACATCATAAGTAAAATCCAAGATGACAAAATCAGCAGGCAAAATAAATTTGTCAACCTTAACTAATACATCTTCCACTATACCATATGGTTTTTTTATGGATTGGTCAGCTAATTGTAAAATCATTGAAGTAGGTTTAACATAATCCAACCCCAATTTCTTAAAAATAGATAATGGCATAAGGTTAATGCTTGCTCCTAAATCACATAAACACTTAGGGAACTCAACATCTCCTAAAATGCATGGAATGGTAAAACTACCATTATCCTTCAGCTTAGTAGGCAAATTATTTGTTATGATAGAACTACATGCCTCAGTCAATTCAATTGTTGAAACATCTTCCCAACTTCTTTTCTTAGCAATTAAATCTTTAAGAAATTTTGCATAGTTAGGAATTTGTGTTATAGCCTCAATAAAGTTTAAATTTATATGAACATGCTTCAATTTATCAAGAAAAGATTGAAATTGCTTATCTTGATTCTCTTGCTTCAACCTTTGCGGAAATGGTGGTCGTGGGGTGAAAATCCTTGGAATTTTTCCTGGTACAACCCCCTCCGTCGCGCTCGCGACAGGTGTCGCGCTCGCGACAGAGGGCTCGTTTGCTGTAACTGGCGCGCTCGCGACATCAACCTCCCTCGCGATGTTGGTAAATCCTTCTCCTGTCGCGCTCGCGACATGTGTCGCGCTCGCGACACCAAGGCCATCTTGCCCTTTAGTCTCCTGCACACTACCAAAATTGTTAGTGTTAACAAATTCATTAATGTAAGATTTTCCTGACCTCAATTTTATGGCTTTTAAGTGTTCTCTTGGGTTGTCCTCCGTATTGCTTGGTAAACTCCCTTGTACTCGCGACGGAAGAGCCTTGGCAATTTGCCCCAGTTGCACTTCCAAGTTATGAATTGAAGAGGCTTGATTCTTGGTTATTTGATCAAACTTAGTTTCCATCCTCTTTTGGGTCTCCTCTTGAACATTAAACTTCATATTAATGCCCTCCAAAAATCTATCCATTTTAACCTCCAATGCTCCAAATCTATCTTGGGGTTGTTGAAAACCCACTGCCCTATTTTGGTTACTACTATTGCCCCAAAAAAAATTTGGGTGGTTTCTCCAACCGGGATTGTAAGTGTTTGAATATGGGTTTCCTCTTCCTTGTCCTTGGATAAAACTAACTTGTTCTTCAGTACTAGCCATACCCAAATTACACCCTTCACTTCCATGGCCCAATTGTCCGCATATACTACACCCACTGGTTGGACTACTACCCACACCTAGGCTATTGATCTTTTGCGTCAACTGCTCAATTTGAGCTTGCAAAGCTACTACTGAATCTACTGCATGAACTCCCCTTGTATTTGAGAAATTGGTCTCCCTAACTCTCTCAGTTGGCCACATGCAATTGTTCATTGACATTTCTTCCAATAATTCAAATGCAGCCTCCGTGGTCTTTCTCATCAAAGATCCCCCAGCTGCAGCATCAATGGTGCCTCGAGTTGTTGGATTTACACCGTTATAGAATGTCTGCATAAGCAATTTCCTTGGCAAATTGTGGTGTGGGCAACTTCGCTGCAATTCTTTGAACCTTTCCCATGCCTCATACAAAGATTCAGAGTCATGTTGAACAAAAGTAGTAATATCTTTTATAATTTTGGCAGTTTTTGCTAGGGGAAAGTATTTTGATAAAAAGACTTGGGCTAATTGGTCCCAAGTTGTGATAGAACCCCTAGTAAGGGAATTCAACCAAGCCTTTGCCTTGTCCTTTAATGTAAAAGGAAAAAGCCTAAGCTTGATTGCATCCGCCGAAACTCCGTTAATTTTAAAAGTATCGCAAATTTCTAAGAAATTTGCCAAATGAGCATTTGGATCCTCATTTGCCAAACCATAGAATTGGATACTGTTTTGAATCATTTGTAAAAGCGATGGTTTAATTTCAAATTGGTTTGCATTTACCGTAGGTCTTACCACTCCTTGTTGAGCACCACTCAATGCTGGCGTGGCAAAGTCCATCAAACGCGGTGGATTTTCTTCTTCAGCCATGATAATTCGTCTACTTCGATTCTTCTTTTTATTTGACTTACGGGTACTCAAAAACAATCTCTCTATCTCCGGATTGAACGGTTCAAGTTCTTCTTGCGAACTCCTCGTACGCGGCATGAACAGTCAAATCCTGAAAATTCACAACAATCAACAATAAATTAAATATCGTAATCCAAAATCTTAAATCAAGGTTCATAATGTAATAAATTAAATCAATCAAAGTTTCCCCGGCAACGGCGCCAAAAACTTGTTATGCTTTTTCTATAAGCTTAATTACCGCAAGTATACGGTGTACCGTTATAGTACTTCAGATATCGATCCCACGAGGAAATGTTGATTTTAATCACCCACTATTACTACTCAATTTTAATCTTGTTTACGATGTTCAAAAGTGAGATTAATTCTAACTATTCTAATGCATAAATTAATTAAATCCTAGTTAAATCTAATCAAAGAAGACAATAAATATTATGAAACTAAATAATCATGCATTTGATACCATTATTTTAATTATAATTTTTAATCTTATTAGTAAGCCAAGTTGGAATAAATTCCTAATCCACTCTCTCGACATGAATTAGATTGCCTAAATCATGCAATTAAAGTACTAATTCTCAACTCTCGTTAATGAACTAATGGATTTTAATTACACATTTTAAGTTTAAACACCAACCTATAGCAATTATCTCCACATGTGATCTCTCTAACTATGCTTTGATAATGAATTTCCTATTAACTTTCAATAAGATGTTGCTCTCGCTAACTCCCTTATTTATGATCATTATGTTAATTTTCAGAAAAGGAATTGCCATCTCGAAGGTCGTCTTCCTTAACTTATAATGATACTAATAAAGTTTTAATAGCAAATACTACAATCAAAGATCAATATTATAAATGGAAATAGAAATTCATTCATCAATAATCAAATGCCAACATAATATTCATTTAAGGAATTACAAGGAAGAAAGATAAAAATAAGAACAAGGAGAAGGGGATCTCTCAACCCTTTTTCCCTTCACACAAGATGTCTTCTTCCTTGCTTCTTGTCTCCTCTTCAAAACATGAAAAATAAAAACTAAAGTACTAAAGAAAATTAAATGTTCTTAGGATCACATAAATCAAATTCTAAAACATTCATCCTCCCTTAAAATTCTGTTCACATGGCATATATATGCCTATCTAAAAATTGTGTCCCTTCAAGATGTCCTTTCACAAGAGTTGTCCTTTTTCATAGAAAATTGCATCACTTCAGAATTCTAACTGCTCATCCGCACTTTGTCGCGCCCTCGCGACTCCTGTCGCGCTCGCGACAAGACACGCCTCTGCTTGGCTGGCTCCGCTGGCTGTCGCGACCACTCATTGCTTTGTCGCCCTCGCGACATGGCACGCCTGTCTCCTTGCTCTCTTCCCCGCCTTCTGTCGCGACCACTCCTCCTTGTCGCGCTCGCGACACCTTCAATGTAGCTCATATGGATTTCTTTCCTCCACTTAACTCCTTTTATCTTTAAATCATTCCCTTCTCCTATAAAACAAATAAAACAACTACACACACCCAAAACACATAAAAGTAACAAAATACATATAAAATACCAAAGTAATAAACACAATACTAGACTAAACCACACATTAACATACAATATTTATGAGCTTTTCAAGCTCATATCAATTCCCCACACTTGAACTTTTGCTTGTCCTCAAGCAAAAACTCAAAATGCTAGAAACCAACAAAACTTAAACATTAAAAACATAAAACATAGAATATGGAGTTTATCCTTCTTGAGATTCTTACACATTAACACACACAAGGTTTCTTTAACATATTAATCATGAGTCAATGTCAACTAATACCAAAATAAAATCTTGGATCTATAAGGTTTAATACTCATATGCTCAAAATAATATAAACAAGAGAATGCAAAGTACAAATGATATGAAGCTCTTAAAAACCTTTATTTCTTACAACATGTACTCTATCCTAGCAAGTAATACAAAATGTAGAGTTATTCTCTCATAATTTCTGCCTTACGTCACTCAAGTGTTTAATGGATTGTGTTTAACTCATATTTCCTCTTGTACCACCACATACCATAAGCTTGTATTAAATAAAAATCTCCATCACTAGCATAAAATGATGCACAAAATCAAAAGGGTCTTTAAAGGGTTATAGCTTGGCTTAGGGTAAGGTAGGAATACTTTTGGGATAAGTAGCTCATGTATGTGGAAAAACATAGCAAATACTCAAACAAATAAGACTTTATATTGCAAAAATTGCACTAAAGCATGATATCTATCTTACTAATGAAATGTCCATAATCCCTTAAAATGATTCTTCAATTCCCACTAGTATTCACCTAAGCTCAACTTCAACTAGTTGCTTCTCTTATTTTTTTGTTTTCTTTTTAAGGCTCAAAGCAAACTAGTATAGTATTTTTTTTTCTTTTCTTTCTTTTTCTTTTTTTTATTAATGAAAATACTAGTGACTTTAAACTTAAGGGATTAGACACATATTCAAAAATTCATGCTTAAAATATATCAATACTATATCCTACTCATCAAAGCATAACTATATTTTCCACATAAGGGTTCAAGCTCAAGGTTTAATTTGTTAGAAATTGGCACAAGACTTTATATAAGCTCATGAATAAAATAGTTTAGGCTCAAAATGGCTACCTAAAGTCAAAAGGGTAAGTTTTTAAAGCAAGCCAAAATGGTGTAATCTAAGTGCCCTTATCATTTCTCATGCATATTATATACTAAATGTGATTTCAAAAATTATCTAACACAAGTTCTAGAGTAATGAATACAAGAGGAATTCTCTCAATAAAACAATAAATTTCATATGTTAAGGCTCAAAAGCTCACCATGGCTATGGCAAAACTCTACATCATGCATTCTTACTATTCTAAAGCACATATATAAAGAAACTTGGCTTAAAAGAACTATATACCCAAGTACTTTACCTAAACATGCCTATCCATAGAAACATAATCATATTAAAACTAAAGATCCTTAATTCTAAGTTAGTAAATGTATCAAATCGACTCATAATTAACATGCAAAGATTAATTACATATGTTAATAGGCAATAATTTCACAAAGAATAACTCCATAACACAACTTAACATAAAACATAAAACATTTAACACTAATCCTATATGCATACTACCAACTAGCTTCCCCACACTTAAAGGACACAATGTCCTCATTGTGTTCGGTTAGAGACCTCTATCATTTCATTGCTTTGTGGATGGGTGACTGAAGTGAATGTTAGGATAATGTTTAGACTGGAACATATGTTTTTAAAGATTAAGCTATAAAATTGCCTGCCATTATCCATTACAAAAATTTTGGGTAGACCATACCTGCAGATAATTTATTTCCAGGCAAAATTTTTAATTTTTTCAGTTGTTATTGTCGCTAAAGGCTCGGCCTCGATCCATTTGGAGAAATGATCAACAACTACAATAAGAAATTTCATTTACCGTTTGCCTTGAGAGAAATGATCTAAAATGTCCAGTCCCCATTAATTGAATAGCCAAAATGCTCTGATCGACTGTTGGTCTGTTGCATATTGTCTAATGATTCTTTCATTAATTTGGCATTGTTGGCACCTTTTTATCTTTTTTTGAGTGTCTTTAAAGATATTTGGCTTGAAATAACCAGTTTGAAGTACCTTCTTTGCTAGAACCCTGCTGGTTTCATGTGCTCCACAAATGCCTTCATGAATCTCACTGAGTATGTAGTCTCCTTCCTCCTCCATCACACATTTAAGCTAGAGGTGACTAAATGCCTTTCTATACAACTTGTCAACAATTATAGAATAATTGAGAGATTTTTGAGAAACCTTTTGGGTTTCAGCCTTATCCTCAGGTAATTTGCCTGTTTGGAGAAATCATTTGATTGGAGTCATCCATGTGTCACCTTGTTGTCCAATCTCCATCATCTCTGACTTTTCAAGGGAAAAGGAGAGCTATTCAATAGTTGTTATATTTTCTTCAATTTCCTTTTGGTCTACTGTAGACATCTTTGCCAGTCGATCTGTTGTCGTCGTTTGCTCCCTGGGTAATTTTTCCAAAATGTAGGTTGATCCAGCCTCTTCTATCTCCCTTAAAGATGCTTTAACTTTTACCAAGTACCCTTTCATGGTATTTTCCTTGGCTTTAAAGGTACCTAGTACTTTGCTGGTCACCAGCTGAGAGTGACTTTTGATTTTAAGGGTTTTTGGTCGGATTGCCTTGACTAGTCTCAAGCCTTGCAACAACGCTTCATATTTCACAACGTTATTGGATGCCTTAAAGATTAGTCTTATTACGTACCTTATTATAATGCCAAAGGGACCTTTTATCACTATTTTAATGCCTCCTCTAGTATTATTTGAGGCTCCATCAACTATCATTTTTCATGCCATCTTTGGGGGTTGCTCGATTGCTTCACCATTGATGAATTCAGTGACAAAATTAACTAAGGCTTGAGCATTTATTGCACTTCTTAGATCATACTTGACATCCCAGGATTGCAGCTTTATGGCCCACCCCACCATTTTGCTTCCAAATCAGGCATTTGCAAAATCTTTCTGAGCGGTTGATCAGATTGGACAATAATGGTGTGAGCTTTAAAGTATTGCTTCAATTTTTGGGTGCATATCATTAATGCGATAATCAACTTCTCAATTGGATATTTTCTCAATTCTAGGCCTCTTAGGACTTGGCTGATATAGTATATCGGTGGCTGTTGGGTTCTTTCTTCTCTAACCAAGACACTTGCAATAGCCTCCCCAGATGTCGATAGGTATAAGAAAAGATTCTTACTTGGGATCGTCAGCTCAACAAAGGGGCTTTGTAAGGAATTTCTTTAATTGTTCGAATGCTTGTTGCAATCCGTTCCCTAACTAAATGCATCATTCTTCCTGAGTTTCTTGAAAAAAGGCATAAAACATTTGGCTGAGGAAGAAATGAATCTTCCCAAAGCTGTAACTCTTCCATTCATCTTTTGGATGTCTTTTATGTTCCTTGGAGGTTGCATTTCTAGGATTGCTCTTATTTTCTTTGGATTGGCCTTTATTCCTCTGTGAGACCATGAAACCTAAAAATTTACTTGATGGCATGCCAAAGACACATTTCTCTGAATTTAGTTTCGTTTGAAACCAATTTAAGGTATGGAAAACTTTTTCAAAATTAGTGGAGTGTTCATCTGGGTTTTTACTTTTGATGATCATGTCATTAACATAAAATTTCACATTTTCTTTGATCTGGTCTTTGAAAATTTTATTAATCAGGCATTGGTATGTGGCACTAGCATTTTTCAGACCGAATGGCATTACGTTGTAGCAAAAGGTTCCATCGTCTGTAATAAAGCTTGTTTCTTCCTGATCTAAAAGCCACATTAGAATTTGGTGGTACCAAGCACAAGCATTAAGCAATAAGGAAATGGCATGACATATTGTTGTGTATACTAATTGGTCTATGCTCGGCAGTAGATAGCTGTCTTTTGAACAAACTTTATTGAGATTAGTGAAATCAACACACATTCTGAGCTTTATCGTCTTCTTTTTTTGCCAAGACCACATTTACTAGCCATTTCGGGGTAATCTACCTCTTAGATTGTCCCCGCTTTCAAGAGTTTTTCGACTTCTTCTAAAATGAACTTTCTTCGATCGGGAGCATTTCGTCTAAGTTTCTACTTGACCGAGTGGTGGGTTGGATGGGCATTCAATTTATGTGTGATGATTCTCGAGTCAATTTCGGGGATATCCTCTGCTTCCACGCAACAGATGCTTGGTTTATCATCAGTACTTACATAACTAACTCTTCCACCTCTTTACTCATGCTTGTTTCGATCCAAAGACATTTTCCCTTTAATAGTTCTCTTACATTTACCTCTCTAGCAGGATCCATTCTTGGCCTTTTAGCCTCCTCAAGTCGTTCCAGCCCTGGCTCCATAATATAGGCCTCTTTATTTTGTTTGATCATGGAGATGTATGCCTTTCTGGATACTTTTTAATCTCTTCTTATCATGGTGGTACCTTGCTCCATAGGTATCTTTATGACTATATACCATATGCTGATAACAGCTCCAGTCTGAAAAAGCAAGGGTCTGTCGAATATCGCATTGTAGGTAAAGTTCATGTCTATCACCATAAATGGTACCTTACATGCATGAATGATTGCCTTTTAACCCGGATTGATGAAAAGCTCGACCAATCCTGCCATTGGAACGGTGGCATTGCCTAGTCGATTAGTGGAGTAATGTTCGACCTTAGTTCTCCAATCGGCTTTAGGCCTCGAAGGTTAAGGCATTCACTGCACTTCCATTGTCAACATGGATTCTCTTAATGAGGAAATTATTAACCCTTGCCCTAACAACCAAGGCATCTTCATGAGGAAACTTTAGATCTCTTGCATCCTCGTGGGATATATAAATTGGATGGAATATTTTAGACTGGTGGAAAAAGTAGACACCTTTCCCCTTTCTCTTCTTAAAGAGTTCTTCTCCATATGACAATCCTCTAATAATCATATTTATCACTCTGACATATGGTCTGTGTTGGTTTACATTTCTAAGATGCTCATCATCATCATTGGAGCACGAGTCATCCTTTCTTTTAGGGGTAGCCTATAAGGACTTGTCTTTCTCGTAGGGCCTACAAATCTTTTCAATGACCCCCTCTGTAGAAGTCGTTCTATCTCCTTTTTGAGTGAGTAACACTCATTAGTCTTGTGATTGACGTCTAGGTGAAACTCAATACTTTTTCTGATCCCTCTTACTTCGTGACTGGTCAAAAAGTTTCTTGGGCCAATTCACCTTTTTATGCTTCTCCTTGATCCACATTAGGACTTGGGTAAGGTTGGAGTTGAGTGAAGTGAAAGTTCAACTCGGATGGTTAGCGGGCCAATCGAACCTTCTCTGTTTAGCCTTTTTCTGCTTAACTAATTCCTGAATGTGGATGCTCTGTCTAGGCTATTTGTGATCCTTTCAAACACTAGGATCTTATTGCTCGACCATCCATATGGGTATTGTAATCTATCCATTACGTTCGTCCTTTTCCCTCTATTGGATCACAAGGCATCATCCAGTTGGATGTGTTGCCTAGCTCTTTCCATCATATCAGAGAATTTCACAGGCGGTCTCATGGTGAACGATTCAAATAAGGGCCGATCATGAATTCCTCAAGCTATTGTGTTGATTGTAGTTTCAACACTCACATTTCTGACCTTAGACATTATTGTTTGGAACTTGTCGATGTAGTCTCTAAGACTTTTATCGGGCCCCTGATAAAGATTTTATAGATCGCTGACCGACTTCGGTGCTTGCATCTACACAATGAATCTTGTCGTAAACAAATCTTTTAATTATCTAAAAGAGGAAGTTGATTCCTGTGGTAGCTCGTGTAACCAATTTAATGCGTCTTCTCATAAGGTGGTGGGAAAAATCCTGCATGCAATCTTTTCTTCATAGGTGTAAACCTGCACCTTGGTAAGATATTTTGCCATGTGAGTGGTCAAATCGATTTTGCCTGTATACTTGTCCATGATTATGTCTCTGCACCTGAGAGGTAGTTCGGAATCCGTTATCTCTCGACAAAAGGGAGAAGCGGTATTTGCATAGGTATTACCTTCGAACACACCCTTTTTGAGGTGTTATAGGCCGAATTGTTTAAGCTTTTGCTTCAACCACTTGTCTTTTCTCTATCTGCCTATGAGTCATCCTTCTCGTTAGTCCTTTTTGAGTGGTTCCTAGTGGGAGTACACATAAACAACAAGTCATCACCTATGGATGTAGTAGATGATCGACTTGGATGGTAGGTGGAATCTCTACTCGAGGACATTGTCTCTTTGCCTTTGTCACCTCTTCCTGGGGTTTGCATGCTAAAGCGCATACCCATTCTTCCACCGTCTTGTGCTTGCGGCTCATTGATGGAAAGCCTTTTGTTCATTTGCCTTCTCGGCTCTTCATCTACAAAGTCATCCCTATAGCTCCATGCGGAGATTTAGGGCATCTTGCATTTACGGATGGTCTGGACAATGCTTTTTGTGAAATCACTGAGAAGCGCTCTCATATCCCTCACTATAATGGAGTACTTTTCGCCTGTTGAAATGTTGTGTCGTTAAACTTAGGCAGAAGATCAGTTCATCCAGGGGACCTGCGAGTCCCATCTTGCCTCCTAGTAGGCCTAGATCTTCCTTGACTGTTATTAGCTTGGTCATTTCCTTTGGATGTTTTGCGTTCAATTATGATTTGTCAGGAACTTGAAATGAGTTAAAGGCTGCATGATCCGATTGAATGGTAAGTACCTGCAAGAGGTTTTGCCTGATCGGATTAAGCATGAGAACTCCAAAGATTAAGTTAGAGACTTAGAGAGAGATAAATCTAGGGACAAAGTCTCAAGGTTTTCACACTTGGAGCCACTATATATTAGGCTATTTATAACAGGTATAAAAGTGCACTTGAGTGCTTGAAATATGGCTATTGAGGTATTAGAGCATGTGAGCAGTGACATGATATGGAGCAGGTTGGAGGTACGGGCTCTAAAGTATGTCAATGAATTGATGAGACTAAATGTTCCATCAATCTGATCGAATATCACGTGATTACCTTTCAATATTTGCTTGTCATGCACTAGGCCTCTAGGTAAATAGGTTTTGAGTTTTGGGCTGAAACTTGCTTGAGAGCAAAAATAATCCAATATTATCAATATCCTTTTCCATTATCAATGTTTTCAAACTAGAAAAAGAAAGTTAAGGTTAAGCTAAAGTCTTAAATTAATGGGTACGATCCTAAAGACTACTAAAAGTATGCTTGGTTTTAGCTTAAACCAAAAAAGAGAAAAACATTATTTTATGGCATAACTCATGACAGTATGCAATGAAGAGAAACCAAGAACTCAAACATCCAATAACGGGCTCAAAATAAAAAATCAATATGTTGATTATTATGATAAGCATCAAAATCACAATTTTATGATAATAAGAAAATGAGAGAATTAAGAAAAATAAATTATGCAATTCCAAAAATTTCATGATAATGCAAGATACAAGATGAATTTTTCATAATTACACAAAACTTCTGGGTTTTTTACTTAGGAAGTGGACGCGACTGATCTGGTACTGCCTCCTTGTAGCTCTCGGTGTTTTGCAAAGAAAAAACGCAAAATAGAACAGACAACATCAAATTATGATAACATCTATCTATCTAGTGTATTATAGTCTTTCCGTATATCTATCCTCCTCTCCAAATTTAATTACCCTCTTTTTCCACCATTTTGAAAGGAAATTTTTTGAGGAATATGGAGTAAATTAGAATAATAATTTTCCCTCCATTTATCCTTCTTTACTTTTACAATTTAACACCAAAACAAGGTAAAAGAGGGTTAATCAAGTAACTTTGTCCTCACTTATTTCCACTTACCTCCAACCAAAGAGAGTGTAAGGGTAAAATTGAATTTTTTTTTAAATTAAGTACAAATTTGTAACTTTGGCCTATATTTGTTTACAACCGTGCCAAGGGTGCTTTATTAATAATTTATTCACTAAAACAAATTCCCTTAGCTTTTATTTGGATAAAAATAATTGAAGGAAATGAAAAACAATAAATAAAATTTACTTTCATAAAAATACGAAGGAGATTTAATTTACCTTCGTAAAATTGAAAAAAAAAATTAAAATCTTACTCTATTTCATCTGGTTTCTCTTTATTTTGAAAAAAAAATAAAAATGATAAAAGGGAATAAGTTATTCACTTTCTTTTATTCCAATTTTCCTTCTCCATTTTTTTATCATATAAAAGAAAAGTAAATTTAAATCGAATTTTACTTATTCTACCCCGAATTAATCTCAATTCCTTCCAACTAAACAAATTCACTCTCCTAAACCAAAACCACGCCACACTCCAACCACCTATTTTCTACCGTTCACTTATCTCCTGCCACCAATCTTGAAATCCCAATGGTAAGGTTTCTTTTTCTCTCTTTCAGTGTCCCTGATTTTTGTTTGCTATGCGTGCCACTCTTGATTATCCGATTTCAAAATCGGAGGACTGCTGATTATCCGATTTCAAAATCTCAGGACAATATCATCTGATCTTCAAGCTCATAATTAGTTCAAGCTTTTTGGTTACGACTTGCTTTTTTCTTCTTTCTTTCCCTTTTTTTTTTCTCTGTGGTATGAAAAAATCAAGTGGCTATTTTTGGGTTCTCTAATGATCCCAATAGTTACTATTATTAAATAATAATATTTTACAGGAATTATATTAACTATTATATGATTAGTATAATACATGTACCGATAATACTTAATTGTTAATTTAATAGGGATTAATATTTATTTCTATATTATAATGGTATTAATTAACAAACAGTGATGATATATAATACCATTTATATATTAATTATGATGTAACTTATATTTAGTAATGAGCATGAATAGGTTAACTGATCCATTAACAATTTTTTTAAACCAGTTCATTACCATCGGTTAACCACTATATTGGTTTCGATTTTTAACTTGATTTTTCGGATCGATTTATTGGTCAACAACTAAAAAATTTTAATATATAAATTTAATAAATTATATAATTTATAATATTATTTTTAATAGTTAAAAATGCTTTAAAAATGAAAAAAAAATACTAATTAAATACAATATCCATTAAAATAATTAAAATAAAAATAAAATTTCCATAATTAATTATAAAAATTAAAAATATTCAATATAAAAATAACAACAGAACGCTAATTATGCACATAATTTTAATATTTATTTACTAAAATTATATATCATAATATTTATAAATTACATAAAAATTGAAAAATATAAGTGTAAAATTTAAAATATAATTCACAAAATATATAAATATTCGGTTTCGGATTAGTTAACTATCGATTTTTAAAGTAAAAACCATAAATCTATAATTTCGATTCGGTTAACCTAAAAATCGGTTCGGTTTTGGATCGATTTTTCATTAACTGAATTTTTTATTAACCATGTTCATCCTTACTTATATTAAACATAATCCATACCATATTATTATATATTAGCAATATAAATGATCATATGTATATATTAAATATATAATACATATTATTATATCATTATTTATGAATAATGAATATACTACCAATTGTTAATAACAAATTATAATATATATAATTTCTATTTTATCTATTATAAATGAGTTTATGATATAAAGAGTTAGTATTTAGACTTACCTATTATATAATATTGTTAAAGTAGGATAGAGGTAATATAAAAAAAATGTAGAGTTATGTATGGTTAAGATAATATAATACTTAATAATAGGGGTAAGCATAGACTGGTTAATCCATCCATAAGCAAAAAAAATTAAGCAGTTCATTAATATTAATTTTTTAAAATTACTAACCATTAATCAGTTTATCGATTTCGATTTAGTTAACTAATATTTTTCGGTTAACCATTAAAATTTATAATATAAAATTATAAAAAAATTAGATAAAATTCAATTCAATTTTAAATATACAAAGTAATTTAATATAAAAATTACGAAACAAATATAATTTACTAACTAAAATTCATATTTTATAAATTAATAGCTAATATTTATAAAATAGATTTGATATTTATTGGAAATTAATATTCTTGATTTTAAGTCAAATAAAATTTTGGATAATATTAAATATTATAGCATAAAATATAAGAAAATATAATTAAATACTATTAAGTAAAATATAAACACCAATAAATGATAAAAAATAATATATATACAATTAATCGCATACTATATATAAATATTACTATATAATTAAAGAGAATCACATAATATAAATTTAATTTAAAGTATTATATAAATTTTATAGAAAAATATGAAAAATTAATGTATAAAAATAAAAATATATTTTATAGTATTATTTTATATAAATTTTAGAGAAAATAGAAAAAATTGAAGATATATATATATATATAACCGTAGACTAATGATTAACCGGTACTTAAAAATCTAAACCGTAACCATTAACAAAAAATGTAAAAATTAAAAATTGTAACCGAATATATTGGATCGATTAATCATAAAAATCGGTTCGGTTTCAGACTGATTTTGCAATTAACCATATTTTTGATTTGTTTTTGCTCATCCCTACTTAATAATATATTATAATGATAGACATATTATTTTATAATTACATGAAAAACATTCCTTAATATATATTACTAATGTATTATAGAATAGATATAATATGTATCTCTTACATTGATATTATATTTTACAATAAGTATAGGACTGAGGAGATATAGATTATGATATCGTTATATCCATTTATAATAGTTCATATTAACTATAGATCATATATAATACTATATACTATTAAATATACTATTGATAGACTATGATAATTATTATGTATATACTTATGAGATATACATAATATATAATATAGTATTAAGATATACACATATAATATGTTTGTCGATTAGTATATAAGGATTAATATAGTAATAACCTACATATACAATTATTTATAGTATAATAATTTATTCTTAAAATATTTATAATAGACATGTACTATAAATAGTATACATTAATATATATACTAACACAATGATACAATACTCATTGTGTTTACGTATATTAATAAATATAAATTAATATACAATATTTATTAATTTAAAATTATTTATTAACATTAATGGTACACTTACTATAATAAACAAATAAGAAAATTAAATATACATAAATAATAATTATTGATAATTCCTAAAATGTCAGAACTTAGAATGAGATAAAGAGGAGGAAAAACTTGCCGGGTTGATCTTTAAGGAGTAGCAAGCCGACCTGTAAAATAAGTGAAGACTTATCCCTAGCATACATGGAATTAACACTCCAATGCTTAAATCAGAGAGAGTTTTAGAGAAAAAAGACAGAGAGAGTTGTTATGTGTTTAGTACCTTATTTTCGAAGCTTCTCTTTATTTATATAGTGCCTAGGTCGTTAGAGCCTATGAGACTAAGATACTCGAATATTAGATTTTTTATATTTACAGTTAACAGATTTAGAGAGTCTGATGTGATGGCTTGCAGGGCATAGCATGCTGATATGACAGACGCAATGGCATTGGGCAGATCAACTAAAGAGCCCAATTAGGTTGTCAGAGCACTTAGCCAATATAGGTGGTCAGTAAAGGCTTATGGGCAGCAATTGAGCCTAAGCTTAGACTGGGCTTATGACAATTGTGTGGGGGCCCAAGTGTGATAATATTAGGCATTATCATTTGTACCCCCTCAACGTTCCTATCCGCCATGAAGATCTGACGAAAGGGGCTCAAGCAACTGATGCCTAGATTAGTCTTTTCGATTATCTTGAAAACAACAATGTTTTCATAAAATGTTTCTTTTCAATTTGTCACCTTTTATGTTATGATCTGCCTGAAAGATTAGAGGAAAGAGGCTTAGGCAATTGATGCCTAGAATTTAAAATAGTCTTTTTGTATTCCAAATGCCTAAAAAATGGAGACATTGCATTAAATGTGACGTTGCTTTATGTTAAACGTTGCTTTTTATTATCGGAGCGTGATGATGACTCGATCACGTGGCATCTTCTTATTAGACATCAGGTTGAATTTCAAAATCCATCTATTGCTTATAAATAGGCACTTTCTTTTTTTTTTCTACAAGTTTCTTTCCATGTTTTTAAGTTTTTCTTGTGATTTATCTTTCAAATTTGCTTTGTCTCTCTGAAATTCTTCTAGCTTTGAGTTTTTGTCCTTATTTAGATTTCAACTCGAGCCTTTCATTCTTTCAGTAAGCTTCCAATTTTGAACTTATTCTCTTCTTCAATTTTCAAACATGAGGTTGAAATGGTTGAGTTTGGGGTTTTCACCTACCACGATATGTATTTGAGATTTTTGTTAGAGTATAGGAAAAAACCATTATCGTAGATCATACCAGGCTTACTAAGGATGAAGTTAAATCCTTTAAGAGATAATATTGCTTTCCTTTTAGATATTACACTTACCCCTGCCCCTTTTCGATGTCCTATAGAGAAGGACCTTTTGCAGATGAAAATTTTTTTATTCTCCACAATATAAGTCTAGAATTTTGGCTGAGGTTCCCTTTCGATGGATTTGATAGGGCTTTGTTAGGAGCTTATAAAGTGGCCCCTATAAATGGAATCCCAATGCTTGGAGGGTAATAACGTGCTTTAAGGCTATGTGTAGGAATTGCCAGCCTAGCATACCCTTAACTATTAAATTATTCATCCATTTCTTTTTTTTTTTATTTCCAATAGAGTAGACTTATAAGGTTTTTTCAACTTTATAAGTAAGAAAGATAGAAAACTTCTCTAATTCTTTACATCCTTAAAAGGTTTCAAGCATAAATTTTTATTATTCAGGGTAAGAGAGGGTTTTGGAGTTAGTTTAGCTTGAGTAGACAAGCCGGTCAATGTGGAGGACCTGGCTACTAAAAGACACAGGTTCTAAGATGATATAAATAGGCTGTTCACTATGGTGAAAAATACTGGAGGACCCTTGGACTTTGATGTGCTACTGAGTGCATTGCCTGATCCTTTCAAACTTGAAAAAGGGAGAGAGGGTGAGCGATCCATGTTTTCTCTCTATCTCTTTCTCTTTTCTCCTATGGTAAATTATTTTATCTCATTATTATTTTCTTCAATTCAAATCCAATCCGACCCTTTCTTTGATTTTACTTGTAGGAGAGATAGCTAGTCAGGAAGCAAAGGAAAGATTGGCAAAAATAATTGCCAAAAAAGTTGAGGAACTAAAGAAAAAGATCAAAGCCAAATGCCTTCACTGATTAAAAAGAAGGGACGAGATTGATAGTGAAGGGTAGCCTTCAACTGTGAGGCAACAAATTAGAAAGGCTGCAACTTTAACTAGGACTGAAGTAAGAAGGGAAGATGTAGCCATTTTTGCTGAACTCGAGGGAGGTTGGGTTTCGAGCATTATGGAACCCATCTCCGATCATTGTCATCGACAAATAACCTCTTACCTTAATTGTTGATACCAAGGTGTTGGGAATTATCGGTTACATGCATCACATATATAAGGGAAATTTAAAATTTTTAACCAATAGATCCAATCTTACCATGAATTTACAATATAAATATTAATGAGAATAAGAAAAATCACCTTTGATTTTTTTTGAATAGTTAATTTTTCTTCTCATCGGGTTGTCGCAAACTAGTGTCCCAAGTTGAACACCTCCAATTAGTAATCCACACCAGAGAATGATTAAATGAACCAACAATAAAGGAACACAAGGGTTGGCCAAAATTCCCTTAATGCTAGAAACGGGGGGGGGGGGGGGACAACTAGGGTTGGGAGAGTGAGAGTGTTTCTTTTCTCTTAATTTTCACTTAACCTTAAAATCCCTATCTCTTGGGATTTTATAGTTAGGTTAAAAATCCAACTTCATAAAGGGATTGGGCTTTTTAAAATTTCTGGAGAAATATTAAACGGGCTTATGGAATTATTAATAATTTATTTGGGCTTAATTAAATCCAATTTAAGTCCATTAATAAAAGACTATGCATAAAACCAATAAACTAGGCCCTTTATGCATACACTTGGATTTAATCACCCAAATGAATTTCAAATCCATCCAAATTAAATATGTTGGCTCCATAATACTTATGAAATATATTTAATTTATTTTGGTCCAAGAATTAGGCCTCTAAGGCCTTCTATTAGGGTTTGGCGTGTAACCCTTCTGTTAGAGGGTTTATGCGCCAAAACCATTCTTATGGGCCTCTTTTAATTTCTCCAATGGATCTATTAATTATTATATCAGCCCTATAACATTTATAGTCCAATAATAATTAATTATGAAATACAATATTTCAATTAGGTCCATTTTACAGAATATTTCTAAAAAGTTTTGCGAACAATTTTACTTGATCATAAATAATTAAACTCTTTAATTAATTATTCTCTTATTCACTTCTCTATTTCCATAATAATATCAAATATTATTATCCTTATCATTTTATCATTTTCTCTATATGCGTGTGACCTATTGGATTCTTGTCCATATTGGCAATATAATATGCAATTGTGAGTTCTATTAAAAACTCACATGATTTAAACTTCTTTAAATCATTTTATCAATCCCTATTGATATTTATGATACACTATTATACAAGTCATGATTAGCCTCTAGCTAGGCATCATGACTACCCAAATATCAGGAAAGTCAAGTGTTTTGACTGTACCCTTCCATACAAACAGTTATCGTGCAATTACTCTTTTCACCACTCTTATCTCAATTAGATTCTGAGTATGGATTTCTGTCAACTCATATAAATCTAATTATGTATGTTCTATTAATTTAACCATTATTTCCAAAATGCCCTTCATGGATCCCTATCCATCTTGGCATATTACTCTAGCCAGAGAATCTCTGAACAAAGCAATTATAGAATCATGCGGGATAACTTCCCTTAATAAATTTGGGATGGTGAATCCTTTATCAATCACTCAACTATCTTCAAGTAGGTCATGATATACCCAACCTCCCAACTATGTTCACCCCCAGTTGGAAGTAATCATTTATGGAGTCAAAGTATACCACTTGCTACTTAAGATAACTTTGGTGATCTCAAGTCTAAGGATACTTGCACAACCGCTATGAAGAGATTCCTCACTGACATAGATTTAATATCCATGTGAGAATTCTCTTTACAGGTCTCCAATGAACTTGTTATTCTAACAAGCATCCATATTTTAGCTTTGATTATCTTCTATAATCACAGTTATGAGAACCACTGCTTGAACCATTCAAGAAGCATAACATGTGCTAGTCTGTTTGAATTAACAATGTCCTATCTTGTTAATTTTATGACTAGGGATATTTAGATATTAATATATTTGCATGCAGTAGACATCTCATATCATGAATACTTTTATGATTTCCTTTGCACTGTGTTTACAATATAAAGGACTTCATTTATTAATTTAAGATTTACAAACTCATGTATTTAAATATAGCATTAATAAATGAATGATGCCTTTTATTAAGAATATGAATTTATACATATGAAATAAATCCTTTTTACATGGGCTCTAGGGCATACTCTCTAATAGAGGCTCTACTGCTAGTGGCTTCAAAGGAAGATCAGCCAATGGTTATGGAGATTTAGCCTACCAATCCATCTCTAGCAGTAGAGGCCCATTTGCCAATTCTTTTTCCATTTTTTACTCCTTTGCGCACTCTTCCAGCGAAGGCTCTTTTCCTATCTCATGGCGAGCCTTCTTTCAGGGGTGCTCGGATCACATGGGTAAAGGTCAATGGGTGTATTTTTAGAGGTCCCTTTAATCTAATCTTGAAGATTACTATAGGGATCAGGCCACTATGAATAAGCCGTACCTATTGGAGTACATAATCGAGGGCCTGCTTCTAGAAAAGGATATGACCAATGCTTGATTCTCTACCTCTTTAGAGAAGATAGGATCAAATCTTTGCATATTGTCATTGATGGTAAGCATTTATATACTTTGCATGTAAGTTGCCTTATAGTGTTTAAGCAACTAGGTTTAATCCAAGTTACGTGGCTTTGTATTTTAGGTTGCTTATAGGGTTCGATGCATGGCTGGCGAGTGCTTGCATCTATAACACACTAGGGATCAGCTAAAATACGATCTACAACAAGCTAAAATCACCTTTAATACAGAGAGGAAAAGAATGGAGTATGAGTGTTAGATCTCCTTTGATAAGATTGTTAAGAAGCAAGAAGAGGATTTGTAAGGCTTCAGGTCGGCGTATGAGTCTAACCTCTGCTAAATTCAATTGAAAGTTGACAAGCTAAAGCTAGAAAATGATAGGCTAAGTGTTAGTGTAAGCCCTAGCCCCAATGCATTGTTATAAAATACTTTAGTTAATAAATGAGGCATTTGTTTTATCTATTGTATTCCTGTGCATATCAATTGATAGAACTATCCAAGAATGTTTTTTCAGTTTAAGTTATCATGTGTGAGGCACATGGTTGTAAGACCTTGAAATAAATGAGACTTCATTCTAAATATCCCTAGTCAGTCATTGTTATGGGAATAATAAATGAATTAAGACTAGTATGCTCTCTCTGATAAGTTGAGTTCTGTCTTACGGATCATAAGGACAAAAGTGTCAATCAGAGATCATAGATACATGTTTAGAACATGGTATCTGGATTCGATCCGTTCATGAGAACACTACATGGTATAAGTCATACGTGTTTCTTATGTGCAAGTTTTGCATCAGAGTTCTTAGACCTCAAATCTCTATGAAACTCTTTATGAATTACAGTGTACTTTGACATACACCTAATGTGCTCGTAACAGGGTGACAAGTATGGGTATGCTTGGGTATGCACTAATCCATGTTAGAGTGCATGAGAGAAGTGGAGGGATTACCCCTCTCTATAAGAGAGAAAATATCATCGGCCACTTGATCAGTGAGCTGAGAAGTGTATGGCCATACTGAGATGAAATAATGAGTAATCATTATTTATCTGAGAGTTTAGTGTCACTTGAATAATAAGAAAGGAATTAATATATATGAGGATGACTAGTTCCATGCCTTTTATTAATTATGATATTTAAGGGTAAGGGACTATGCAAAATTGCATTAGTTCACTAAATGCCATTTGCATTTTCATTTAATTTGGAATGCTATAATATCTTGCTAGAGAGTATATATAGCCTTTGGATTAATTTATTAATTCATTGCCAATATTAAATGGACCTATAGGATCGCACACAAAGCATTTGGCTTAAAATATTTAAATAAAGTATTAGGCATTAATTTGGGCTTTTAATTAAAGTCAAATTAATGTATGTAATGGGTATTAAAATTGCTAAATGGACCTTGGTCCATTAAAGAGAGAGATTCGGCCCACAAAGGTTTAATTTCAATTAATTAATTATCTTGTATTAATTAAGTTAATTGAGTATTAAAGCCTAAAAGAATTTGAATCAAATTAAAACAGTTAAAAAGGAGATAATGTAACCGAAATTGTAAGATGAAAATCAAGGGAATTTCGGCACATGTATATTTCCTAAATTAAGTGATTTATTTTGGTTAAATGTCTTATGTTTATTTTAAATTAATTTGAATTTAAAATTTAAAGGAGTTTGAGTTAATGTGTGTCACTTAATTAGGAAGTGATGGAGGCTGAATTTACTACCTAAAAGATAGTAAAATTCGGATTTAACACTTACCTAAATTAGTGAGATATATAAATGAACTAAAACATAAAAACCCTAGGCATTTTTTTTTGCTCTCTCACACTCTTGGCCGAAATACACAAGGGGAAAGGATTTTTCCTTGTTCTCTTGTGTTCTTGGGCAGCAATAGCAACCTAAAGGAAGTACAAGATCAGATCTTGTAGCTTCAATCCATTACCATTACCAATTATTTACACATAGAGCTAGCACTCTCAATTTTAAGCCTTTATTGCAATTGCGTGTGGGAACAAAGAGAGGAGTGGCATAAAGGCTGTTTATTTGACATTGGTGATCAAGACCTGAAGCATATAAGTTCATCCTAATTGCTGGTCATCATCAAAATTAAGTCTTGAAGTGCATCTAAAGTTGTAAGTTTTAAAACCCTAAAATTGCATGTTTTCGTATCTTGTTTATGAATTGCATGGTATGTCTGATCGATTTTATTATTTTTTCACTACGTGATCATCATATATATGCCATTTCATATTCCATCAGTGGTATTATAGCCTAAACATTCTTATTTTAGTGCTTTAGATGCATGAAATAATTATTCAAAAATCGTTCGTTTAAAACATGCAATGTTGAAATTTTCTGTTTTGAGTTTTTTGCATTGTTTTGGTGTAAAAACGATTTTAAATGATTAGATAGGTATTATAATTATTATGACATGTTAATATACTGTCCTAATATGTTCTTAGAGCTGTTCATGGTCATATTTAATTATAAATACCTGATGGTACATGTTAATCTTGAAACTAGGTGCTAATTGGCATGATAAGTATTTTTTTAACAACTAGTTTTCAAAATTAAATGTAAAAATGATTTTGGCATGTTTGTAAAGTGATTTTAAAGATTAAATATCAGGTCTGGAAATATTTTTATTTCGGTTTTAATTCTGGTCCATGACAATTTAATTGATTAATTTTAAAATCACTTAAAACTATGACTAATTTGTGTTTGTTACATGTTTAATCAATATTGTTTGTTTTGTTTTGATTAAAATGGTAAAAACACATTTAGATCAGATCAGTACAGAACATTAACTCAATATTTATGACCTTATTTAAATTATTAAATGACTCATAAAATTGTTTTAAGTGTTTGTGCATTTTTGTGGCATTATATGAGCATTAAACAACTAGTTTCGTTGATGTTTGTTTGTTTTAGTATGTATGCCGTGTATGATATATGTTCTTCATGATTTTATGTTTTAATTCATGTTGGTACATATATATATGTATTTTTAATGTTTATGGGCTGTATGACATAAAATTAAAAATGGCAAAATTGGAAATTATACTAGAGTTGATTTATGGCACAAATCTAACTAGTTAGTGTTTTGAACTTTTAAGAGAACTTATTCAAAAAGAGGATTTAGTCCATTGGGATTCAGCCCAGGCCCATTATGGGGTCTTCTCTTAAAAGTTTAAGTACACAATTTTCATTCATGGGCTTGGCTAAATTAATTAAAATTGGACTTTGTTTGATCCATGAATGTTATGTATATTTATTTGCTTGTTTGGTGTGATGAATGGATATGCATGGTGCATTCATGGGCCCTGGGTTTTTGTAATTAAATATGACCTGCGTGCCATTATGTATTATTGTGAAAGTTCATTTATTTCTTAGAATAGAATTTTATTTGAAGACTTTGTAAATCAAGACGAAGCCTACCGGAGTGGAGAAGCCCAACTCGAAGATTCTTATGAAATAGTATAGAATCTTAGTTACATGTTTTTGGGCCCATGTTTGTCACACTTTACTTTATGCAATTATATATATATGCATGATATGAATGGATGATAAAGCGTATGCCATGTAAGCCGTAATAAAATGAATCCCTAAAATAGTAAGTCTCAAAGTTGCCTTCCTAATTCGAAACATGTCAAGGCATCGATCATCGGTCATGTAGACTAGGAGTCCTAGATACGCCCGATTATCTTTGTGAGGCATGGGTTGTGAATGTAGGTTGGACTTAACATGGAAAGGGATGCCCGGACCTAGGCAACTAATAAATGGGTTTGTGCTATAACATCTTAAGATGTTAGCCAATTTGATCCAAGAGTCATGTACGAGACATGATTGAAGTTTTCCTACCTAAGTAACTTAACTTATTAGGTGTACAAGCTCAGCTTGACTAATAAGTTATTGTGAAAAGTGGATCTTGGCCCACATTGAATCACTAACGCGAATTATTTAAAGGGATATTAATTCAGTTTGTGGGATTATAAATAAGACCTCATTTAATCTTGCTAAGTTTTATTGTAGATTGAAAATGGCTTCTTTAAACAACAACTTGTCATTGCGATAGATCCTGGAAAAGGACAAACTGAATGGCACCAATTTCATAGACTGGTCTCAAAACTTAAGAATAGTTCTTCAGCAAGAGAAAAAGTCGTATGTTTTGGATGCACTCTTGCCTGAAGAACCTGGTAGGAACGCCTCTGCCATTCAAAAGGAAACTTTTGAGACCAAAAAGAGCGACTCCAATGATGTGACCTGTTTGATGCTGGCCACTATGGTGCCTGACTTGCAAAAACAATTTATTGACCAAGAGGCTTATCGGATCATGGTACACCTCAAGGAGATATTTTAAGAGCAAGCTCGTCACGAGAGGTTCGTGACAACAAAAGCCTTAATTTCTTGTAAGATGGCTGCGGGTACTCCTATTAGTACCCATGTACTCAAGATGAAAGGGTATCTTGATACTCTTGAGAAGCTTGAGGTACAAGTCCCGAAGGAATTGGCCACTGACTTGATCTTAGGTTCATTGACTGATGATTATGAGCCATTTGTTATGAATTATAACATGCATGCAATGAACAAGATAGTCATCAAACTTCATGGGATGCTTAAGAATGCTAAAGAAAACATTCGAAAGACAAATCCCATACTTATGGTTCAAGAAAGCATTAATAAGGGACCCGTTAAGGGAAAGGGAAAGGGAAAGGCAAAACCCAAGAATGACCTGGCTAGGTTCAAGTCAAATAGGAGTGCACCTCAGGTCCAATCCAAGCCTTAGGCACAAAAGCTCAAGGAGAGCGAGGGCACATGCTATCATTGCAATAAGATAGGGCATTGGAGGAAAAATTGCACTCTTTTCAAGGAAGAACAAAAGAAGAATGGAGCCAAGGCATCCAGTTCAGGTATTTTTGTTGTTAACATTAACCTTTCTATTTCTACCACTTGGGTATTGGATACTAGTTGTGGTTCTCACATTTGTTCAAATGTGCAGGGGCTAAGAAATAGGTGGTTACTTGAGAAGAATGAAGTGGACCTCCGTGTAGGGAATGGAGCACGAGTTGCTGCCATAGAGATAGGCGACTATCAACTCACTTTACCTTCCGGACTTTGTTTAGTATTGAAAACTTGTTATTATGTGTCTGCTATGAGTAGAAACATTATTTCAGTTTCTTGTTTGGATTTGGATGGATTTGATTTTATTATTAATAATGGAAATGCTCATATTCATCGCCAAGGCATTTTATATGGCAATGCCATGTTGCAAAATGGCCTTTATATCTTTGATTTACAAAAAAAGAGTCTATGTACAACATTAATACAAAGAGGGTTAAATCAAACGAATTGAACCCTACTTAATTCTGGCATTGTCGTTTAAGGCATGCAAACGAAAAATGCATTTCAAGACTCCACAAATTTGGAGTGCTTGGGTCATTCGACTTAGAGTCTTATGACACATGCGAGCCATGTTTGCATGGAAAAATGACAAAGAGTCCTTTTAACAAGAGGACTAATGACTTATTGGAGCTAATACATACCAATGTATGTGGACCATTAAGTACACAAGCTAGAAGTGGTTTTAGCTACTTCGTGACGTTCACAGATGACTTCAGTAGATATGGCTATGTCTATCTAATGAAGTACAAGTCTGAAACTTTTGAGAAATTCAAAGAGTTTAAGAACAAAGTAGAGAAACAATTTGGCAAAAGCATAAAAGCCATTCGATCAGATCGAGGTGGCAAATACTTAAGCCAAGAGTTTGACAATCATTTGAAGGAGTGTGGAATCATTTCATAGCTCACTCCTCCTGGAATGCCATAATGGAATGGTGTATCTGAAAGGAGAAATCGAACTCTGTTGGACATGGTTCGATCAATGATGAGTTAAGCAAATCTTCCTATCTCTTTTTGGGGTTATGCATTAGAAACTGCTGTGTTTTTAGTAAACCGTACTCCAACTAAAGCAGTTGAGAAGACACCATATGAAGTATGGACTAAGAAAGAACCCAATATGTCATTTCTTAGGATTTGGGACTGTGAAGCATATGTTAAGAAATTAACATCTGATAAACTAGAGTCCAAATCCACTGTCTGCTTGTTTGTGGGTTATCCTAAAGAAACAAAGGGATACTACTTTTACTCACAAGCCAAGAACAAAGTATTTATTGCTCGTAATGCTATTTTCTTGGAAAAGGAGTTCCTTCTCAAGAAAGACAGTGGGAGTAAAGTAGAACTTGGAGAAATTCAAGTGCCACAAACTCCTATAGAGGATGAGTTGGAAATGGGATCAAGTTCACAATCAATTGTGGAATAAGAACCCATTACACAAAAATCTAGAAGGTCCGGTAGGGTGCATCGGGAGATTGAGAGATATGGATTTCTAATCACTGACAGTGACACTATTGAGTTAGTAGATCGTGAGGATCCTACTACCTATCGAGAAGCTATTTAGAGCCCATACTTGAAAAATTGGCTTGAAGCCATGAAATTCGAGATGCAATCAATATACGATAACCAGGTTTGGACCTTGGTTGATCCATCGAAAGGTGCTAAGGTAATTGAATGCAAGTGGCTATTTAAATTCAAAGCTGATAAGACCTACAAAGGTAGACTAGTAGCAAAAGATTTTTGACAAACTCATGGTGTAGACTATGATGAGATCGTTTTGCCTATAGTCATGCTCAAGTCTATTAGGATCTTGCTTGCCATAGCTGCATATCATGATTATGAGATATGGCAAATGGATATCAAAACTGATTTCCTTAATGAAAATTTACTTGAGGATGTGTATATGACACAGCCTCAGGGTTTTGTCAATCCCAAGCATCCTAAGAAGGTTTGTAAGCTTCAAAAATCCATTTATGGATTAAAGCAAGCATCTCGAAGTTGGAATCTTCATTTTGATGAGGCAGTTAAAGAATTTGACTTCATCAAGAATGAAGATGAGCCTTGTGTGTACAAAAAGGTTAGTGGGAGCATAATAGTATTTCTGGTCCTATATGTGGAAGATATCCTTCTCATTGGGAATGACATTCCAACATTGCAAAAGGTTAAGCAATGGTTGGGGGAAATGTTTCTCAATGAAAGACTTAGGTGAAGCCGAGACAATACTTGGTATTTGGATCTATAGAGATAGATCAAATCGGCTTTTCGGACTAAGTCAAGTAAAGTTCATAGACAAAGTACTAAAGCATTTTAGTATGGGAGACTAAAAGAAAGGGTACATACCTTTGGCTTTGGGAGTTCCTTTAACTAAAGAACATTGCCCTAAAACCAAAGAAGAAAGGGACAACATGAGTAGAATCCCATATGCATCTGCTATTGGATCTATCATGTATGCTATGTTATGTACTAGGTTGGATGTTGCTCATGCACTGAGTATAACCAGTAGGTTTCAGCAAGACCCTAGTGAGAAACACTGGTCTATTGTAAAGGGGATTCTAAAGTAGCTATGAAGGATTAAGGATCACTTCTTTGTGTAAGGTGGTTAAGAAGAGCTCATCATATAAGGTTATGCCGATGCTGCTTTTCAGACCAGCACTCAGGATTCAAGATCGCAATCTGGGTTTGTTTTTGTTTTGAATAATGGTGCTGTCAACTGGAGAAGCTCGAAGCAAGAGACCATTGCTGACTCAACTACAAAATCTGAGTATATTACAACAAGTGAGGCTGCGAAAGAGGCTATTTGGATTAGAAATTTCATTTATGGATTAGGAGTGGTCCCAAACATCCTAGATCTATTAGAAATTTTTTGTGACAACAACGGGGCCATTGCACAGGCCAAGGAGCCCCAGTCACACCAGAAATCCAAACACATAATCAGGAGGTACCACCTGATCAGAGAGATCATTGATCGTGGGGACATCAAGGTTAGCAAGATAGCAAGTGAATACAATGTAGCAGATCCTTTAACGAAACAATTGCGTCCAAATCTGTACGAAGCTCATTTGAGAGCATTCAGTCTTAGGGCTATGCCCAATTAGGACTAGTGCTAGTGGGAGATTGTTAGTGTAAGCCCTAGCCCCAATGCATTGTTATAAAACACTTTAGTTAATAAATGAATCATTTGTTTTATCTATTGTATTCCTATGCATATCAATTGATAGAACTATCCAAGAATGTTGTTTCAGTTTAAGTTATCATGTGTGAGGCATATGGTTGTAAGACCTTGAAACAAATGAGACTTCATTCTAAATATCCCTAGTTAGTCATTGTTATGGGAATAACAAATGAATTAAGACTAGTATGCTCTTTTTGATAAGATGAGTTCTGTTTTACGGATCATAAGGACAAGAGTGTCAATCAGAGATCATAGATACATGTTTAGAATATGGTATCTAGATTCGATCCATTCATGAGAACACTACATGGTATAAGTCATAAGTGTTTCTCATGTGCAAGTTTTGCATCGGAGTTCTTAGACCTAAAATCTCTATGAAACTCTTTATGAATTACTGTGTACTTTGACATACACCTAACGTGCTTGTAATAGGGTGACAAGTATGGGTATGCACTAATCCATGTTAGAGAGCACGAGAGAAGTGAAGGGATTACCCCTCTCGATAAGAGAGAAAATATCATCGGCCACTTGATCAGTGAACTGAGAAGTGTATGGCCATACGGAGATGAAATAATGAGTAATCATTATTTATCTGAGAGTTTAGTGTCACTGGAATATCAACAAAGGAATTAATATATATAAGGATGACTAGTTCCATGCCTTATATTAATTATGATATTTAAGGGTAAGGGACTATGCAAAATTGCATTAGGTCACTAAATGCCATTTGCATTTTCATTTAATTTGAAATGCTATAATATCTTGCTAGAGAGTATATATAGCCTTTGGATTAATTTATTAATTCATTGCCAATATTAAATGGACCTATAGGATCACACACAAAGCATTTGGCTTAAAATATTTAAATAAAGTATTAGGCATTAATTTGGGCTTTTAATTAAAGTCAAATTAATGTATGTAATGGGTATTAAAATTGCTAAATGGACCTTGGTCCATTAGAGAGAGAGATTCGGCCCACAAAGGTTTAATTTCAATTAATTAATTATCTTGTATTAATTAAGTTAATTGAGTATTAAAGCATAAAAGAATTTGAATCAAATTAAAACACTTAAAAAGGAGATAATGTGACTGAAATTGTAATATGAAAATCAAGGGAATTTTGGCACATGTATATTTCCTAAATTAAGTGATTTATTTTGATTAAATATCTTATGTTTATTTTAAATTAATTTGAATTTAAAATTTAAAGGAGTTTGAGTTAATGTGTGTCACTTAATTAGGAAGTGATGGAGGCTGAATTTTCTACCTAAAAGATAGTAAAATTTGGATTTAACACTTACCTAAATTAGTGAGATATATAAATGAACTAAAACATAAAAACCCTTGATGTTTTTTTTTTGCTCTCTCACACTCTTGGCTAAAATACACAAGGAGAAAGGATTTTTCCTTGTTCTCTTGTGTTCTTGGGCAGAAATTGAAACATCCTAAGCTACAACTTTACTATATATAATGCAATCTACTTAAATCATGTTATTTCAAGCAATTAACTCATTTAACAACTATATGCATTCATGTCATCTTATCCATTTAATCATATAATCAATATACTAATTAGGTTACTCACATCTTTCGTATACATTTAAATACTATAAGCATATTGACTCCATATGCAACCCATTATCTTAATAATACTAGATCCTGCTATTTTAGTCATTTTTCTTTCATGCGTAGCATTCAACATATCAGCACATTTATATAAAGTAATATAGTTTCTAGATGCAAGCATATACTAGTATTCTCACTATGAGCTTATTACAACCTTTACCTCCACATAACATATATATATATATATATTACAAATCTTATACATATTAAGCATGTAAGGAACTAAACAAAATTTATCAAAATTTCCTACATCAACTTCTATAGACTGGTGTTGGCCTGTCCTGATGCAAAAAAAGTTCCTGTGCAAAAGCCTTGACTACCAAAAACCTACATGGATCAAAATAACTTGTGCTAAGCTATAAAGTTTAGTGGGGATTCTAAACATGAAAGACACCTACTCAAAGTGGTCGTCATAAATATAGGATATACAAAAGCAATTGAATATTAATAATATTTACATGTCAGGAAAAAGTAAAAGATAAAGTATAATATCTTACACAACAAGATAACCCTTCAATTAATTCAGCATACTTGAATACATACAATTCATAATGAGATCTGTGTATAATGTGAACAGATACCAATACATGCTTAAGGAACCACTTTTAAACATGATAAATCATATATCAAATGCATAGTTCATATTGTGATTAACTGTGAAATAATAATCTTTACTTTAGTCTGCTTAGGTTCTAAGAGTGGATAACGGGATCGGTGGATACTCGAGGGTATCAAATGGTGGATATCCGAAGATATCAAAACTATAGACCCAACCAGGGCCAACTATACTATGGACCGGTCAAGAACCCAAAAGGGTCAAGCAACAACCCAAAATAGTTGTGCAAGATCCAACAGGATCAACTATACTGTGGACCTAAAAAGGTCGACTGTGGCAACTGCAATTCCCTATAGGTGCCTATCTATCCATAATTAAACTCTAGTAGCAGGCAATATAGTTTTTCATGTTCATTTAATATATCATGCTTGTACTATATCATATGCCCTGTACACGTATATGTTCATATTATAGTACAAAATTTTCTGCTGCATAAACATGCATTTATACACACATGTAAAAGTTCAAGTGTCAGTGATTGAACATACCTCATCATGAACTTATACTTGAACATGCTATTCTTTAGGCAACACATCATATTACAATCATGTTGTCATTCATATAGGATCAATGATCATTTTATAAAATCATACTTTCATAAATTCATGTACTTCAACTAGAGTTCCAAAATATATAGTGACAACATATCTTCATAACTTTGTTTTTATAAATCATCAAATTAATCTCATGTGTTGCTATTAACCATATAACTTTCTTATTTATATATTAAAATGTTCTAAACTCACAAATTAATGCCATATTTTAAATCAAATTACATGTTTTAACATACTTTAGATGTGTCTCAAAAGGTTAAGGTAAGTGTTGGTATTGGATGGGGCTAAAAACTGCATTAAACTTCAAAAGGAAAAGGCCACAGCTGAGACAATTGGTCCCAGCCGTGTCTAAAGGCCGAAATTGAGATCAGAAGGTGGCCACGGCTGAGACAAATTGTCTACTGCCACTGATGCCTTAAGGAAATTTCTACGAGACAGTTTTTCTAGTTCACTTTGTACATCATTTTAGACCTTCCAAATGGCATTTTCAGCAAAACTGGTCTTCTACAACTTTTTGCCCCTATATTTCTAGTTTCTAAAACATCAAAAATATCTGGAATATATTTTCTAGATCTCAAGATATATGGAATTTACTAAAGGCTGTTCATTATAGTAGGCAACACAGGATTTCCGATTTCAAGTGAAAATTAGGCAATCTTATAGGCATTATTAGACTTTACTTTCCTCATATAAATTGTAGGTTTGGAAGTCAATTTTAATTAGGAATTGACCTCATGTAATTATGATCATTGTACAATCAATTATAAAGATTTTACCCCAAGCTGTGCAAAATCGGAATAAAAAATGCATCTAACATTCAATCAATAAAAGGATAATTTAGAGGCCAAATTAGTGCTATTTTTCAACTACACTTTTATACATATAACTCTTGTGGACCTATTGAAATTAACATGGCTTTAATTTAAGGTCCCTAACTCATTTTTATGGCTAAATTACAGTCAATAGTTTCATCAATTCCTCATGTAATACCTATTGTAACAAATTCTAATTTCATACCTCTTCCCAATTATTCAATCTATCACACATGTGCACCTTAATGATATAATTAACATTCATATGCATGAAAGATGAGTCCTATCCCATACCTTAGCAGAAACAAACAAAATCTCTACTCCTTCAAAACTCCTTTGCCCTTATTCTTCTTACTACAATCTTCCTCTACAACAAGGCACATATTTTTGTATTAAAATCCAGAATTCTTCTTTCCATCAAAGTGTACAATCTTTCCATTGAAAAAGAAAGAGAATGAGAAGAGAATGTTTAATTTCATCTTACCTTAGCAATTGAGCTCAAAGATTATCTCATACAATATCACATGCATCCAACTCTTAAAAATAAATTTGAGGTAAAAGGTTTGATCTTCACAAACAATATAACAAAGATGAAAGGGATTTGGGAGGGAGATGCCGTCTAAGTTAACAAAACCAACAGAAAATGTCTTTCGTTTCTCTCTCCCACTAACTTCTTTCTATTTATATGAGTGGCAAACTTCCCTTTTACTCCCTTTAGATTTTGCATGTCACATAAATACCACACACCTTTATGCATGCTATAAAGTAACCCCTCCACTAACTCTTTTTCTTAAATCAACATTTCCATTTATTCCTTCTCTTAAATTGACCCCTCAATTATTCATTTATTCACATTTGCCCCTAAAGATGCCATAATTATAAATTTACCCCAAAATAATACTTTTTACTTCAATTATACCCTTGAGTATTTTTAAACTATAACATTAAATTTTATTTTCATGCAAATAATATAATAACACAATAATTTATCACTTGACCCATACTTATGTGAAATTTTAATTTTTAATTTAATCTTAATCAAATAAATCCTACTCAAATCATAAAAATTCCAATTAGGGTCATTTAGGGGCCTCACAACAATAGCAACCTAAACGAAGTATAAGATCAGATCTTGTAGCTTCAATCCATTACCATTGTCAATTATTTACACATGAGCTAGCACTCTCAATTTTAAGCCTTCATTGCAATTGTGTGTGTGAACATAGAGAGGAGTGGCATAAAGGCTGTTTCTTTGGCATTGGTGATCAAGACCTGAAGCATATAAGTTCATCCTAATTGCTGGTCATCATCAAAATCAAGTCTAAAAGTGCATCTAAAGTTGTAAGTTTTAAAACCCTAAAATTGCATGTTTTCGTATCTTGTTTATGGATTGCGTGGTATGCATGATCGATTTTATTATTTTTCTGCTGCATGATCTTCATATATATGCTATGTCATATTCCATCACTGAGGAGCAAGGAATTTAAAGTTGTCGAACTTAAACTCAAAAATGCTAAGTTAAAGATATGGAAGCAGAATTAAAAGCTATTAAGGCTAATCAGAAGTCCACTCAGACTAAGCTTGTGGCAAAAATTGCTTCTCTAGAATTAACTCAAGTCTGGCTTCAAGAAGACAAAAGGCAACTTTAATCCCAGCACCTAAAGCAACTTGAGGATGAGAAGGGCTAGTTTCTGGAAAAATTGGGAAGAACTCAAGTCGAAATGATTGAGCAAATTCAGATGGCCTGCCAAGAAAGGTTCTCTAGAGCCAATCTATCATTCTTAGCAGATCTTAATGCTTTGTCCATAATTCTCGAAGATGATGATGATGGAGAGAAAGAAGAGGAAAATGTTGTGTTAAATCCTAGTGGCCATATTGAAGAAGTTCCTTAGGGAGATATAGTTGAGGATTAAAAATCTCCGAAAGGACAATCCAACCCAGACAATGATTGATAACTTTAATTTAGTGTTTGTTTCCTGTGTGTTTTTTTCTATTATTTTTATATGTTTCAGTGTGTTTTCAGTTTTAATTATTTTAAATTTAAATCTCTTTGCCAAATTTGATAAGTTTGATGATTTATGATTGGATTTGTGCTTAATGGTGAAATTATTAATATTTTATTGAATTTTGCCTCAGGTTATGGCTAAGACAACATTGTTCCAGCTACAAACCCTGAATACACTTCAAAACTCACCTTTAACAAAAGTCACAGCCGAGACCAAATTGTTCTAGCTGTGACCCCAATATTTTTCGTGAATTTTAATCTAAAAGCGTTAGTCATGACTGAGACTATTTTGTTCTAGGCATGACCCATGCAAAATCCAGGCTTCAACAGGTTGGTCAAGGTAGAGATAAACCTATTCCATTTGTGACCCTCTCAGTTTTGTAAAAGTAAAATATGTTTTGTAAGAGAGGGAGATGAAGATTTTAGTTTTATCTTTATTTTTCTCTATAGTATTTAGGGTTTTTACTATTTTCTTTAGCTATAAACATTTTATTTTATATTAATTTTAATAGCATTATTAGATCAAACACTAGTTCTTAATTTAGTTTAACAAAGTCTAGTCTAAAAGTAATCAAAGGTTGCTGAGATTGGAAGAGAAGAGCTAGTTCATATTTCATCTTTAGATTCAACAAGTGGGCTTACTAGTTTCTTTCTCTCTTATCTCTTTATTTTCTTCAATGTGTAGTGAGTAGTGACTTTGTTGCTTAGGGATCTATGAATCTCCATATCCATGTAAAACTTTGAACCATTTTATGATTAATATATGATTAGATGTATTATTCTTCTATGTGATGATCTAAATATCATTCTCTTATATTGGATGAATGGGTTTTGTGCTTATTTGGATTGGATGTTTGAATGCTATATTTTTGCATGCATTAGCTGAAAGTTTGCTAATGATTCTGGAATAGAGGCTATTAGATCTATAGTTATATTGCATTGTAGATTTAGAAATAAGTGAAGAATGAATGGGTATCAGGTTAGCTTTAGAATAGGAATTCAATCTATATCTAGGATTTTTAAGACTTGTGCTTAGGCTAGTTACTTAATTGGCTCCGGAATGGGAAATCGAATTGCTAGAATAGTTGGCTCAGAAATGGAAAACTTGGGTTTTGTTGGGTTATCCACATTTACATCATATTATCTTTATTTTTATAATAATTTGCATTGGGTATGGGGAGGATTAGAGACTTAAGCAACTTTTTAGTGATTATTTTACCTTAAACTCTATTCTTTGTCTTTATTGCATTTAATTTCATTACATTATCATTTTAATTTATTTAATTTTTTGGTCAAATTATAGTAGTTATAATATCCATCATAAAAAACAATTGGGAAATTCCTTACATGTACAATTAATCAATAAATTTTATCTTGCAAACACAATCTATTAGGTATAATATTCTTAGGTTCTAAATTGTATTCCCCTATATGACTTAGCTAATTCAGTATATTTGTCGACATCCGATCAAGTTCTTGGCGCCATTACCAGGGATTGGCGTTTTTATGTGAATTATTGATTGATTATTTGTATGTTTTTTATTTTATTCTTATTTTGATTTTTTTTCTTTTTTTTCAGGTGATTAGTGGTGTATGAATAGACTGAGATTGCAACAACTAGCCCCCTTTGATCCTAAAATCGAGAGGACTTTATATAGAAGGTGATAGGAAAATCAAGCTTTAAATACAGATGATCCACCACCACCCTCTTAATGTACCTTTCGGGAACCAACAAGAAGCAAGGCAAGAACAAGCTAGACTGGAGGATCTTAAACCTAGGACAATATAAGATTATGCTACTCTAAGGTGGAACGAGGAGCATAGAACAATTTTGCTGCCCTCGACAATAATACTATGAGCTTGAACCAACAACTATAACTATGGTGCAACAAAATTAGTTCTTTAGATCAGAGTTGGAAGACCCAGCTTAACACCTTGATGTTTTATTGGAAATCAGCAATACTGTTCAAATTCAAGGGATTTTCACAGATGCAATTCGGTTAAAGTTGTCCCTATTTACTCCTATTGGAAAGGCGAGAGATTGGCTGCAAATGCTGCCCAATCAATCTATTCGGTCTTGGAAACAAATGTAAGAGAAGTTCTTGGTTAGATTCTTTCCTTTAACAAAGACCACAAATATTCAGAATAACGTTTATAGCTTTCAATAGTTGAGTAAGGAATCTTTTTGTTAAGCATGAGAGAGATTTAAAAGGTTGTTAGAGAGCTGTCCTCATTATGAGATAGTTATGTATCAGCTTATGCCAACCTTTTATGCAGCATGTAACCCCATGATGAGGTCATTATTAGATGCAGCAACAGAGGGTAGCTTCATGAATAAAATTCCAGAAGAAGCATTTATGTTGTTTTGATGAAATGGCGATAAATGAGGCACAATGAGATAGCACTAGGGCCATAAATAAGAGGCAGGGAGTCTATAATATGGATGAAGTGGCAATGTTAAAGGCACAAATAGAGTTGCTTAAAAAAAGTTAAACAGGTTGAAAATTCAAAATGTGTCAGCTGTATAACAAGAATGTGGTTCATATGAATGAGCTAGTTTGGTGAATAAGTTGAAAATTAATGAATCTTACACCTAAGGGATGGGAGATGTGAATGTCATTCACGATTATAAAAGGCATTACCCCTTTAATTATCACTATAACCTGGGGTGGAGAAATCACCCAAACTTTTCACAAAGAGAGGGTAACTAAGATTCATCATCAAATCATCAACCTAGAGCTCCATTCAACCCAAAAATTATTGTCCAAAGCAATCAACATCTAGGATCACCATACATATTAGCCTCCACATGTGCAAACACATTTTTAAATGCCTTACCAAGTGTAATGCTCGCCGAACCTGTTAGAATCTAGTTTGCTCTCAAAAACATGCTTGTAGGACTCGAGATCGGATAAAAGCTTATTTTACTCGTGAAAATTGGTCGTTGGTAATAGACAAGATGTTATTCCTACCTATTGTTAATTATCAACCTATGAGAGCATCTATTGGGCACCACAAGAAGGGTATCATATAGTTGCCACCTAATAAAATATTAGAAAAGTGAGTTCTAACCTTATGAGGCTGAAACCAGAGATAATTCATATCTCACTCTTATTTATAACCTGGTTAATGTTTATATAAATAAGTGTTTATGATTAATTATTCTAATCATCTCCTTAAGTATTTTTCATGGTAGAGAATTAAAAGACACATTGCAAGCATGTTAAAAGCTGTAAAGTAATTGAAAGAATGAAATAAGAAAAATATCTATACTTATAACACCATAAAAATTCATAAAACTGAGGAATTCATTGAGTTCATTTGAATTAGGATATTAGTCTTCACATGAATATGTAAAATAATGATAGAATTTTGGGTGTATCTTGAATAAAAAATGGGATGATTGATCGCCTGCAGCTTTTGAAAAGGAGTCACATTAGTTAATTTTAAGGTAAAAAATCATTTATATTTATAAAGAAAAAAACTTTAATTTACAGGTTATTTTGTGGAAAAAATAGGGACATTGGTCCCTTTGATATAAAAAATCCCACTCAAACTGGTATAAGCTATTTGATGAGTTCTTAAGCTATTTGATGAGTTTCTTAAATTATCATTTGAATAAAATGACTATGTACAATAAATGAAAGAGAGCATGAAATAATACAAAAATCGGGCTATTTATTGAGTTAGGAACATAAGTTCTCACATGCATATTTATGAAATTCTTTACATAATTTTTGGAGTTAAAATAGAACATTGGTCCATTTTATGAAAAACCAATTTATTATTTAAATAGAAAAAACTTAGTGTGAATTTTCCTTAGTCGTTGTGCAAAACCCATTTTTTACTAGCTATTACAACTGATTTGCATCAAAAAAATGGAAAAGAATAATACAGACCAATTAAATGACTAAACTACCAACTAAATTGGTAGATGAAAAATTAATCTTGGGGCAATTTGGGCCTTCAACTTCTAATTCTCCCATAAAAGGGCATCACATGGTATATTAAAAAAAAGAAAAAACATATAAGTTAATAAAAATGGAATAAAATAATTTGAAGCATTAAATCATAATAATACATAAATGAAACATAAAATATATTAACAATGATAATAATATTAAGGTAAAGAGAAAATAGCAAAATTATAAATACAGGAGATTATAGACAATTAACTAGAGCAAACCATAGCAAATAATCATAGTGAAATGAGGAAAAGAAAAAAACAAAGGCAAGAAATTAAGGAATAAAGCTACCAAGAAGGAAATAAATACAAGGAAAAATGAGTTATGGACACACCAAGGAAAGGGAGGGAGCAGGTCACACTCCGAAAGAGGCGAGTTATGGCCTAAACTAGGGTAAGTCATGCCTGTATTAAGTGAGTCACTGGGCGATCCAGAAGCAAGTCATGACCCTCACGACTCAAGGCTGTGACTCATGTCTTGATTATCCAATAGCTACTGGAACGATGCCATGGCCACCTAAAAGCACTTAAAGTGCTAAATTAAGCCCCATTCAAGCATAAAAATGGTCCAAACCTCTAAAATTAGTTTTGATGCATGAAATGGCCACTAAAGCAGCTAAAAGCCATTAATCCAAGAAACTACCATGTGTGACTCACAAGCTTAAGAGAGAAAAAATATGATAAAATTATAAATTTACACCTGAACTCATGTAAAAGATAAAATCCATGAATAAAACTTGATAATACACATATATAAACTATTAAAATATGCATTTGAGTAAAGAGAGCTAAAATAGCATATAACATAAAGTAAAAGCTAAAAAAAAGCATGAAGATATATTGTACAAAAACAAAATGAATATGTATAAGCAAGAAAGTTGTAGATTTACATGTTCTTAATATTTTTTGCCTCTTATATTACCTTTAGTAAAGCTCTTCTAAAAACCAATAGATTTGCACCTTACACCTTTTTTCTTCTTCTTCCTTTGTGTTTTGAAGCCCAATAAAACTAGAGAGTTTGTTATTTTTTTTTCTTTTTCTCATCTCTCTACTTTTCAAATTCTCCTCCCTTAAAAAGGATTAAGTCCTCCCTATTTAAAATGCATCATTAGCGTTAAATGCTTAGGATTAGGCCAAATAAAGTAAAGAAGATTTTTAATAAAAACTTAATCCTATGTTTTAAAGGAAAAAATGAAATTTTAAGTAAAAAGGTCAAGTCATATCCTTGACTGGTGAGTCATATCCTTGACTTGGCGTGACTGGGGTTGGGCCTCCAACAAAAGCCTAGAAACCCATTCAAAGGCAGAAATGGGATAAGTGACGGGTTTGGGTCATTACTCACTCATGACTCCACATCCTTGACTCGTGCCTGGTGACTCAAGTGATAAGCCAATGGGAAAGGGAGTGAGTCACCTTTAAAGGTCACGACTCAGGAGCGAGTTATGATCTTGACCCATGAGTTAGGGTCGTGATTCACTTATGAGTGTGTTTTAATCCTTTAAAAGTGCTTCTTCCACCAATGCAAAAGAGAAATAATAGAGGTGAACCCTAAAATATTATTTTTAACTCCCAGAAATAACAAAAACTTGTAAGAAGATATATTTTTTTCAAAAACAAACACTGGAGAAGGCCATAGTGCTTCGTTCTTTGGCTATTTTATAACAACATTATCCTCATTAGGTAACTTCGATAGAGGGTGACTTACGGATTTATGGATTGTGACTTTACTACTTCTACCATGTATAATAGATGGGTTACCAGCCTTGCAATTGACAATAGGGTGAATTGGCTTAGGCAAAACCCCGACATAAGTCATAGAGGATGATTCATAGATTTTGTACATATAATGTAGAAATTATGTACTATTTTTTTATATTGAACAAGATAACTCTGGGTATGTAAAATGAATTGCTATTATTTATATTAATGTGCAACCTTGCATTACATATGTGAATATTTCAACATAATTTCACTATATATGATCACTATTGAACATCAAGTTCAGAAATACAACACTCTATCTAATCTTAGGTTCAAGCCTTGAAAGCATCTTTCCTTGTTATCAATTAGCCCTCTCAGGTTTTCTTTATTGAACATTTCCACTCTGCTCGTAACTTTTCCAAAGATTTCTTTTTCCGATTTTCACCTTAGAGGGACACCTGATTTTAGGAAGGCCATCATTTTTTTTCAATTTTCAACCCACAGGACTATATTTTCTTCTATTTCTCTTTTCTTTCCTTTCCTTTTTTAGAGACTAGCCATGAAATCTTTTTAGCCTATTTTGATGCACACCCTAACTCATCCCTTACCTATTTTGGGACACTAACACTCGATTTCACCCTTGAAATCAAGGGATCATCGAGCTCAAGTGAGGAAACTTTTGAACTTATAGTGATTTGATCCCATTTTTAGGGAGAGAACCAGGTCAAGATTCTTGACCTAGGCCGATGGTCGCTTCGAGATAAAGAAGGGATTCAACTCGACTTGCCAAATCATAAACCTCTAAAGGTATGATGTAGCACATCCAGGTGTTTTTATCTTATCACTAATGATAGATGATCGGGAAGCATCTAGTTGGGCACCACGAGGCTAAATAGTAAAGAGTCGCCACCCAATAAAATATTGAAAAAAGGGGTGTTCTGACCTCGTGGGGCCAAAAACCCAGAGAGGGTTCATAATTTTGCTCTTATTTTCACCTTTGACAAACATGACATAATGGATTTCAAATTAATCATGTTATCACTTTTTTTTCATGCAAGATTAGAGAAAATATAGAAATTAAAGGCGAATCCAATCATGTAAGAAAGCAGTAAATCATGACATAAAATAAAGCAATAAAGACATCTATAAATTGAGCAGTCCATTATGATCATTTGAGGTGAGAACTTTGGTCCTCACACGTGGTTTATTGAAGAAGCATTTCATTGTGAGATTTTGAAGATAGGGACTTGCCAGTCCAAGTTTTATTTATGAAACATCTCGTGTTATTTAATTATATACAAGATCATTTATATTATTAAAAGTTGATTTTTTACGTGTGAATTTCTTAGGCAAAAGTGTGGACATTGGTCTGACTGTATTAGTGAAACACCCTCAATTAATTACTATAAATATTTTTTGGTGACATTTTTGTTTGTAGTCAAAAAAGTATTTTTTAATAATAAAAGAAAAGGGAAATTAGAGACTTACCTGTAGTGCTTGCCTGCTCATGTCCACAAAAGGGTTTATCCCATAGGAGCAATAATAATAACAACAATAATTACAACAAAAATAGTAATAATGATAATGATAATAATAAAAAAATGAAAAGAGAATATTCATGAAATTAATTAAAGTAAAAAGATAAAAAGATTAGGATCTAGCGATGATGACATATGGTCGGCTCATCTACCTTAAAAAGCAAAAAGACATACTTTGGGCCGTGCACCGTTTAATGGTTGAGTATACCTCAATCGATACATGATCGTGTCAGCCTGATAACGGTGAGTTTTCTTCCTTTTTTAAAATGGAATCCTCTCCAATAGCAGATCTAAAAGGGAGCAAAAAGGAGAAGTTAAATACAAAGATGAACCTTTTAAACTGGGTTTTATTCTGATAAAAAAATGATTTAAAAGAAATGAACAAAATAGAAATTAAAAAAAGGTTACCTAAAAATTTTTATCACATAGCAATATACCTCTTTTAAGGGGTTTCACAACCTAAATTCAACAAAGATTAATGTAAAATAAAACTAACAAATGAAAAGAATGATAAAATTTATTGTAATTATGAAAATATTAAGAAAGGCCTTTTATATTACCTTCAGTGTACTTACTTAATTAGACTGTCGAATTTTGGATTCGTGGACCCTTGGTTGTATTGAAATAGTTAAGAAATAGTTGAAGAATTGGGAGCTAAAAGCCAAAAATTCACTTTTGGCTTAGAAAACTTTTAAAGATATTTGGAAGTTTTTAAAATTTTCTTTGAAAGTGATGTTAACTCTCTTTTCAAATCTCAAAACTCAGCCAACTAACCCTTGAGAAGGAATCGGAGGAAACTTATAAAGGGTGGGAGTATACGACTGTACCATGGGTATGCATGGCTGTACACTTAAGTGGTGCCCCTCACTTGCCCACTTGCCTCATAGGAACGTCACCACCATTTGAGTATACGGCCAGTACCATGGGGATGTACAGCTATACACTCCAAAAGAAGATCAACTTGCCTGAAAAGTTAAGATTCCTTGAATTGTACGGCTGTACACCCTTTTATTCAAGGTCGTGCATTCCAGAAAGGGGAAAGGCCAAATGATGAATATTCTTTAAATTTACGAGCATGTAGGCCATAAATGCACGACGTGCAAAGCTCTTAAATAAACATAACTCAATTTCAAGTTCCTGACCAAGGGTATATTTCATCACTTGCCCCTATTGAGCCATTCAACTGCACAGACCAAGCTAAAAAATATTTAAAAAGGCTTTTTAGAAAATAATTTCAATACCATAAAGAGTTCATCATCCTCGATTTGCTATTTTTAGAGGAGCAATTTTCCTCATTAGGTAACCCTAACAAAGGCCTCCTCAGGACCTAGTGCTTACAATTACCCCCAAGTTTAGGGAGGCAAGTGCATGCAGGAGTCTAGATGAGCCAAAGTTCAGAGTAGTAGAGAGATACTTACTTGAGGAGGCAATCTCCATGCTTGATTCTTAAGAAATCTTGGTTGGTAAATGATGCCAGCCTATGGCATGTCCTCTGGTTGAGAGGTGATTCCACATTTGTGGCTATGCCTTGACCTGAAGGCGATCCCCCTATATGGCTATACCTTTAAGGCGATCCCACTATGTGGCTATACCTTAAGGCTATCCCACTCTGTGGCTATACTTGAGGAGGCAATCTCCATGCTTGCTTCTTAAGAAGGCTTGGTTGGTGAACGACGCCAGCCTGTGGCGTGTCCCCTGGTTCAAAGATGATTTCACTTCTGCGGTTATGCCCTGACCTAAAGGCGATCCCACTATGTAGCTATACCTTAAAGGCGATCCCACTATGTGCTATACCTTGAGGCAATCCCACTCTATGGCTATACCTTGAGGCGATCCTACTATGTGGCTATGCCTTGAGGTAATCCCTCTTTATGGCTGTACCTTGACTTAAAGGTGATCCCACTATGCAACTCTTGTTAGAGAGTATGCCCTAGAGCCTATGTAAAAGGGATGTATTTCATATGTATGAATTCATATTCTTAATAAAAGGCATCATTCATTTATTAATGCTATGTTTAAATACATGAGTTTGTAAATCTTAAATTAATAAATGAAGTCCTAGATATTATAAACATAGTGCAAAGGCAATCATGAAAGTGTTCATGATATGAGATGTCTATTGCATGCAAATGTGTTAATATCTAAATATCCCTAGTCATAAAATTAACAGGATAGGACATTGTTAATTTGGACATAGTAGCACATGTTATGCTTTTTTAATGGTTCAAGCAATGGTTCTCATAATTGTGATTATGAAAGATAATCAAAGCTAAACATGTGGATGCTTGTTAGAAGAACAAGTTCATTGGATACCTGCAAAGAGAATCCTCACATGGATATTAAATCTATGTTAGTGAGGAATCTCTTTATAGTGGTTGTGCAAGTATCCTTAGACTTGAGATCACCAAAGTTATCTTAAGTAGCAAGTGGTATACTTTGACTCCATAACTGATTACTTCCAACTAGGAGTGAACATAGTTAGGAGATTGGGTATATCATGACCTACTTGAAGATAGTTGAGTGATTGACAAAGGATTCACCATCCCAGATTTAATAAGGGAAGTTATCTCAGATGATTCTATAATTGCCTTGTTCAGAGAATCTCTAGCCAGAGTAATATACCAAGATGGATAGAGATCCATAAAGGGAATTTTGGGAACAATGTTTAAATTAATAAAACATACATAATTAGATTTATATGAGTTGACATAAATCTATACTCAGAATCTAATTGATATAAGAGTGGTGAAAGGAGTAATTGCACGATAACTGTTTCTATGGAAGGGTATAGTCAAACCACTTGACTTTCCTGACATTTGGGTAGTCATGATGCCTAGCTAGAAACCGCTCATGACTTGTATAATAGTGTATCAGAAATCTCAATAGGGACTGATAAAATAATTTAAAGAAGTTTAAATCATGTGAGTTTTGAATAGAACTCATAATTACATATTATACTGTTAATATGGACAATAACCCAATAGGTTACACACATATAGAATAAAGGATAAAATGGTAAAATGACTAGGATAATAATATTTGATATTATTATGGGAGAAGAGAAATGAATAAGAGAATAATTAATTAAAGAGTTTAATTAATTATGATCAAGTAGAATTGATCGTAGAACTTTTTAGAAATGTTCTATAAAATTGACTTAATTGAAATATTTTATTTCATAATTAATTATTATTATTGGACTATAAGTGTTATAGGGTTGATATAATAATTAATAGATCCATTGGAGAAATTATAGACGCCTAAAGAATTGATTTTGGCATAGAAACCCTCAAGAGGAAGCGTTTCACACCAACTTCAGATAAAAGGCCTTAGAGGCCTAATTCTTGAACCAAAATAAATTAAATATATTTCATAAGTGTTATGGAGCCTACATATTTAATTTAGATGGATTTGGATTTCATTTGTTTGATTAAATCAAATTGTATGCATAAAGGGCCTAGTTTTTAGGTTTTGTGCATAGTCCTTTATGAATGGACTTAAATTGGATTTAATTAAGCCCAAATAAATTATTAATAATTCCAAAAGCCCATTTGATCTTTCTCAAGCAATTTTAAAGAGCCCAATCCTATTACAAAATTGGATTTTTAACCTAACTAGAAAAATCAAAGTGATAGGGATTTTAGGGTTAAATGAACAATTAAGAGAAAGAAAATTCTCTCCCTCAAAAACCCTAGCCAGCACTGTTAGAGAGTATGCCCTAGAGCCCATGTAAAAGGAATATATTTCATATGTATGAATTCCTATTCTTAATAAAAGGTATCATTCATTTATTAATGCTATGTTTAAATACATGAGTTTGTAAATCTTAAATTAATAAATGAAGTCCTTGATATTATAAACACAGTGCAAAGGCCATTATGAAAGTGTTTATGATATGAGATATCTATTGCATGTAAATGTGTTAATATCCAAATATCCCTAGTGATAAAATTAACAAGATAGAACATTGTTAATTCAGACAGACTAATAATATGTTTTGTTTCTTGAATGGTTCAAGTAGTGGTTCTCATAACTGTGATTATGGAAGATAATCAAAGCTAACATGTGGATGCTTATTAGAAGAACAAGTTCATTGGAGACCTGCAAAGAGAATATTCACATGGATATTAAATCTATGTTAGTGAGAAATCTCTTCATAGCGGTTGTGCAAGTATCCTTAGACTTTAAATCACCAAGGTTATCTTAAGTAGCAAGGGGTATACTTTGACTCCATAACTGATTACTTCCAACTGGGGGTGAATATAGTTAGAAGGTTGGGTATATCATGACCTACTTGAAGATACTTGAGTGATTGACAAAGGATTCACCATCCCAGATTTCTTAAGGAAAGTTATCTCGTATGATTCTATAATTGCCTTGTTCAGAAAATCTCTGGCTAGAGTAATATGCCAAGATGGATAGAGATCCATGAAAGGAATTTTAGGAACAATGGTTAAATTAATAGAACATACATAATTAGATTTATATGAGTTGACAGAAATCCATACTCAGAATCTAATTGAGATAAGAGTGGTGAAAGGAGTAATTGCACGGTAACTATTCTATGGAAGGGTATAGTCAAATCACTTGACTTTCCTGATATTTGGGTAGTCATGATGCCTAGCTAGAGGCCGCCCATGATTTGTATAATAGTGTATCATAAATATCAATAGGAATTGATAAAATGATTTAAAGAAGTTTAAATCATGTGAGTTTTGAATAGAACTCATAATTACATATTATACTGCCAATATGGACAGGAACCCAATAGTTTACACACATATAGAGAAAAGGATAAAATGGTAAAATAACAAGGATAATAATATTTGATATTATTATAGGAATAGAGAAGTGAAAAAGAGAATAGTTAATTAAAGAGTTTAATTAATTATGATCAAGTAAAATTGTTCGCAGAACTTTTTAGAAATATTTTGTAAAATGGACCTAATTAAAATATTATATTTTATAATTAATTATTATTGGACTATAAGTTTTATGGGGTTGATATAATAATTAATAGATCCATTGGAGAAATTAAAATAGGCCTAAAAGAATGGTTTTGGCGCAGAAACCCTCCAGAGGAAGGGTTACACGCCAAACCCTAGTAGAAGGCCTTAGAGGCCTAATTCTTTGACCAAAATAAATTAAATATATTTCATAAGTGTTATGGAGCCTACATATCTAATTTGGATGGATTTGGAACTCATTTGGGTGATTAAATCCAAGTGTGTGCATAAAAGGGCCTAATTTGTGGGTTTTGTGCATAGTCTTTTATAAAATGATTTAAATTAGATTTAATTGAGCTCAAATAAATTATTAATAATTCCAAAAGCCCATTTAATATTTCTCCAGAAATTTTAAAGAGCCCAATTCCATTATGAAGTTGGATTTTTAACCTAACTATAAAAATCCAAGTGATAGGGATTTTAGGGTTAAGTGAATATTAAGAGAAAAGAAACTCTCTCTCACTCTCTCAACCATAGCTGCCACCCCCCTTGCTAGCATCAAGGGGATTTCGGCCAGCCCTTGTGTTCCCCCATTGTTGGTTCATTCAATTCTTCTCTAGTGTAGATTACTAATTGGAGGTGTTCAATTTTGGACATTGTGGTTTGCGACAATCAGATGAGAAGGAAAATCAACTGTTCAACAAAAATCAAAGGCAATTTTTCTTATGCTCATTAATATGTATATTGTAAATTCATGGCAAGATTAGATCTATTGGTTAAGAATTTTAAATTTCGCTTATGTATAAGATGCATGTAACCAATATAACCCAACATGGTATCAGAGCCTCAGTTTTTCCATGAATCAATAATTCTATATTTTGCAAAATAGTTATTATTTTTGAGTTATTTATTTCATTAATTTTAAAATATCAGATTTTATTGTTCATGAATGAGAAATATTGATTTCTAGATGTATGTGATCAAATATATAAAACAAAAAATAAAAACGATTATTTTGAGAAAAGAATCATTATGTTTGGCATGAATGGCATTTATTTTTCAATAAAGTTTAGGGGCTGTTCTATATTAAATTTTTATTGATTCACTCTAAAATTATTTTGATGATAATTTATGTGTTTAATATGTGATATTAAACACATAAATTATCATCAAAATAATTTTGGAGTGAATCAATAAAAATTTAATATAGAACAGCCCCTAAACTTTATTGAAAAATAAATGCCATTCATGTCAAACATTAAGCCATATGATCAAACAAAATTAAAATCGAACAAGTTTTGCATGAAAACTAGTTTAGTCGAAAAGTTTGATAAATTAGTGTTCTTGTTTATAATGATTTTTAATCTTCTAAATCTAATATAACTGATATATTAATGTATTTTTAATTAATTTTGTTAATTAAAATAGGCCTTGAATTAATTGAATTAATTTTAATTCATTAAAACCACTTAATGGGTTTAATTATATTTATGGACTTGATTTAAATTAGTAAATGACTTGGTGGGCCCAAGGAGCTGATTTAAATTAAATATTATTAACTATAATTGAGTTTATTAATGGATTTTAAGGGCTGGAGTGGGCTTGGCTCATTCCAAAAGGTCCAAATGGTCTAATAGACATAAAACTAGTTTGTGTGTGAACATACTTTAGGGTTTATAGTGTGAGTTTTGGCTTACTCTTTGTTTTAAGCCCAAAATTAATTTTTTAATTATTTAATATGATTAATTAATTAAATAATAAATTTATAATTAATTAATAATCAATTGAATTGATAATTAAGGCAAGAACACATGCATGCAAAAAAGTTTCCTAAAATGAAAGTTTTCAAAATGGAAAAAGTTTCCTAATTTGATCACATTATTAAAATAACTCAAAAGTAAGTTTCAAGAGTTGAAACAAAGTTAATATTCCATTATATGGTTTTACTTTATGCATTAGAAATGCATATAAGGGTGTATGATTGGCATGATGGATAGTTATAGATAAAGGCCCAATGTAATTGAGCATAATGCATGTTTTGGCCCAATAAGGACTTTCATGTCCCGGCCACTTGTTTTTGTTTTGTATTTCTTTTTTAAATTGTAATATGTAATTAGATTACTTAGATTAGAATTAAAGATAGAGATGAAGACCATTATCAAGAAGCAAGATGGGCTGCATAGAGATCCAACAAGTTTGAAGATAATGTAATTATTTTTACTTGTTTGAATCATGCATATTACCTAGGTATGACCTTTTGATTTCCCTTTTGGCTAGGGGAAATCAATGTAATAAAGTCCATAACTATACCATATTTGTATGCTTATATTTATGTGATAGATATAGGATGTATACCAATGTATGCCAACCATGTATGATGAGACTTAATTAACTAAAATCCCTCAAACTAATACTAAGGTATATAAACCTTCCATTAATTTTAAGAGAACCAGAGTTCTTTATAGTGTGAGTTATTAACCACAGTCAAGCTCACATTATATTGAATATGTTCAAATTTAATTAAATGAGTCATCTTAGCTAGCCCATTAGCTTGTTAACCACAGTCAAGGCTAATGGTTCTAAAGGCAAGATTAGGGAATGCATATATGATATGCATGTATCAAGAGTTGATAACCTAATGATCCAATAGTTGTGTAGAGACACAATTGGTAAAGCTACCTACCTTTCAAGGGTATGGAATTTGATTTGTTGAACACAGTCAAGGTCAAATTTCATATAAAGGATTGGATATTGGCCTACTAAGAAAACCATTGGGTTTTCTCGAATTAAATAGTGAGGGCTATTGATTCACAATAAATAGTGAGAGTAAATGGATTAATTAAAGACCTAATTAATGCATATATATATATATGGACATACTCTCATATGTTTTCTTTTTCACATCTAGGTCATCAACATGAGCACATCAAAAATTAATATAGAATCAATCTTGGATAACAAACTGGTTGGCAGCAATTATTTTGATGGGATTAGACAATAGAGAATTATTCTCAGAGCTGAAAAGATCCATTATGTCTTGGATAAAGATCCACCATCACTTCCATCAGATGATGCCATTGATGAGATCAAGGGCACTTATCGAAAATACATGGAGGATAGTAAAGTAACAGCATGTATGATGTTGGGTCTATGTCCTCAGAGCTTCGGAAGTAACATGAGATGATGGATGCTAGAACCATCATTTTGCATTTAGAGGAGCTTTATTCTTCTCAGGCTAGAACTGAGCAATATGATATTGCTCGAGCTCTATTTAGTTGCAAAATAGTGGAAGGCACTTCGGCTGCTGCTCATACATTGAAGATGTATGAGTATATTGAGCATTTAAGTAGACTTGGCTATGTAATGGATAATAATCTATACATAGATTTAATCTTGTACTCGTTGGCACCAAGTTTTGCACCTTTCGTGCTTAACTTCAATATGAGCAAGATCCAAGTAACCATTCCTGAGTTAATCAACATGCTTAAAATAGCTAATGGATCCTTCAAGAAGGATTCAAAAAGTGTCATAGTTGTCACTTTTACTAAAGGCAAGAAGCAGAAGAAGAAGATGATGACCAAGGCGCAACCAAAGCATGGTGTGATTTTCAAGAAGAAGGTTGCCAAGAAAGAGAATTCCAAAGGAACTTGCTTCCATTGTGGAAAAGATAGTCATTGGAAGTGTAACTGCAAGGCCTATCTAGATTCTCTCAAGGAGAAGAAGTAAGCTGTTGCTTCTACTTCAGTTATTCATATGATTGAAATAAATACTTATTCTATTGCTTCAAAATAATCTTGGGTATTAGATATCGGATGTGGATCTCATTTGTGTAATGATCTACAAGGGCTTAAAAGCATTAGAAGAGTTGGAAAGGTAGAAATATGTCTACAATCAACTACTGGACAAAACATCTCTACAACAGTTGTGGAGACTTACCATTTTCCTTTTCCAAGTGGATTAATACTGGAGTTAAATAACTGTTATTATGTTCCAGCATTATCCAAAAGTATTATTTCTTTCAGTTGTTTATTGAACGATTATGACATTTCTTTAAAAGATAAATGTTGTTACATTTTTAAGAACAATATATTTTATGCTAAAGCTATCATTGATAATGGTATATTTAGTCTTAATTTAATTAAAGAAGTGCATAATGTGGATACCAATAGAATGAAATGAGATAATCTAAATACCTTATATTTATGGCATTGTTGTTTAGGCCATATAAATGAGAAATGCATGACCAAATTACACAAGTTAGGTGATTTGGGATCATTTGATTATGAATTATTTGATACATGTGAATCTTGTTTATTGGGAAAAATGACAAAAGCTTCATTTAATTGTAAAGGAGAATGAGCTAGAATGGTTTTAGTCTTAATACATTCAGATGTATGTAGTCCAATGACTACACATGCTAGAGGAGGTTACTCCTACTTCATTACTTTCATAGTTGATTATTCCAGGTTTGGAAATATCTATATAATGAAATATAAATCAGAAGCATTTGAAAAGTTCAACGAATTCAAAAATGAAGTAGAGAAGCAACTTGGAAAGAGTATTAAGACACTTAGATTAGATCGAGGTGGAGAATACTTAAGTCAAGAATTTCAAGATTATCTTAGAGATAATGGGATTTTATCTCAATGGAATCCACCATATACACCACAACATAATGGTGTATCTGAAAGGAGAAATCAAATATTATTAGATATGGTTCGATCCATGATGAGTCGAGCAGACTTTCTTAAGTCTTTTTAGGGATATGCACTAGAAACTGCTGTTTATATGTTAAATAGAGTTCCTAGTAAATCGGTTGATGTTACTCCATATGAGATATGGAATAACAAGAAACCCACACTTTCTCATATAAAAGTATGGGGTTGTCCTGCTTATGTGAAGAGGACAATGTCAGACAAACTAGATGTTAAGTCTGACAAATGTTTATTTGTGGGATATCTAAAACAAACATTTGGATATTATTTCTAGCATGCCTTAGAACAAAAGGTGTTTGTTTCAAGGCATGCTATCTTCTTAGAAAAAATGTTTCTCCTATGAGAGGACAGTGGGAGTAAAATTGAACTTGGTGAAGTTCAAGACCCACAAATAGAAGTAGATCAATTGATTGGACCCGAAACTGAATTTCATAATTATGAGATTATAGTTGAACTTGATTATACACAAAATCTTAGAAGATCTACTAGGATGCGATCTATCTCTATGAGATATGGATTTCACATTGATTTAGATAGGGGTATAACTATAGTGGAGGACAATGAGCCTACAAGCTATCAAGAAGTTTTGAATAGTTCAGAACGTGATTTATGGCAGATGGGGATTTATTTGAACCCTTAGTCTTACTAGACTGCATATAGTATGAGTAGGGTATCGTTCCAAAGGGAACGGGGTAAATTTTATATTGATGTAACAACAAGTAAATGGATAGGTAACGATTTTAATTGGAATCATGCAATTATTGTAAATACGAAACTACTTAAAATATATTAAGTTAATTTTGGATAATAGATTACTTAAAAGATGGGATAAACATACATTATAACCAAATAAACAAGTTCATCTTTGAATTAATTATCAATTGTATAAATGGTATGAATGGAGAATTTAGCCAAGATTCTTTAAAGCAATTCTCATTGTCAATAAATATGTTCTTACTTAGAGTCTATAAGCATTCTCATGTCATTATAGAGATAAATAAAACTATGAAGTTCTATGCCAATTCTTTAACCCCTCAAAGTGAATTCCTTATCTCTAAGTGAATTCAATGCTTCAAGTAAATTTATTTGTTTTTCCATCAAAGAATTCAAATTCTCATTGTGAATTAAATGACTAACATGCTAATTATGGTGATCAAGCATAATAAGCAAATTGAAGCACTCAAATAAACTTAAATCATACTTGATACATAAGGAGAATAAACATTCATAAAACAAAGATAAGCAAATGAAAAACAAATTGAATTAAGTAGTTATAATGTACCAAAAGAACTAGTCAAATACAAATTTACAATAAAGATGAAATAAGAGAAAAGAAAACATCACTCCCCAGGGTTTACTTTCTATTTAAACCTTCTGATATATCTCTTATTCCTTTGGATTTATTCTTTGGTCATCCTTTGAAAACTAAGTAAAAAGAAAAATCCAAAAGCAACTAAAAATGTTCTTAAGTAAACAGTCAAAGAATTCTTTAATTTTTCATCCCCTTCCTTTAGAGTTTTTCCCCCATCTATATAGAGCTTGACTTTACAGATATGTCCCTTAATAAGTCATGGAAGGTTGCTCTGAAATTACATAATGTTTGGCTAAAAATTCGGGTGCAACCGTCATGAAGTTTGAGAAATAGTTTTCTTGTCCAACTTGTGAACACCCTCACGAGTCGTGAACTCCTTCAAATCTTCTGAACTCATGAGCCTCCTTCCTAGTCGTGATCTCCTTCATGACTCGTGAACCAGATGCTGAGTCATGAGCCTTTCTCCTTTGCCTTACTCGTTAATCTACAGTCCATCTCGTGATCTCTTGTCTGAGTCGTGAGCCCTTTCATGACTCGTGATCTTCTTCTTCGAAACTTCACCAGATTCTTCAATTCCTTCACACTTCACCAACTTTTTCCTAAAAACAAACATAAACACATAAATTGGACATAAACATATAAAAATATATATAATATTACATACTTAACTACATAAATAAGAGAAAAACACATACTAAAAGATAAACATTTTGCATGATATCAAATTCCCCCACATTTAAACCTTGCTTGTCCCCAAGCAAGAGAAAAGTGAGAAAATTTAATCTCAAGTTAAACTAAGTAAGTTAAATTATAAAGCATTGCTCAATTTTTACTTAAGATAAGATTGAGATGAAATCAAATACCTTAACACTCAAAATATTAGTACATCAAGACTTACAACATACATTCTAAATTATCAAGTCACCTAAGTTTACTAAATCCAACATCAAGATAATAAAGTCTCAAAACTAACCATGCTCAAGAGAGAATAATGATCATAAAGCTTAAGAGTTTAAGACTATAGTTGCCTTTTTGGACAATATTTAAGCACTCATACCTTTAAACCCATCTCATGGCATTTTTAGATTGCATTTTTTTTCTAGTTTCTTTTTTTTCAAGCATGGGTATACTTTTAGACTTTATCCCATGAAAAGCATAGTTAGCAAGAGAATGTAGTAATGGGTGCGTTTTACGCTCCATCCCATACTCTTTTAAAATTTTGGATATGCATCTTGCTTTAATTTCATTTTATTTTCATTTCCATTAGTCCTCATCCATTATTGAAAGGCCTAAAGGTAAGTATTATGGCTATAGTTTCCATGAGACAACAAAATCCTAAAATCTTAAACTAAATGAGCATATTCTAACCTTCAAGCATAGTTAGTAAAGAGACTAAACAATCTAAATTATTGAAAGAAGTAAAAAGAAATAACCTAAAAACATAAAACACATGCCAAAAATCTTGAATAACTAATCAAATGAGTATAAAAGGTAAATGAATCTTCATAACAACCTATATTTCATACAATATGAGCAATACTTATAACAAAACTCACTATAAAAGTTAGTCTAAATAAAGAAAAAGATAAACAAACAACAAAACACACAAGTGCTCCCCCACACTTAGAACACACATTGTCCTTAATATGGAGAAACAAAACAAACACACAAACAAAAAGAAAATTAAAAATAAACAAAAGCATAGAGGAAAGAAAACTCCCCTCAAATTCATGGTGAAGGTGGAGGCAAAACAACCATATAGCCCGATTGGGCAATGAAAGCGTCCACCTTATGCTCAAGGTGGTGTTGACTATGAACCAATTGATTTGTGGTTTTTTCCAATGAAGCTAATTGACTTTGGATGGCGGATTGATTGTGTAGCAATTGATTGAACATAGAAGTGGTGATATTCGAAGAAGATCCAGCAGTTGGTGTGAAAACAGGTGAATGACTAGGTGTACCCTCCATAGGATCATCACTAGGCCCTTGCTCCATTGGTCTTGACTCATCCGAATTGCTTTCCACAGCAGCCACCTGTGGAGTAGAAGTACTAGGAAATTCCTTCCAACAAGAACGATATATAGGTGGTATGTATTGAAATGAATGGTTAACCATTTCTCTTCTTACAAACAATTGTTTTGAAAAATACAAGCAAGGAAGTACAGTGTCATAAGTGCGTAAATCAATATCAATAACCCTAGCAATAGCAGCAATAACATGTCCATGTGTAATAGGGGACTCCGGATGACTAACACAATTCAACAATTGTTTGAAAATCCAATAAGACCAATAAATAGACTTACGGTTATGCACACACCACATCAAGAAAAGTTCATGACTTGAAACTCTATTAAATTCAGGCTTGTTGAAAACAACAGAGGTAAGAATCTTATGCAAAATCTAGTATTTTAAATCTGAAATGAACATGGATTTGGCCTCTCTAGCCCTATAAGGTGTAGTTAATCCAGTAAGAAAGTTCCAAAAATCATTTGGTGTATAACTCTTAGGAGGAGTACATAATCCACTTGGTTTAAAACCAAAAATATGATGCATTATGAAATAAGTAAGAGTATGATCAACACCATTCAAACAGAAGTCTACAAGCCTAGGATTATCAGCATTTTCTTTGAAATTTGTGTAAAACTCCATAACTAAATCAGTGTAGAACTGCTCATGCATATTAACAAACCGCAAGAGACCACATTCAGATAACATCTTATTGACTTCATCAAGAATACCCACTTGTTCAAGCAAAGAGCTAGGAAAATACTTACATTGAGATTTTGCTCTATCCTTAAGAACAAGGAACCTGTTACCTTCATGGATTGAGGAAAGAGGGAATGGTGAACCAAAGTCTGTCTGCAAACTCTGAAGTTGGGCGTCATCTCCTCCCTGCTGACCCCTTGATACGAAAACGTTCTTGGTTCTCACCATCGTTGTTAAAGAGAAAAGAAACAGGAAAAGAAATGTGCAGAAATAGTAATGGAGGAAGAGAAAGGTAAGAGAAACACACAGAGATGGAGGAATAGAAGAGAAAAACAAGAAAATGAAAAGAGAAGGGGAATAGAGTTCGTATAGAGTGAAATGCACGAGTGAAATAAGAGAAAAGAAATGTGTAAATAAAGAAAGAAATAACTGCAGTACTTATATAGAAGAATGAGGGGAAAAACGAAACGGTGTGTTAATTCGTAAACCCTAGGATTTGAATTTATAACCGTTCCCCCCATGTAATTGAAGTTAATTAAGGGTAGTTAAGGGATAGTTAATTCATATAAAAACCATTAAGACACCTAATTAAACAAAATAAAAGTGAAATAAAGAAATTAAAATGAATTAAAAATAAAAACAGGAAAGTAAAAATCGCGACTCGGTATGCTTGGAATAGTAGATCACGAGTCGGCACCATCATCACGACTCGTGAAGAAAAATAAAGAGACAAGAATTATACATGATCATGAGTCGGTATACTGCTCACGACTCGTGAGGTATATGGCAATTGGTGTTGAGGAAGAAATAGTCACGAGTCGGTATGACATTCACGACTCGTGAGCTATTCTCTTCTGTACTACACGTGATCCTCTTCACGACTAGTGATTCTGCTCACGACTAAATAAATAAAGCCACTGGAATATTCGTGAAGATGTTCACAAGTCGAACTGCACTCGTGAACATGACAGTGCTTTATGTTTTTCTGCAAAATCATACCAACCTTGATCCAAAAGTTAAAATCACAAAAGAAAAATAAATCAATTAATATGAAAACTATAAAAACATAAAACTTAACCAAAAACAAACCACAAAACAAATAAATCCAAACTAAAAGAGCTAATTATATACAAAAATATTATGATTGTGTAAAAGAGAAATTTAACAAAGAAACTTTGTGAGTAGGAACCAATGCATCACCAATGAAATAAGGCTTCAATCTATGTCCATTAACCTTAAAAACCTCCCCTTTATCATTAGCAATATCAACAGCCCCATAAGAAAAAACTTGAACAACTTTGAAAGGTCCCGACCATCTAGACTTTAATTTTCCAGGAAATAGCTTCAATCTAGAATTATACAACAAAACCATGTCACCAACTTGAAATTCTTTCTTTGATATATGTTTATCATGCCATGATTTAGTTCTTTCCTCATATAACTTAGCATTTTCATAAGCATTCATAAGAAGCTCCTCTAATTCTTGTAATTGAAGCAATCTCTTTCTACCAACTTGTTGCATGTCAAAATTTAACACCCTAGTTGCCCAATATGCTTTATGCTCAATCTCAATTGGCAAATGACAAGACTTACCATAAACCAATTGATAAGGTGTAAGACCTATAGGAGTTTTAAAAGCTATTCTATATGCCCAAAGAGCATCATCTAACTTAAGTGCCCAATCTTTTCTTGATCTAGAGATAGTTTTCTCTAAAATCCACTTAAGCTCTCTATTACTAATCTCAATTTGTCCACTAGTTTGGGGGTAATAAGGTGTAGCAATTTTATGAGTTACATTATATTTACTCAATAATTTCTCTATAACTTTATTACAAAAATGAGACCCACCATCACTAATAATGGCCCTAGGTGTTCCAAATCTAGGAAATATAACTTTCTTAAGCATCTTCTTAACCACCTTGGCATCATTAGCAATGGTTGGAATTGCTTCCACCCATTTAGATACATAATCTACCATAACCAAAATATACCTATTTCCTAAGGAACTAGGAAATGGTCCCATAAAGTCCATACCCCAAACATCAAACAATTTAACTTCCAAAATATCATGTAAAGGCATTTCATTCCTCCTAGACAAATTTCCCATTCTTTGGCACTTATCATAACTAAGTACAAAGTCTTTGACATCCTTAAACAAAGTAGGCCACTAAAAACCAGCTTGCAAAACCTTGGAAGCTATCTTAGAAACCCCAAAGTGACCCCCTACAGCATAAGAATGACAATGAGCCAACACCTCACTAAGTTTTTCATGAGGAATACACCTCCTAATCAACCCATCAGCACATCTTCTATATAATAAAGGCTCTTCCCAATAGTAAAACTTCACATCATGAAGGAATTTCTTCCTTTGCCTATAATCTAAACCATAGGGAACCATAACACTTACTAAATAGTTTGCTATATCGGCAAACAATGGAACTTCTTTAGAAACCACACTAAAAAGATGTTCTACATGAAAAGATTCATCAATAGGTACCCCATCATCATTATCTTGCAAAACACATTGGGTTAACCTAGATAAATGGTCAGCAACTAAATTCTCCTTTCATTTTTTGTCCTTTATCTCCCAATCAAACTCTTGTAGCATTAATATCCATCTTAACAATCTAGGCTTAGCATCTTTCTCACTCAAAAGGTACTTAAGGGCAGCATGATCAGAATAAACAATGACTTTTTACCCTACAAGATAAGACCTAAATTTATCAAAAGCATATACAATAGCCAAGAGTTCTTTTTCAGTTGTAGAGTAGTTAATTTGGGCATTATCTAGTAACTTGCTAGCATAATAAATAACAGATGGCTTCCCATTAATTCTTTATCCTAAAACAGCCCGTAACGCATAATTACTAGCATCACACATCAATTCAAAAGGTTGCTCCCAATTTGGTGGTTGCAACACCGGTGAAGTGACAAGAGCATGTTTAAGAGTTTCAAAAGATTTAAGACATGACTCATCAAAATGAAAATCAACATCTTTACCTAGCAACGTGCATAAGGGTTTAGCTATCTTAGAAAAATCTTTGATAAACCTCCTATAAAAACCAGCATGACCTAGAAAGCTTCTAACATCTCTAACATTTTTAGGAGGAGGCAAATTAGCAATTATTTCAATTTTAGCTCTATCAACTTCAATCCCCCTATTAAAAACTAAATGTTCTAAGACAATGCCCTCTTGAGCCATAAAATGACACTTTTCCTAATTTAAAACCAAACCATGTTCCATACATCTATCAAGCACTGTAGAAAGATTAGATAAACAATCCTCATAAATAGTGCCATACACACTAAAGTCATCCATGAAAACTTCTACACATTGATCAATAAGATCACTAAAGATAGAAAACATGCATCTTTGAAAAGTGGCTGGTGCATTACACAAACCAAAAGGCATTCGCCTAAATGCAAAAGTTCCATATGGGCATGTAAAAGTTATCTTAGATTGGTCATGTGGATGAATTGGTATTTGATAGAAACCACTCAACCCATCTAAGTAACAAAAATAAGAAAAATTAGCCAATCTTTCTATAACTTGATCAATAAAAGGTAAAGGAAAATGGTCCTTCCTTGTAGCCTTATTTAACTTCCTATAGTCCACACACATATGCCAACCCGTGATAGTCCTAGTAGGAATTAAATCATTATTATCATTATGAATTACAGTTAAGCCACCCTTTTTAGGGACAACTTGAATTGGACTTACCCACTTGCTATCACTTATAGAATAAATTATGCCATTATCAAGCAATTTAATTATTTCCTTCCTCACAACCTCTTTAAGAGTTGGATTAAGCCTTCTTTGACCTTTAATGGAGGGCTTAGAATCCTCCTCTAACAAAATCCTATGCATGCAAACTTTAGGTGCAATTCCTTTTAAATCACTAATAGAATATCCCATGGCATTTCGATGAGCAAGTAAAATATCACATAAAGCATTCACATTATGCTTATCAATTGAAGAATTAACAATGAATGGTAATTGAAACTTTGAATATAAAAATGCATACCTTAAGCTTGTTGGTAACGGCTTGAGTTCAAGTTTAACTTCCTCCTTAGATGTCTTTGATGGCATATCCTCATCCTTTCTCAAAGACTCAAACTCTGAGAATCTTCCTTGGAAAGGATATGAGGCAACTTGCAAAACCTCATCACAACTCTCATTTAAACAATAAGGTGCAATAGGGTTTTGACTCAAACAATCACTCACAACACTATCAATACACTCATCAAGAATATCATAAGCATCAATTCTATTTATCACCTCCATTGGTGAAGATTTAACCATCCCAAAAACATTAAATTCAATTGTTTCACCATTAACTTTAAGAGATATTTTACCATTTTTCATATCAAAAACAGCCCCAGCAGTAATTAAGAAAGGCCTACCAAACAAAATGGGAACTTCAGGATCCTCATCCATTTCTAGCACAACAAAATCAGCAAGAATCACAAATTTACCCACTTTGGTAGGAATATTTTCTAATATACCTATAGGGTGTGAAATAGATTTATTCGCCATTGATAACCACATATTGGTAGGCTTTAATTCACCTAAATCAAGCTTTCTATAAATGGAATAAGGCATAAGGCTAACACTAGCACCCATATCACATAGAGCCTTATCAAAATATGTACCACCTATAACACAAGGAACCATGAAACAACCAGGATCCTTTAGCTTAGGTGGGTATTTAGAATACATAGCCTTAGATTCTTCTACCAAAGAAACATACCCATATTCTTCAAGTTTACCCTTGTGACTCACAATTTCTTTTAAAAATTTTACCTATGAAGGCATATCCTTAATTGCATCCACAAAGGGTATAATTATAGTAAGTTCCTTTAAATAATTCAAAAACTTGCCAAATTGCTTATCAAGATTTCTTTTAATGAGTCTTTGAGGGAATGACAAAACATTCAAATTAACTTTAGGGTCATCTTCCCTAGATAAGGTTATCTTTTCCTTAGGTTCATTAGGCTTATGCATTACATCATCATTTTTACTTGCATCCAAAACATGATCATCATGCACAATAAGACTCTCATTACCTTTTTGATTACTCTCAATCTTTTTACCACTCCTTAACATAATAGATTGAACCGATTTATGAGGCAAAAACTCAGGTTGACTTGGTAGCTTGCCTAAAGGTTTAACACTAGAAGTAGCTTGTTGAGCCAATTGGGTTTTAAGCATCTTATTATGAGTGACAAGTTGATCAATTTTAGTGTTAATTTGCCTAAATTGTTCCTCATTTTGCTTGTTAGTAGTCATTTGATGATTAACAAATTGCTCAATCAAACTCTCTAAATGGGATTTAGGTTGTTGGGGGTTAAAAGGTGGTTTATTTGGAAAAGGTGAAAGGTTAGGTAATTTGCTCATATGATCGTTATTATTAGGAGGGTTCAATTGGGCATTTTGGTTAGACAAAAAAAACCAGGATGGTTTCTCCATTGTGGGTTGTAATAATTAGAATTTTGACCCATCCTTTGGTTATAGTTCCCTTGAACAAAACTTACATCCTCACTAGACCCCTCACTACAATTAGCATACATATGAGATCCACCACATCTCTCACAAACATGACTAACATTTTCAACATTGGAATGAGAATTACTTACCATTTTCGTCAAAGCCTCTACCTTAGCCGTCAAGAGATTAATGGAATCCAATTCCAAAAACCCCTTAGCCTTCGCCATAGTGGGTTCTTCTACCATATAGCCTTGTGAGGCTAACTCTTCTAACAAGGTTTCAGCTTCCTTAGCAGTCTTCTTTAACCATTTACCACCTGAAGTAGCATTAACAATATTTCTATTTTCCTCCATTAACCCATTGTAAAAGATTTGAGGAATCATCCAATCCGGCAAGCCATGAGGACATTGCCTTTAAAGTTCCTTAAAACTTTCCCAAGAGGTATAAATAGTTTCATTAGGCAATTGTTTAAATGTAGATATTTGATTTCTAAATTTTTCCATTTTATGAGGTGGAAAATACTTGTGAAGAAAAGCTTGTATTAATTGGTCCCAAGTAGTAATTGTCTCACTAGGTATACTAGCAAGCCAAATTTGGGCCTTTTCTTTCAAAGAAAATGGAAATAACCTAAGTCTAATTGTATCATTACTCACTCCATTAATTTTAAATGTAGCACACACATTAAGAAAAGCAAGGATATGAGCATAAGGGTCTTCCCCTTGCAAACCTCCAAATTGGTTATTTTGCACCATTTGAATGACAGCCGGCTTGATCTCGAAATTGTTATTAGCAATAGCTGGTGCCGCTATTCCTCCAAAACTCTCCGAAATATTGGGCATTGCAAAATCACCAAGCGTTCTCCTTTCTTTGCCCGCCATAATTGGAAAATTATGACCTTCCTCCAATTTAACACTTTGTTCTCCTTCTACTTGCAATCTAAGTTCCTCTTGTTGCTTCCTTCTAAGTTCCCAACAAGAATTAAAAATACTTTTAGTCTAATATCATTACAAAAACTCTAATTCCAAAACAAATGAACACAATATAAGAATTCATACATCTAATAACTAATATATATTATACAATCCTAAAACATCTACTCTTTTTTATCAATCAATAAAAATTCATTTTGAACCGTTCCTCGGCAACGGCGCCAAAATCTGATGGGGATTTATTTAAACCCTTAGTCTCACTAGACTGCATATAGTATGAGTAGGGTATCGTTCCAAAGGGAACAGGGTAAATTTTATATTGACGTGGATAGGTAACGATTTTAATTGGAATCATGCAATTATTGTAAATACGAAACTACTTAAAATATATTAAGTTAATTTTGGATAATAGATTTCTTAAAAGATGGGATAAACATACATTATAACCAAATAAACAAGTTCATCTTTGAATTAATTATCAATTGTATAAATGGTATGAATGGAGAATTTAGCCAAGATTCTTTAAAGCAATTCTCATTGTCAATAAAGATATTCTTACTTAGAGTCTATAAGCATTCTCATGTCATTATAGAGATAAATAAAAACTATGAAGTTCTATGCCAATTCTTTAACCCCTCAAAGTGAATTCCTTATCTCTAAGTGAATTCAATGCTTCAAGTAAATTTATTTGTTTTTCCATCAAAGAATTCCAATTCTCATTGTAAACTAAATGACTAACATGCTAATTATGGTGATAAAGCATAATAAGCAAATTGAAGCACTCAAATAAACTTAAATCATACTTGATACATAAGGAGAATAAACATTCATAAAACAAAGATAAGCAAATGAAAAACAAATTGAATTAAGTAGTTATAATGTACCAAAAGAACTAGTCAAATACAAATTTACAATAAAGATGAAATAAGAGAAAAGAAAACATCACTCCCTAGGGTTTACTTTCTATTTAAACCTTCTGATATATCTCTTATTCCTTTGGCTTTGTTCTTTGGTCATCCTTTGAAAACTAAGTACATAGAAAAATCCAAAAGCAACTAAAAATGTTCTCAAGTAAACAGTCAAAGAATTCTTTAATTTTTCATCCCCTTCCTCTAGAGTTTTTCCCCCATCTATATAGAGCTTGACTCTACAGATATGTCCCTTAATAAGTCATGGAAGGTTGCTCTGAAAGGACATAATGTTTGGCTGAAAATTCGGGTGCAACAGTCATGACGTTTGAGAAATAGTTTTCTTGTCCAACTCGTGAACACCCTCACGAGTCGTGAACTCCTTCAATGTTCTGAACTCTTGAGCCTCCTTCCTAGTCGTGATCTCCTTCACGACTTGTGAACCAGATGCCGAGTCATGAGCCTTTCTCCTCTGCCTCACTCGTGAATCTACAGTCCGTCTCGTGATCTCTTGTCCGAGTCGTGAGCCCTTTCACGACTCGTGATCTTCTTCTTTGAAACTTCACCAGATTCTTCAATTCCTTTACACTTCACCAACTTTTTCCTAAAAACAAACATAAACACATAAATTGGACATAAACATATAAAAATACATATAATATTACATACTTAACTACATAAATAAGAGAAAAACACATACTAAAAGATAGACATTTTGCATGATATCAATGGCTTAAGGCTATGCAGTCTGAAATGGACTCCATGTAAGAGAACAAAGTATGGACTTTGACTCAACCACCTGAAGGGCTAAAACCCATAGGGTGCAAATGGATCTTCAAAAAGAATACCGACATGGAAGCTAATATAGTTACCTATAAAGCTCTCTTAGTAGCAAAAGGTTATCATCAAAAAGAAGGTATTGACTATGAGGAAACCTTTTCTCCTATAGCGATGCTTAAGTCTATAAGAATACTTTTAGCCACTGCAACTCATTATGATTATGAGATTTAGCAAATGGATGTGAAGACAGCTTTCCTAAATTGAAATCTGACCACAGATGTGTATATGACACAACCCGAAGGAATCACATCAAGAAATGGCGAAAAAGTATGGAAGCTTTAAAGATCCATTTATGGATTGAAGCAAGCCTCTAGGAGTTGGAATATACGATTCAATGAGACAATCAAAGATTTTGATTTCTCACAGAATGAAAATGAACCTTGTGTATATAAAAAGGTCAGTGGGAGTGCAATTGTCTTCCTAGTTCTATATGTGGCTGATATATTAATTATGGGAAATGACATTTCTCCTCTCTAATCTATTAAAATATGGTTATCCAAGCAATTCTCCATGAAAAACTTTAGAGAAGCATCCTATATTCTAGGAATGAGGATCTATAGAGATAGATCCAATAGGTTGTTAGGTCTTTCTCAAAGTACATATATAGATAAAGTATTGAAGAGGTTTAATATGGATCTCTCTAAGAAAGAGTTTACACTTATGGTGCATAGGAAACACCTTTCTAAGTCTATGTGTCTGCAGACACTAGAGCATAGAGAGAGTATGAATAGAATACCATATACATCTGCAATTAGTTCTATCATGTATGCTATGTTATGTACACGTCCAGATGTCACATTTGCTTAGAGTGTCACAAGCAGATTCCAATCCAATTTCGAAGAGGAACACTGGGCAACTGTCAAGAATATCCTTAAGTACTTGAGAAGGACTAAGGATATATTCTTGCTATATGGAGAGGGCAGTTTCGAAGTAACTAGGTATACAAATGCCAACTTCTAATCTGATAGAGATGATTGCAAATCACAATCTGGTTTTTATTCATAATGGGAGGAGGGGCAATTAGTTGGAAGAGTTCCAAACAAGAAACAACTGCTGATTTCATGATAGAAGCTGAGTACATTGCTGCTTCAGAAGCAGCCAAAGAAGCAGTCTGTATCAAAAAGTTCATATCTGAACTAGGAATGGTGCCTAGCATTTTTAATCCGATTACTTTATATTGTGATAATAATAGAGCCATTGCACAAGCAAAGGAACCATGGTCTCATCAGCAATCCAAGCATGTTTTCAGACGCTACCATCTCATAAGGGAAATATTAGCTAGAAATGATGTGAAAATAAAAAGGATCCCCACATATGATAAAGTGGTGGATCCTCTCACTAAAGCACTTTCCCAGATAAAGCATGATCACCATATAAATAATATGGGTTTAAGATATATGAGTGATTGACCCTAGTGTAAGTGGGAGATTGTTAAAGAGTATGCCCTAGAGCCCATGTAAAAGGGATGTATTTCATATGTATGAATTCATATTCTTAATAAAAGGCATCATTCATTTATTAATGCTATGTTTAAATACATGAGTTTGTAAATCTTAAATTAATAAATAAAGTCCTTAATTTTATAAAAACAGTGCAAAGGCGATCATGAAAGTGTTCATGATATGAGATATCTATTGCATGCAAATGTATTAATATCTAAATATCCCTAGTCATAAAATTAACAAGATAGGACATTGTTAATTCGGACATAGTAGCACATGTTATGCTTTTTTAATGGTTCAAGCAACGGTTCTCATAATTGTGATTATGAAAGATAATCAAAGCTAACATGTGGATGCTTGTTAGAAGAACAAGTTCATTGGATACCTGCAAAGAGAATCCTCACATGAATATTAAATATATGTCAGTGAGGAATCTCTTTATAGTGGTTGTGCAAGTATCATTAGACTTGAGATCACCAAGGTTATCTTAAGTAGTAAGTGTTATACTTTGACTCCATAATTGATTACTTCCAATTGGGGGTGAACATAGTTAGGAGGTTGGGTATATCATGACCTACTTGAAGATAGTTGAGTGATTAAGAAAGGATTCACCATCCCAGATTTATTAAGGGAAGTTACCTTGCATGATTCTATAATTGCTTTGTTCAGAGAATTGCTAGCCAAAGTAATATGCCAAGATGGATAGGGTCCATGAAGGATATTTTAGGAACAATGATTAAATTAATAGAATATATATAATTAGATTTATATGAGTTGACAGAAATCCATACTTAGAATCTAATTGAGATAAGAGTGGTGAAAGAAGAAATTGCATGGTAACTATTTCTATGAAAGGGTATAGTCAAACCACTTGACTTTCCTGACATTTGGGTAGTCATGATGCCTAGCTCGAGGCCGCGCATAATTTTTAAAATAGTGTATCATAAATATCAATTAGGATTGATAAAATAATTTAAAGAAGTTTAAATCATGTGATTTTTGAATAGAATTCATAATTACATATTATACTGCCAATATGGACAGAAACCCAATAGGTCACATATATATAAAGAAAAGAATAAAATGGTAAAATGACAAGGATAATAATACTTGATATTATTATGGTAATAGAGAAGTGAATAAGAGAATAATTAATTAAAGAGTTCAATTAATTATGATTAAGTAAAATTGTTCGTAGAACTTTTTAGAAATATTCTGTAAAATGGACCTAATTGAAATATTATATTTTATAATTAATTATTATTAGAATATAAGTGTTATAGGGATGATATAATAATTAATAGATCCATTAGAGAAATTAAAAGAGGCTCAGAAGAATGGTTTTGGCGTAAAAACCCTCTAGAGGAAGGGTTACACGCCAAACCCTGGTAGAAGGCCTCAGAGGTATAATTCTTGGACCAAAATAAATTAAATATATTTCATAAGTGTTATGGAGCCTATATATTTAATTTGGTTGGATTTGGAATTCATTTGGGTGATTAAATCCAAGTGTATACATGAAGGGCCTAATTTGTGGGTTTTGTGCATAGTCTTTTATGAAATGATTTAAATTGGATTTAATTGAGCCCAAATAAATTATTGATAATTTCAAAATCCCATTTAGTATTTTCCAGCAATTTTAAAGAGTTCAATCCCATTATGAATTTGGATTTTTAACCTAACAATACAAATCCAATTGATATAGATTTTAGAGTTAAGTGAACATTAAGAGAAAAGAAACACTCTCTCACTCTCTCAACCCTAGCCGCCACACCTCTTGCTAGTATTAAGGGGATTTTGGTCAGCCCTTATGTTCCTCCATTGTTGGTTCATTCAATCCTTCTCTAGTGTAGATCACTAATTTGAGGTATTTAATTTTGGACATTATGGTTTGCGACAACCCGGTGAAAAGGAAAATCAACTGTTCAACAAAAATCAAAGGTGATTTTTCTTATTCTCATTAATATGTATATTGTAAATTCATGGCAAGATCAGATCTATTGGTTAAACATTTTTAAATTTCGCTTATGTATGAGATGCATGCAACCGACATAACCCAACAGCCACCCCCTTGCTAGTATCAAGGGAAATTTGGCCAGCCTTGTGGTTCCTCCATTCTTGGTTCATTTATTCCTTCTCTAGTGTAAATTACTAATTGGAGGTGTTCAACTTTGGACACTGTGGTTTGCGACAACCCGGTGAGAAGAAAAATTAACTGTTCAACAAAAATCAATGGTAATTTTTCTTATTCTCATTAATATTTATATTGTAAATTCATGGCAAGATCAGATCTATTGGTTAAAAATTTTAAATTTCACTTATGTATGTGATGCATATAACCGAAAATTTTTAACATGGTATCAGAGCCACGATTTTGCCTTGAATCTATAATTCTGTATTTTTTGCGAAATAGTTATTATTTTTGAGTTATTTATTTCATGAACTTTAAAATATCAAATTTGATTGTTCATGAATGAAAAATATTGATTTCTAGATGTATGTGATCAAATATATAAAATGAAAAATAAAACGATTCTTTTGAGAAAGAATTATTGTTTTTGGCGTGAATGAGTTTTATTTTTCAATGAAGTTTAGGGGCTGTTCCAAATGAAATTTTTATATATCCACTCTAAAATTATTTTGATGATAATTTATGTGTTTAATATGTGATATTGAGCTATAGGATCAAACAAAATTAAAATCGAACAAGTTTTGCATGAAAACTAATTTAATCAAAAAGTTCAATAATTTGGTGTTCTTCGTGGGTTCTTGGTCTGTTCATGTTTAGAATGGTTTTTAATCTTCCAAATTTGATATATCTAATATATTAATGTGTTTTTAATTAATTGGATGAATTAAAATAGGCTTTGAATTAATTGGATTAATTTTCATTCATTAAAACCACTTAATGGGTTTAATTATGTTTATAGATTTGATTTAAATTAGTGAATGACTTGGTGGGCCCAAGGAGCTGATTTAAATTAAATATTATAAACTATAATTAAGTTTATTAATGGGTTTTAAGGGCTAGTGGCTCATTCCAAAAGGCTCGAATGGTCCAATAGACACAAAACTAGTTTGTGTGTGAACACACTTTAGGGTTTAAATTTATGGGTTTCAGCCTACCCTTTGTTTTAAGCCCAAAATTAATTTTTTAATTATTTAATATGATTAATTAATTAATTAAATAATCAATTGATAATCAATTAATAATCAATTGGATTGATAATTAAGGCAAGAACACATGTATGTAAAAAGATTTCCTAAAATGAAAGTTTCCAAAATGGAAAAAGCTTCCTAATTTGATCACATTATTAAAATAACTCAAAAGTAAGTTTCAAAAGTTGAAACATAGTTTGTATTCCATTATATAATTTTACTTTATGCATTAGAAATGCATATAAGGGTGTATGATTGGCATGATGGATAGTTATGGACAAAGGCCCAATGTGATTGAGCATAATGCATGTTTCGGGCCAATGAGGATTTTTATGTCCCGATCACTTTTTTTTTGTTTGTATTTCTTTTTCAAATTGTAATATGTAATTAGATTACTTAGATTAGAATTAGAGATATAGATGGAGACTACTATTAAGGAGTAAGATGGGCTGGATAGAGATCCAATAAGATTGAAGATAATGTAATTATTTTTACTTGTTTGAATCATGCATATTACCTAGGTATGACCTTTTGATTTCCCTTTTGGCTCGGGGAAATCAATGTAGAAAAGTCTATAACTATGCCATATATGTATGCTTATATTTATGTGATAGATATAGGATGCATACTAATGTATGCAAACCATGTATGATGAGACTTAATTAACTAAAATCCCTCAAACAAATATGAAGGTATATAAGCCTTCCATTAATTAGAGGAGAACCAGAGTTCTTAATAGTGTGGGTTGTTGACCACAGTCAAGTTCACATTATATCAAATATGTTCGAATCTAATTAAATGGGTCATCTTAGCTAGCCGATTAGCTTGTTAACCATAGTCAAGGCTAATGGTTTTAAAGGCAATATTAGGGAATTCATATATGATATGCATGTATTAAGAGTTGATAACCTAATGATCCAATAGTTGTATAGAGACACAATTGGTATAGAGATACCTACCTTTTAAGGGTATGGAGTTTGGCTTGTTGACCACAGTCAAGGTCAAATTACATATCAAGGATCGGATATTGGCCCACTAAGAAAACCATCAGGTTTTCTCGGATTATATAGTAAGCGCTATTAATTTGTAATAAAATATTGGAAGTAAATGGATTAATTAAAGATCTAATTAATGAATACATATATATGAACATACTCTCATATCTTTTCTTTTCACATCTAGGTCATCATCATGAGCACATCGAATATTAACATAAGATCAATCTTGGATAACAAGCTGGTTGACAGTAACTATTCTGACTGAATCAGACAAGTGAGAATTATTCTCAGAGCTGAAAAGATCCATTATTATCTTGGATAAAGATCCACCACCACTTCCATCAGATGATACCATTGATGAGATCAAGGGCACTTATCAAAAATATATGGAGGATAGTGAAGTAGCGACATATCTGATATTGGGTGCTATATCCTCAGAGCTTCATAAGCAACATGAGATGATGGATACTAGAACCATCATTTTGCATCTAGAGGAGCTTTATTATTCTCAGGCTAGAACTGAGCAATGTGAGATTGCTTGAGCACTATTTAGCTGCAAAATGGTGGAAGGCACTTCGGTTGCTACTCATGCATTAAAGATGTATGGGTATATTGAGCATTTAAGTAGATTTGGCTATGTAATAGATAATAATTTATACATAGATTTAAGCTTGTACTCATTGGCTCCAAGTTATGCACCTTTCGTGTTTAACTTCAACATGAACAAGATCCAAGTAACCATTCCTGAGTTAATCAACTTGCTCAAAACAGCTGATGGATCCTTCAAGAAGGATTCAAAAAGTGTCATGGTTGTCATTTCTGCTAAAGGCAAGAAGCAAAACAAGAAGAAGATGACCAAGGATCAGCCAAAGCATGGTGGGGTTTCCAAGAAGAAGGTTGCCAAGAAAAAGAATCCCAAAGGAACTTGCTTCCATTATGGAAAAGATGGTCATTGGAAGCGTAACTGCAAGGCCTATCTAGATTCTCTCAAAGAGAAGAAGCAAGCTGATGCTTTTACTTCAAGTATTCATATGATTGAAATTAATACTTATTATATTGCTTCAAAAAAATCTTGGGTATTAGACACCAGATGTGGATCTCATTTATGTAATTATCTACAGGGTCTTAAAAGTATTAGAAGAGTTGAAAAGGCAGAAATATGTCTACAGTCAGCTGCTGGACAAAACATGTCTACAACATTTATGGGGACTTACCATTTGCCTCTTCCAAATGGATTAATACTGAAATTAAATAATTGTTATTATGTTCCATCTTTATCCAAAAGTATTATTTCTTTCAGTTGTTTATTGAAAATGTTGTTACATTTTTAAGAACAATATGTTTTATGCTAAAACTATCATTGAGAATGCTATATTTATTCTTGATTTAATTAAAGAAATGTATAATCTGGATACCAAGAGAATGAAATAAGATAATCTAAATACCTCATATTTATGGCATTGTCGTTTAGGCCTTATAAATGAGAAACGTATGACCAAATTACACAAGTCAGTTAATTTAGGATCATTTGATTATGAATCATTTGATACATTTGAATCTTGTTTATTGGGAAAAATGACAAAAGCTCCCTTTATTGGTAAAAGAGAATGAGCTAAAATGGTTTTGGACTTAATACATTCAGATGTATGTGGTCCAATGACTACCATGCCAGAGGAGGTTACTCCTACTTCATTACTTTCATAGATGATTATTCCAAATTTGGATATATCTATCTAATGAAATATAAATCAAAAGCTTTTGAAATGTTCAAAGAATTCATAAATGAAGTAGAAAAGCAACTTGGCAAGAGTATTAAGACACTTACTCCTACTTCATTTCTAAGCAACATGTTGTCTTCTTAGAAAGAGAGTTTCTCCTACGAGAGGACAGTGGGAGTAAAATTGAACTTGATGAAGTTCAGGACCCACAAATAGAAGTAGATCAACCGATTGAACTTGAGACTAAATTTCATAATGATGAGATTACAGTTGAACCTAATTATACACAAAATCCTAGAAGATCTACTAGAATGCCTTCTATCCCTGTGAGATATGGATTTCACATTAATTCAAATAGAGGCATAACTATAGTAGAGGATAATGTGCCTACAAGCTATCAATAAGTTCTGAACGTGATTTATGGCTTAAGGCTATGTAGTCTGAAATGGATACCATGTATGAGAATAAAGTATGAACTTTAACTCAACCACCTGAAGGGATAAAACCCATAGGGTGCAAATGGGTCTTCAAAGAGAAGACCGAAATGGAAGGTAATATAGTTACCTATAAAGCTCGCTTAGTAGCAAAAGGCTATCGTCAAAAAGAAGGTATTGATTATGATGAAACCTTATCTCCTGTAATGATGCTTAAGTCTATAAGAATACTTTTAGCCATTGCAACTCATTATGATTATGAGATTTGGCAAATGGATGTGAAGACAACTTTCCTAAATAGAAATCTGACTGAGAATGTGTATATGACACAACTAGAAAGGTTCACATCAGGAGATGGAAAAAAGGTATGTAAGCTTCAAAGATCCATTTATGGATTAAAGCAAGCCTCTAAGAGCTGAAACATATGATTCAATGAGACAATCAAAGATTTTGGTTTTTCACAGAATGAAGATGAACCTTGTGTGTATAAAAGGGTTAGTGGGAGTGCAATTGTCTTCCTAGTTTTATATGTGGATGACATATTAATCATGGGAAATGACATTTCTCTTTTCCAATCTATTAAAATATGGTTATCCAAGCAATTCTCCATGAAAGACCTTGGAGAAGTATCTTATATTTTGGGAAGAAGGATCCATAAAGATAGATCCAATAGGTTGCTAGGTCTTTCTCTAAGTACATATATAGATAAAGTATTGAAGAGGTTCAATATAGATCTCTCTAAGAAAGTGTTTATACCCATGGTGCATGGGAAACACCTAAGTCTATGTATCCGCTGACACTTGAGTATAGAAAGAGCATGAATTGAATATCATATGCATCTACAATTGGTTCTATCATGTATGCTATATTATGTACACACCCAGATGGAGCATTTGCTTTGAGTGTCATAAGCAAATTCCAATCTAATTTTATAAAGGAATATTGGGTAGCTGTCAAGAATATCCTTAAGTACTTGAGAATGACTAAGGATATATTCTTGGTACACGGGGAGGACAGTTTGGAAGTAAATGGGTATACGGATGCTAGCTTCCAATCTGACAAAAATGATTGTAAATCATAGTCTGGTTTTGTGTTCATAATGGAAGAAGGGGCAATTAGTTGGAAAAGTTCCAAACAAAAAACAACTGTTGATTCCACAACAAAAGCTGAGTACATTGCTGCTTTAAAAGTAGCTAAAGAAGCAATCTGGATCAAAAAGTTCATATTTGAACTAAGAGTGGTGCCTAGTATTATTGATCTGATTCCTTAATATTGTGAGAACAATGGAGCCGTTGCGCAAGCAAAGAAACTATGGTCTCATTAGGGATCCAAGCATGTTCTCATACGCTACCATCTCATAAGGGAAATAATAGCTAGAAATGATGTGAAAATAGAAAGGGTCCCCACAGATGATAATGCGGTGGTTCTCACTAACCACTTTCCCAGATAAAGCATGATCACTATATAAATAACATGGGTTTAAGACATATGAGTGATTGGCTCTAGTGCAAGTGAGAGATTGTTAGAGAGTATGCCTTGAAGCCCATGTAAAAGGGATGTATTTCATATGTATGAATTCATATTCTTAATAAAAGGCATCATTCATTTATTAATGCTATGTTTAAATAAATGAGTTTGTAAATCCTAAATTAATAAATGAAGTCCTAGATATTATAAACACATTGCAAAGGCAATCATGAAAGTGTTCATGATATGAGATGTCTATTGTATGCAAATATGTTAATAACTAAATATCCCTAGTCATAGAATTAACAAGATATGACATTGTTAATTTGGATAGACTAGCACATGTTATGCTTCTTAAATGGTTCAAGCAGTGGTTCTATAGCTATGATTATGGAAGATGATCAAAGCTAACATGTGGATGCTTGTTAGAAGAACAAGTTCATTAGAGACGTGCAAAGAGAATCCTCACATGGATATTAAATCTATGTCAGTGAGGAATCTCTTCATAGCGGTTGTGTAAATATCCTTGACTTAAGATCACCAAAGTTATCTTAAGTAGCAAGTGGTATACTTTGACTCCATAACCGATTACTTTCAACTGGGGGTGAACATAGTTAGGAGGTTGGGTATATCATGACCTACTTGAAGATAGTTGAGTGATTGAGAAAGGATTCACCATCCTAGATTTATTAAGGGAAGTTATCTCGTACGATTCTATAATTGCCTTGTTCAGAGAATCTCTGGCTAGAGTAATATGCCAAGATGGATAAGGATCTATGAAGGGCATTTTGGAAACAATGGTTAAATTAATAGAACATACATAATTAGATTTATATGAGTTGATGGAAATCCATACTTAGATTCTAATTGAGATAAGAGTGGTGAAAGGAGTAATTTCATGATAACTATTTCTATGAAAAGGTATAGTCAAACCACTTGACTTTCCTGACATTTGGGTAGTCATGATGCCTAGCTAGAAGCCGCTCATTTCTTGTATAATAGTGTATCATAAATATCAATAGGGATTGATAAAATGATTTAAATAAGTTTAAATTATGTGAGTTTTGAATAGAACTCATAATTACATATTATACTGCCAATATGGATAGGTCACACACATATAGAGTAAAGAATAAAATGGTAAAATGACAAGGATAGTAATATTTGATATTATTATGAGAGAAGAGAAATGAATAAGAGAATAATTAATTAATAAGTTTAAATAATTATAATCAAGTAGAATTGATTGCAAAGATTTTTAGAAATGTTCTATAAAATGGACCTAATTGAAATATTTTATTTTATAATTAATTATTATTATTGGACTATAAGTGTTATAGGGCTGATATAATAATTAATAGATCCATTGGAGAAATTATAAAGGCCCAAAGAATTGATTTTGGCGCAGAAACCCTCCAGAGAAAGAGTTTCACGCCAACTTCAGATAGAAGGCATTAGAGGCCTAATTCTTGAACAAAAAATAAATTAAATATATTTAATAAGTCTTATGGAGCCTACATATTTAATTTGGATGGATTTGGATTTCATTTGGGTGATTAAATCCAAGTGTATGCATAAAAGGCCTAGTTTATGGGTTTTGTGAATAATCCTTTAAATTGGATTTAATTGAGCCCAAATAAATTATTAATAATTCCAAAAGCCCATTTAATATTTCTCCAGAAATTTTAAAGAGCCCAATCCTATTATGAAGTTGGTTTTTTAACCTAACTATAAAAATCAAAGTGATAGGGATTTTAGGGTTAAGTGAACAATTATGAGAAAGAAAATTCCCTCCTTCAAAAACTCTAGCCACCACTCTCTTGCTAGTATCAAGGGGAATTCGGCCAGCCTTGTGGTTCCTCTATTCTTGGTTCATTTATTCCTTCTCTAGTGTGGATTACTAATTGGAGGTGTTCAACTTTGGACACTATGGTTTGCGACAATCAAGTGAGAAGGAAAATCAATTGTTCAACAAAAATCAAAGATGATTTTTCTTATTCTCATTAATATTTATATTGTAAATTCATGGCAAGATCATATCTATTGGTTAAAATTTTAAATTCTGCTTATGTATGTGATGCATGTAACCAATAATTTCCAACAGCTATGCCCTGAGGTGATCCAACTTTATGGCTATACCTTAACTTGAAGGTGATCCCATTATATGGCTATGCCCTGAGGCGATCCCACACTGTGGCTATACCTTGACTTGAAGGCAATCCCACTATGTGGCTATGTCTTGAGGTGATCCCACTTTATGGATATGCCTTGGCTTGCAAAAATTTTGCAAGAATATTAGGGTGGTTTGGATCTGAAGTTAATAAACTCGATCATTTGCCCCCTATAGTAGAAGGAGTGTCCTTGTAGGTGGCACTCATGAGGCTACACTGATTGATGCTATGTAGCTGATTGAATTTAGCTTGTCCTATCTTTGTAGTGTTGAAAAGGTTAGACCAGGATTTGTTGCCCCCGGTCTCATCCATTATGACACTTATTTATTTTTATTTTTCTTGTACATATTTTCCTTCTGTATTATTATCATGTGTAGCACCCTCTATATCTATTCCCAATTCCTAATATTCCTTAATTAATTCTACCATTTTTACTTTATTATTTAATTATCGAAAAATCGGCAATATAATGGCTTAATTTTCTTAATTCCCAAATCTGTAAAAAGATAGAATTTACACTCCCAATTATATTTTCTCCAACTCCCAAACTCCAGGCAACAACTCAACACTTCTATATCATTATCCATCCTTCACATTCATATACAAAATATAGATAAAATCCATTCATACACATCACTGTCCATTATCCACCTTCAAACGTGTCAAATTTTTCTATAGTATTTATATTACAACCCATATAAATAAGTTCTCAAACTTATATATATACATTACAAAATTATTACACAAGCCAAAAATCCAAGCTACTATCCCTATTACAGTACATACCATCTATTAGTATTCATTGCTGGGCTTGCATTCCTATCCCTGAGCACAGTCACAAAACTACACGCTAAGCAAACTAGTTGCTTAGTGTTGGATGTATGTACATAAAATTTCACCTATTTAAATATTCAATTAAAAGTCACTTTTTTCTTATAATAATTTAATTAAACTTTTACTCTTTAAATAAATTCACCATTTAATCTATATACATAAAATTTATTATCAATTTATTCCGAAATACATTATTCCTATTTAATTTTAATAATTTCTTGTTTTAATTGTCAAATTACCTATTTACCACTTAAGTTTGACTTTTTCCTTTTAGTTGACCAATTTTGACTTTTTCTTTAAACTAACTTATTTAAGTTCAATTTAAACCCAATTAACTTCTTTTAATTATTATTTAACTTTTATTATTCAAATTGCATTTTAGTCCCTAAAATTTTCTTTTGGATGGTAAATTACGATTTAGTCCCCGAACTTTAACTTACTTACGATTTTGCCCTTTTTATCAAAATATCCATTTTACCCCTTATTACTATATATATATATATTTTTTTTTCTTTAGTTGACCGCTTTACCCCTGAATACCCGCATAATTATAATTTTACCCTTAATTACTTAATTAATCTCATTTCATTATTTTCCAATTCTTTTCACATTAATAATATATTTACCATCATTATCTTTCTTTTTACCCGGTATACATTAAAATTTACCATTTTGCCCCTAGTATCAACAGTGGGCTACCACTAGACTGTATAAACGAAACATAATATCCCATACGCTAGAGGGATCATACCACTAAGGTATGATATTCTACTCCAGTATCATATTAGAGTGAGCCGGTTAATATCAGTCCCATACAATTACAATTACAATACCCATATCAGATACAACAACAGAATCAGAAATTCATGGGGTAGTACAGTACCCCTATGGCTAGCCACACTATCCTAAATCCCTGGTTACCCGACCGACCACTAAGGCCAGTACATTCATTATATTTTTATATCTCAATTATTCTTATCACAATATTATAATCACTTTTTAGCATAATTTGTTCTTATATGAATTTGTTACTTAGTACATCTTCGTATAATTATATTTCATATCATAAAATTTAATTAAGCATACCATTCCACATATAATCCCATTCGGACACAAAGGAAAATTTAACTTCTAAATTCTTTATTGCTCAAATTTCAAGCCACATATATTTTAATATTCATCTCATAACATAATAAAAAGAATTACATCAAATTCATGTAATTATCCCTTAGTTACAACACTTTCCTTTATTATGTAACTATTACATAATTAGTATAAATTCTCATATTTAAGTTTTGTCATCATAATTTCATTCACCACATCTTTAATTAGTTATTTATCATCAAATGCCCAAATTTATATTTTTCTACATTAAGTCACCCTAAGGTACCGTATTTGGCCACATGACTCCCATGTCTTTTTATTTTAATTTCTTCACTTAATTAAGTTTCTAAAAATTTATTATAGCATTATATCATGTTACCTTAAATTATTTCACACTTACATGTAATTAAACATAGTTACATAATAGGACATTTAGGGAATTTCAATTAAAATAGTAAAATTAAATGTAATAAACAATCATTAACCTCACTATAGCTTGTTTGGCACTTAGATCTCCTTCTCCTTGCCCTTTCCCTCTTTTCCTTCCTTGTTTTCCTTTCTTTCCCCTAATGGCCGAAAATTCAAAGAATTTAAACACCCTATTAGCTCATCAATTTAAGTAATATAAAATCAATAATACAGTCTCCTAGTCCTATACTACATCTTATTAAAATTTTGCTTTTAATTTCTACTCAAATCTCACAAAACCCTAAATTTTCATCATAGAGTTTTTACCTTAATCACTTGATCTCTTGACCTCTCCTTGTTGCAAGCCCTAATTAGAGTGAAAGAGGATTAATTTATGAGTATAAGAATAAAATTTAGGGCTGAAATCGAGAAAGAGAAAGCTTAGTTGAAGAAAGAAATGGAGAAAGGTAAAAGAAAGTGGTGTCTTCGTATTCTAGATATTGTTTTGCTTATATAGGATACTTTAATCATTCAAAAGGAAGGGCCAAGATTCAATGTGTAACTATTAAATCCAATGGCTATAATTTTTTCCACATGTCACTCATCTAGGAACTTTGGCTTATCCTAATTACTTGAACTCGTACCCACTTGATTAAAGAAAGAAATTAACTGTTCCCACAAAATTTCTTGGTCAAATTATCTAATTTATCCCTCCAATTGACACGATTTTGATTTTTCACTTCGAAATATAAATTTTTGATTTTGATGTCGGATTGTCCTGAAATTTTGTCCCAAGTGCCATTATATATTTTACAATATGTGGTAAAAATTTCAACTCATTTTGACATCTTTTCTATATACTTTTAGCTTAGATAGCCTGTGAGGCCAGTTCAAAACCTGAATTTTCAAAATTACCAGAATTATCATTTTTTAGTTCCCCTGATGTCACTACATTATTTATAGCATATATATAAAATTTGAAGTCAATTGGAGATCCCTAAGGTCTCCAAATAGTCAATCAAAGTCTTGATCAAACCTACATCGAACAGTGAAATTTTTCTTTTTTTGCCCTTTTGAAAGTCTATTTGACCTCAATTTCCATATAAATTGTACCATTTAATTCTACTTAACATGTATGTCCATATTTTACGTTTAACTCATACTACCCGCCAAGTCACCCCTCCTCGAATTTTCTGGGTCGACATGTTTAACGAGGCATTCATTTCAAATTTTTCAGTCTTAGTCAACCCCGATAAATTCCAATTTTGACCAAGGATAACTATTCATATTTTACAACATGTTATGCAATGCAAATGAAAAATTTGGGGGCATTACAGTACTCCTTCTCTAAATAAAATTTTGTCCTCGAAATTTACCTGAACCGAATAGATAGGGGTATTGTTGTCTCATAGTCTCTTCAGGCTCCCAATTGGCTTCTTTCACATTATGACGTGTCCAAATTACCTTGACTAATGGAATCTGTTTGCTTCGGAGTTGTTTGGTTTCCCGTGCAAAAATTCTCATTGGTTCTTCATCATATGATAGATCAGGTCTTAACTGTATATCGTCTGATGTGATAACATGAAAAGGATCTGAGTGATATCTCCTTAGCATAGAAACATGAAATACATTGTGGATCCTCTCTAGTTCAGAAGGTAGTTTCAACCTGTATGCTACTGGTCCCACTCACTGTATTATCTCATATGGTCCGATGAATCTAGGACTCAGTTTGTCTTTCTTGCCAAATCAAAGAACCTTCCGCCATAGTGAAACCTTCAGAAATACATTATCCCCTACATTGAATTCTATATCCTTTCTCTTTAAATCTGCATAAGACTTTTGTTGATCTGTCGCTGCTTTCAAATTATCTTTAATCAATTTCACCTTTTTCTTTTGTTTCTTTTATCAAATCAGGTCCCACTAACTTGCCTTCACTAAACTCTGTCCATTACAAGGGTGTTCTGCATTTTCTCCCATATAATGCTTCATATGGTGCCATCTTGATGCTGGAATGATAATTGTTGTTATAAGCAAACTCAGCTAATGAAAGATATTTCTCCCAGCTGCCTCCAAATTCAAGTATACAACACCGCAGTATATCTTCTAATACCTGTATTATTCGTTCAGATTGACCATCCGTCTGTGGATGAAAACTGTACTGTAGTCCAGGCGGTTTCCTAATGCTTCCTGAAGTTTCTGCCAAAATCAAGAAGTGAACCGTGGGTCCCTATCAGAAATTATGGATATAGGAACACCATGAAGCCTTACAAATCTCATTCACATAGATTTCAACAAATCTGGAAAGGGAGAAATTCGATCTCACTGGAAGAAAATGAGCTGATTTGGTCATTTTGTCTACAATCACCCAAATAAAATCATGTTGTTTCCTCATCAATGGTAAACCAAATACAAAATCCACAGTGATTCGTTCTCATTTCCACTGTGGTATAATGATAGGATGTAATAAGCCTAAAGGCACCTGGTGTTCAGCCTTGACTTGTTGATAGATCAAACACTTTATTACAAAATCCGCGATTTCCTTCTTCATACCTGGCCACCAGTATAATTTCTTTAAGTCTTGGTACATTTTATTGCTACCGGGATGCATATCATAAGGACTGTTATGAGCTTCTGTCAAAATATTTTTTTGGGGAAGTGAAATTATAGAAGCCAATTTGTCATCCTGTCTTTGAGTAGCCTTAACTTGTTGAAGCCAGTCCGATCTCATTTGCATTTCAGCCACAAGTGCTCCATCTTGTGTCATATTTAACTTCAGTTTCATAGCTCGCAGGGTCATCAAATGTTTCCTGCTAAGTGCATCAGCTATCATGTTTGATTTGCCTGGATGATAATCTATTAAGCAGTCATAATCTTTGATCAACTCTAACCATCGCCTTTGTCGCAGATTAAGTTCTTTTTGTGTAGGCAAATACTTTAAACTTTTGTGATCAGTATAAATGAAACATTTCTCCCTGTACAAGTAATGTCTCCATATCTTCAGGGCAAACACAATAGCTGCTAGCTCCAAATTATGTGTGGGATAGTTTCTTTCATACAATTTTAATTGTCTAGAAGCATACGCCACTACTTTTCCTTCTTGCATCAACATGTATCCTAACCTATTCCCGGAAGCATCACTGTAGATAGTGTATGGTTTACCTGAAATGGGTTGAGTGAGAATAGGAGCTTCGGTTAACATATTTTTCAGCTTCTCAAAACTATGCTGGCACTGTTCAGTCCATTCAAATATGGCATTCTTCTGTAATAGCCTAGTAAGTGGGGAGGCTATCATAGAAAATCCTTTCAAAAATCGCCTGTAGTACCCAGCTAATCCGTGAAAGCTGCAAATTTCTGGAACATTCTTTGGTGGCTTCCAATTCAAAACAGCTTCAATCTTCTTAGGATCAACTTTAATACCTTTAGCTGAAACCATGTGACCAAGAAAAGCAACCTCATTTAGCCAAAATTCACATTTGCTGAATTTGGCGTATGGTTATTTATCTGTTAGTGTCTGCAGTACAATCCTGAGATGCTGATCATGTTCTTCTTGTTAGAGAGTATGCCCTAGAGCCCATGTAATAGGGATGTTTTTCATATGTATGAAATTTATATTCTTAATAAAGGGCATCATTCATTTATTAATGCTGTGTTTGAATACATGAGTTTGTAAATCTTAAATTAATAAATGAAGTCCTAGATATTATAAACACAATGCAAAGGCAATCATGAAGGTGTTCATGATGTGAGATGTCTATTGCATGCAAATATGTTAATATCTAAATATTCCTAGTCATAGAATTAACAAGATAGGACATTGTTAATTCGGACAGACTAGCACATGTTATGCTTTTTGAATGGTTCAAGCAATGGTTCTCATAATTGTGATTATGGATGATAATCAAAGCTAACATGTGGATGCTTGTTAGAGGAACAAGTTCATTGGAGACCTACAAAGAGAATCCTCATATGGATATTAAATGTATGTCAGTGAGGAATCTCTTCATAGCAGTTGTGCAAGTATCCTTAGACTTGAGATCACCAAAGTTATCTTAAGTAGCAAGTGGTATACTTTGACTCCATAACTGATTACTTCCAACTGGGAGTGAACATAGTTAGGAGATTGGGTATATCATGACCTACTTGAAGATAGTTGAGTGATTGACAAAGGATTCACCATCCCAGATTTAACAAGGGAAGTTATCTCACATGATTCTATAATTGCCTTGTTCAGAGAATCTCTGGCCAGAGTAATATGCCGAGATGGATGGAGATCCATGAAGGGAATTTTAGGAACAATGGTTAAATTAATAGAACATACATAATTAGATTTATATGAGTTGACAGAAATCCATACTCAGAATCTAATTGAGATAAGAGTGGTGAAAGGAGTAATTGCACGGTAACTGTTTCTATGGAAGGGTACAGTCAAACCACATGACTTTCCTGACATTTGGGTAGTCATGATGCCTAGCTAGAGGCCAATCATGACTTGTATAATGATGTATCAAAATATCAATAGAGATTGATAAAATAATTTAAAGGAGTTTAAATCATGTGAGTTTTGAATAGAACTCACAATTACATATTATACTGCCAACATGGACAGGAACCCAATAGGTCACACACATATAGAGAAAAGGGTAAAATGGTAAAATGACAAGGATAATAATATTTGATATTATTATAAAGGTAGAGAGGAGAATATGATAATAATTAATTAAAGAGTTTAATTAATTATGATCAAATAAAATTATCCGCTGAACTTTTGAGAAATGTTCTGTAAATTGGACCTAAATGAAATAATGTATTTCATGATTAATTATTATTGTCTTATAAGTGTTATAAGACTACTATAAGTGTTATAGGACTGATATAATAATTAATAGGACCATTGGAGAAATTATAAAGGGCCAAAGGAATGAAGAAGTTGGAGGAAGCCCTCCAGAAGAGGGCTACACGCCAACTCCATACAGAAGGGCTTAGAGGGCTCTTTCTTGGACCAAATTAATTTATGTTACATAAGTGCTATGGAACTCACATATTTAATTTGGTTGGATTTGGAATCCATTTGGGTATTTAAATCCAATTAGATGCACAAAGAGTCTAGTTTGTGGATTTTGTGCGTGGTCTTTTATGAAAAGATTTAATTTGGATTTAATTAAGCCCAAATGATTATAATTAATTCCAGAAGCCCAATTAATAATTTTCCAGCAATTTTAAAGAGCCCAATCTCATTAAGGAGTTGGAATTTTAACCTAACTGTAAAAGGCCAACTAATGAGAATTAGGGTTAAGTGATTAAAACAAAAGGAAAGTCTTTTCTCTTAATCTCTCTCCCTTTTTGCGCCACTTCCATTGCTAGCCTCTTGGATTTCGGCCACTCCTTGTATTACACCAATTTGTTGGTTCAATTTACTCCTCTCTAGTGTGGATTATTCATTGGAGGTGTTCGATTTTGGACACTGTGGTTTGCGACAACCCGGTGCGAAGTAAAATCAACTGTTCAACAAAAATCAAAGGTGATTTTTCTTATTCTCATATAGTTATATTGTGTATTCATGGCAAGATCAAATCTAATGGTTAAAAAAATTTTAAAATTCCGCTCATGTATGTGATGCATGTAACCGTTAAATTCCAACATGGTATCAGAGCCACGATTTTTCCATGGATATACAATTCTATATTTTTCTGCGGAATAAGTTTTGTTTTGTTTTGAGTTATTTATTTCATGAACTGTAAAATATTAGATTTGATTGTTCATGAATGAGAAATATTGATTTCTGGTTGTATGTGTGATCAAATAAATATGGTGGAAACAAAAACGAAATTTTTGAATGATTAAGATTAGGGTTTGGCGTGAAACTCATTAGGGTTTGGCGTGAAACCCTAGGTAATGTAGGGGCTGTTCTAATTTAATTTCTTATGGATCCATTTAAAAATCATTTAGATGATATTTTATGTGTTTAATATGTGATATTAAGCCATAGGATCGAACGGAATTAAAATCGAACAAGTTTTGCATGAAAACTAGTTTTGTCGAAAAGTTCGATAAATTGGTGTTCTTCGTGTGTTCTTGATGTGTTCATGGTTAGAACGACTTTTGATCTTCTAAATATGATATATATGATATATTAAAGTGTTTTTAATTAATTGGATTAATTAAAATGGGCCTTAAATTAATTTGATTAATTTTAATTCATTAAAATCACTTAATGGGCTTAATTATGTTTACGGACTTGGTTTAAATTAGTGAATGACTTGGTGGGCCCAAGAAGCTGATTTAAATTAAACATTATAAATATTAATTAATTTTATTAATGGGTTTTAAGGGCTGGAGTGGGCTTGGCTCATTCCAAAAGGCCCAAATGGTCCAAATGACACAAAACCAGTTTGTGTGTGAACACAGTTAGGGTTTTTCTTCTGTGGGTTTCGGCCTACAATTGTTTTAAGCCCAAAATTGATTCTTTTAATTATTTAATATGATTAATTAATTAAATAATCAATTTATAATTAATTAATAATCAATTGGATTGATTATTAAGACAAGAACACATGCATGCAAAAAGGCTTAAGTTTCCAAAATGGAAAAAGTTTCTTAATTTGATCGCATCATTAAATAACTCAAAATATAGTTTCAAAGGTTGAAACAAAGTTAGTAATCCATTTATTTATGCATTAGAGAGGCTTATAAGGGTGAATGATTGGCATGATGGTTAGTTATGGACAAAGCTCAATGTGATTGAGCATAATGCATGTTTTGGCCCAATGAGGACTTTCATGTCCTGGCTACTTGTTTTTGGTTTGTATTTCATTTCAAATTGTAATATGTAATTAGATTACTTAGATTAGAATTAGAAATAGAGATGGAGACCAATATCAAGGAGCAAGATGGGCCGGATGGAGACCAATATCAAGTAAAATCAACTGTTCAACAAAAATCAAAGGTGATTTTTCTTATTCTCATATAGTTATATTGTGTATTCATGGCAAGATCAGATCATATGGTTAAAAAAATTTTAAAATTCCGCTCATGTATATGATGCATGTAACCATAAAAAAATCCAACAATAATTTCTCCAATGGTCCTATTAATTATTATATCAGTCCTATAACACTTATAGTAGTCTTATAACACTTATAAGATAATAATAATTAATCATGAAATACATTATTTCATTTAGGTCCAATTTACAGAACATTTCTCAAAAGTTCCGCGGATAATTTTATTTGATCATAATTATGAAACTCTTTAATTAATTATTATCATATTCTCCTCTCTACCTTTATAATAATATCAAATATTATTATCCTTGTCATTTTACCATTTTACCCTTTTCTCTATATGTGTGTGACCTATTGGGTTTCTGTCCATGTTGGCAGTATAATATGTAATTGTGAGTTCTATTCAAAAATCACATGATTTAAACTCCTTTAAATCATTTTATCAATCTCTATTGATATTTTGATACATCATTATACAAGTCATGATTGGCCTCTAGCTAGGCATCATGACTACCCAAATGTCAGGAAAGTCATGTGGTTTGACTGTACCCTTCCATAGAAACAGTTACCGTGCAATTACTCCTTTCACCACTCTTATCTCATTTAGATTCTGAGTATGGATTTCTGTCAACTCATATAAATCTAATTATGTATGTTCTATTAATTTAACCATTGTTCCTAAAATGCCCTTCATGGATCTCCATCCATCTCGGCATATTACTCTGGCCAGAGATTCACTGAACAAGGTAATTATAGAATCATGTGAGATAACTTCCCTTGTTAAATCTGGGATGGTGAATCCTTTGTCAATCACTCAACTATCTTCAAGTAGGTCATGATATACCCAATCTCCTAACTATGTTCACTCCCAGTTGGAAGTAATCAGTTATGGAGTCAAAGTATACCACTTGCTACTTAAGATAACTTTGGTGATCTCAAGTCTAAGGATACTAGCACAACCGCTATGAAGAGATTCCTCACTGACATAGATTTAATATCCATATGAGGATTCTCTTTGCAGGTCTCCAATGAACTTGTTCCTCTAACAAGCATCCACATGTTAGCATTGATTATCATCCATAATCACAATTATGAGAACCATTGCTTGAACCATTCAAGAAGCATAACATGTGCTAGTCTGTCCGAATTAACAATGTCCTATCTTGTTAATTCTATGACTAGGGATATTTAGATATTAACACATTTGCATGCGATAGACATCTCACATCATGAACACTTTCATGATTGCCTTTGCACTGTGTTTATAATATCTAGGACTTCATTTATTAATTTAAGATTTACAAACTCATGTATTCAAACACAGCATTAATAAATGAATGATGCCTTTTATTAAGAATATAAATTTCATACATATGAAAAATATCCCTATTACATGGGCTCTAGGGCATACTCTCTAACAATTATAAAGGGCCAAAGGAATGAAGAAGTTGGAGGAAGCCCTCCAGAAGAGGGCTACACGCCAACTCCATACAGAAGGTATTAGAGGGCTCTTTCTTGGACCAAATTAATTTATGTTACATAAGTGTTATGGAACTCACATATTTAATTTGGTTGGATTTGGAATCCATTTGGTATTTAAATCCAATTAGATGCACAAAGGGCCTAGTTTGTGGATTTTGTGCATGGTCTTTTATGAAAAGATTTAATTTAGATTTAATTAAGCCCAAATGATTATAATTAATTCTAGAAGCCCAATTAATAATTCTCCAGCAATTTTAAAGAGCCCAATCTCATTAAGGAGTTGGAATTTTAACCTAACTATAAAAGTCCAACTAATGAGAATTAGGGTTAAGTGATTAAAACAAAAGGAAAGTCTTTTCTCTTAATCTCTCTCCCTTTTTGCGCCACTTCCATTGCTAGCCTCTTGGATTTCGGCCACTCCTTGTATTACACCAATTTGTTGGTTCAATTTACTCCTCTCTAGTGTGGATTACTCATTGGAGGTGTTCGATTTTGGACACTGTGGTTTGCGACAACCCGGTGCAAAGTAAAATCAACTGTTCAACAAAAATCAAAGGTGATTTTTCTTATTCTCATATAGTTATATTGTGTATTCATGGCAAGATCAGATCTAATGGTTAAAAAAATTTTAAAATTCCGCTCATGTATGTGATGCATGTAATCGTTAAATTCCAACACTTCTGGTGTTTTAGAATATACCAGGATACCATCAATAAATACTACAACAAACTGGTCAAAATAAGGATGAAAAATGCGATTCATGAGATCCATGAAAGCAGCCGATTCATTAGTGAGGCCAAAAGGCATAACAACAAACTCATAATGTCTATATCTCGTGCGAAATGCCGTCTTCGGAATGTCTACTTCCTTTACCCCAAGTTGATAGTAACCCGACCGTAAATCAATCTTTGAAAAAGTACTGACACCTTTTAATTGATCAAACAAGTCATCGATTCTAGGCAACAGATACTTGTTTTTAATGGTGACTTTGTTTAGCTGCCTATGGTCAATACACAATCTGAAAGATCCGTCTTTCTTCTTTACAAACAGCACTGGAGCTCCCCAGGGAGAAACACTAGGATGGATAAAACCTTTCTCTAACAGTTCCTGCAGCTGGATCTTCAGTTCTTTCAATTCTGCTGGTGCCATACGATAAGGAGCCATAGCTATAGGTGATGTGCCAGGTATTAAATCAATACTAAATTCAACTTCTCTTGGTGGAGGCAATCCTGGTAATTCATTCGAAAAAATATCTAGTCCCTGACTGTAGGCACCTCTTTAACCTATGGTTTTTAGGTCTCAGATTCAGTAACAAAAGCCATGTAAGCTGCACACCCTTTCTAATACACCTGTGTTCTGCAGTGGCTGAAATAACATTAGATAAGAAATCATATCGTTCTCCCACAACCAAAATTTCTTGGTCATCCGAAGTCTTCAAGGAAATTCTCTTTAGGCGACAATCTACTATCGCCCGATGCTCATAAAGCCAATCCATTCCCAAGATAGCATCAAACTCATGGATTGGTAATTCAATCAGATTTGTAGGAAAAGTAGCTTGCTAAATTTGTATAGGACAATCTCTAAATACTGTGTTCACAACCATAATGTGACCCAAGGGGTTGCTCATGAGAATGTCCTGATCTAACTGTACTTTTTCTAACCCCTTTCCCTATGCAATTCTAGTGCTCAAATATGAATGTGTGGATCCGAGATCTATCAATGCACAAATAACATCATCAATTAGGTAAAATTTACCTATAATCACATTTGGCGCATCCTGGTCCTCTCGAGCTCTAACTTCATATGTCTTTGCAAAAGTTGGTCTGTCAGGAGCTAGTGGAGATGAGGCTCTGCCTCAGGTGGGAGCAGTCCCACTGGATCCACCTCTACCTCTACCCCTGGCTGATGAAGTACCATGTCTGCTAGTAGGAATCTGTGTAGTTTGTGTAGCAAACTGTATAACTATTTTAGGACAATCTCGTACTACATGGTCTCGAGATTCGCATCTCAAACATGCCCCTATCATCCTCTAACACTTGCCAGAATGTCATTTCCAACAATACTCACAAGTAGGAGCCTCATATCTAGCGGAACCTTGACCCCGAAAGGCACTACCCACTGATGTTTCAGATGATGGTGGCCGTGCAATGGTATGCTGACTAGCTGCTGGGGTAGCTGAGAAATCCTGAGGAGAAACTGTAGTAGGACCCCTAGCTCTCTTATTGGATCCACTACATGATGCCCCTGAAGCAAGCCTCCTCCTCTGTTGAAATATTACTCTCATACTCACTTCTTCTTGCTGGATGGTTTCCATTCTGATAGCTGTATCAGTCAACTCTTTCTATTTGAATATTCTTTTAGTGATAATATTTTCCTTAAGTCATTATGGAGGCCTCTCTCGAATAGTTGACACATCTTGGCTGGAGGAAATTTATAATCTTTCATATAAAAACTAAGCCTCTCAAATTCCCTGTCGAATAGTCACCAAAAAGCTTCCTCCATCGATGTCAAGCATTTTTTACCCACATACTTCTCCCTGAACCGCTCATAAAAATAATCCTAGGTGACCTGTTCTGGTGGAGTCTGACTGTATCCCACCATATATATGCTAGGCCCTGAAACAACGCTACTGCTCCCTCGAGCTTCTCTTCAGGTGGACTGTGGGTAACTTCATATATTCTTTCTAACTTTATAAGCCATTCCTCTGCTTGAGTGATTGTAATCGACTCTCGGCCATAAAAGTCCTCAGCACCCAATCTTCTTAATTGCTCTAGTATAGATCTTCTGGATAACTGAGGTGGTACCTGCTACTGGGGCTGAAACTTTTGGAAAAACTCTGCCATTAATCGCATTACATCTGATGTAGTAGGAGGCGGAGAAGTCTATGCAACTAGAGCAGGTATAGGTGTAGGAGTGGGCTACGAGGGCTGCTGTGATCTAGTACCGGTGTAGTCTCATGTGTTTCTGGAATTGCAGAAACCTCACTCTCAGCGTCACTCACCAGTTCAACAATACGTCAGGAGCCAGAAGCCATAGTTAATACTGAAATATACAAGGGACAGGTAAGTATTAAATCCCAGCATTAAATATCACAATTATATGGCATGTACTCATGTTATATACATATTCATCCTTTTCCAACCAATTTCACATATATCGACTCCGATCTTAGGACCGTCTAAACCATGCTTTGATACCATTAATTGTAGCACCCTCTATGCCTATTCCCAATTCCTAATATTTCTTAATTAATTCTACCATTTTTACTTTATTATTTAATTATCAAAAAATCGGCAATATAACGGCTTAATTTTCTTAATTTCCAAATCTGTAAAAAGATAGAATTTACACTCCCAATTATATTTTCTCCAACTCCTGAACTCCAGGCAACAACTTAGCACTTCTATATCATTATCCATCCTTCACACTCACATACAAAATATAGATAAAATCCATTCATACACATCACTGTCCATTCTTCACGTTCCAACGTGTCAAATTTTTCTATAGTATTTATATTACAACCCATATAAATAAGTTTTCAAACTTATATATATACATTACAAAATTATTACACAAGCCAAAAATTCAAGCTACTATTCCTATTACAGTACATGCCATCTATTAGTCTTCACTGCTAGGCTTGCATTCCTGTCCTGAGCGTAGTCACAAAACTACACGCTAAGAAAATTAGTTGCTTAGTGTTGGATGTATGTACATAAAATTTCACCTATTTAAATATTCAATTAAAAGTCACTTTTTTTTCTTATAATAATTTAATTAAACTTTTACTCTTTAAATAAATTTACCATTTAATCTATATATATATAATTTATTATCCATTTATTCCAAAATACATTATTCCTATTTAATTTTAAAAATTTCTCGTTTTAATTGTCAAATTACCTCTTTACCACTTAAGTTTGACTTTTTCCTTTTGGTTGACAAATTTTGACTTTTTCTTTAAACTAACTTTAAGTTCAATTTAAACCCAATTAACTTTTTTTAATTATTATTTAACTTTAATTATTCAAATTGCATTTTAGTCCCTAAAATTTTCTTTGGGATGGTAAATTATGATTTAGTCCCTGAACTTTAACTTAATTATGATTTTGCCCCTTTTATCAAAATGTCCATTTTACCCCTTATTACTATATATTTTTTTTTCTTTAGTTGACTACTTTACCCCTGAATACCCACATAATTACAATTTTACCCTTAATTACTTAATTAATCACATTTTTCATTATTTTCCAATTGTTTTCACATTAATAATATCTTTATCATCATTATCTTTCTTTTTACCTGGTATACATTAAAATTTACCATTTTGCCCCTAGTATACAATAGTGGGCTACCATTAGACTGGATAAATGGAACAAAATATCCCATACACTGGGGGCAGCATACCACTAAGGTATGAATTCTACTCCAGTATCATATCAGAATGAGCCGACTAATATCGGTCCTATATAGTTACAATTACATTACCCATATCAGATACAACAACAGAATCAAAAATCCGTGGGATAGTACAGTACCCCTATGGCTAGCCACACTATCCTAAATCCCTAGTTACCCGATCGAATACTAAGGGCAGTACATTCATTATATTTTTATATCTCAATTATTCTTATCACAATATTAGAATCACTTTTTTAGCATAATTTGTTCTTATATGAATTTGTTACTTAGTACATCTTCGTATAATTGTATTTCATATCATAAAATTTAATTAAGCATACCATTCCACATATAATCCCATTCGGCCATAAAGGAAAAATCAACTTCTAAATTCTTTATTCCTCAAATTTCAAGCCACATATATTTTAATATTCATCTAATAACATAATAAAAAGAATTACATCAAATTCATGTAATTATCCCTTAGTTACCTCACTTTCCTTCATTATGTAACTATTACATAATTAGTATAAATTCTCATATTTAAGTTTTGTCATCATAATTTCATTCTCCACGTCTTTAATTTGTTATTTATCATCAAATGCCCAATTTTATATTTTTCTACTTTAAGTCACCCTAAGGTACCATATTTGGCCACATGACTCCCATGTCTTTTTATTTTAATTTCTTCACTTAATTAAGTTTCTAACAACTTATTATATCATTATATCATGTTACCTTAAATTTTTTCACACTTACATGTAATTAAACATAGTTACATAATAGGAAATTTAGGGAATTTCAATTAAAATAGTAAAATTAAATGTAATAAACATCCACTAACCTCACTATAGCTTGTTTGGCACCTAGATCTCCTTCTCCTTGCCCTTTCCCTCTTTTCCTTCCTTGTTTTCCTTTCTTTCCCCTAATGGAAAAAAATTCAAAGAATTTAAACACCCCATTAGCTCATCAATTTAAGTAATATAAAATCACTAATACACTCTTCTAGTCCTATACTACATGCTATTAAAATTTCCCTTTTAATTTCTACTCAAATCTCACAAACCATAAATTTTCATCTTAGAGTTTTTACCTTAATCACTTGATCTCTTGGCCTCTCCTTTTCTTAAGCCCTAATTAGAGTGAAAGAGAATTAATTTTTGAGTATAAGAATAAAATTTGGGGCTGAAATCGAGAGAGAGAAAGCTTAGTTGAAGAAAAAAATGGAGAAAGGTAAAAGAAAATGGTGTCTTGGTTAGGATGGAAAAAGGAGAGGAAAATGATGGGCTTTCGAAGTGAATTATAGATATTTTTTTGCTTATATAGGGTACTATAATCATGCAAAAGGAAGGGCCAAGATTCATTGTGTAATTATTGAATCCAATGGCTTTAATTTTGCCACATGTCACTCATATAGGCATTTTGGCTTATCCTACTTACTTGAGCTTATACCCACTTTATTACAGCCGTAAATTAACCATTCCCATGAAATTTCATGGTCAAATTATCTAATTTGACCCTCTAATTGACCCGATTTTGATTTTTCGCTTTGAAATATGAATTTTTGATTTTGATGTTAGATTGTCCTGAAATCTTGTACCAAATGCCATTATATATTATAAAATATGTGGTAAAAAATTCAACCCATTCTGACATCATTTTGATATACTTTTAGCTTAGATAGTCTGTGCGGCCAGTCCGAAACCTGTATTTTCAAAATTACCAGAATTATCATTTTTTAGTTCCCCTGATGTCACTACACTATTTATAGTATATATATAAAATTTAAAATCAATCGAATAACCTTAAGGTCTCCAAATAGTTAGTCAATGTCTTAATCAAACCTACACCAAACAGTGAAATTTTTCTTCTTTTGCCCTTTTGGAAGTCTATTTGACCTCAATTTGCACCTAAATTGTACCATTTAACTCTACTTAACATTTATGTCCATATTTTATGTTAAACTCATACTACTCGCCAAGTCACCCCTCCTCGAATTTTTTGGGTCGGCACTTATAACAAGGCATTTATTTCAAATTTTCAGTCCTAGTCAACCTCGATAAATTCCAATTTTGATCGAGGATAACTATTCATATTCTACAACATGTTATGCAATGAAAATGAAAATTTTGGGGGCGTTACATCATGTTTATGTATACTCTCTTTTGGTAGCATGATATACAAATTTTATTAAGTATAGTGCTTGTTTAGCATTATAACATGTATCTCATTAATAACCAATCACTTTATAATGCAATGTGAATTAATTACAAAGAAAGCTTACCTGTTAATATCAAATGACATCGGCTCATGGTATAAGGCATCTTATATGCTAGCAACAACTAATGTCAATCACAACAAATAAATGATAATCTTAAGTAAGTTCAAAATGACAATCCTAGCAAACTTTAAGGGAAATATCCAACTATAAAGGAAAACAAAAATCCATAATACAATGAAAAAACAAAGAACATGAGTATCCATAATAATTATCCCAATCTACAAATGTGTATGAAAACTATGGTATAAGAATGTATGTATATATAAAATCATAATCTCCCTGAACCCTCGGGAACTCAATGCAGGCTATAATTTATGGGGCCCTTTGATGGAGAACGAGATCAGGAACGATGCTTGTGAAATGGTGGACTTGGTGCCTGAGCTGAAGAAGGTCCTGACTATATGGGTCCTGGAGGCTGAGCTGCCAATAGGATGTAGGAACTCATTGAGGTACCCACGAGGTGGTCTACATCTCCTCGGATGCTAGCTAAATTTGTCGTATGTGCAGCGATGTGACCTACAACCATCCCATTTATACCCATCACACTAGCCCTGAGGTCGGTGTCCAGCTTGTCGATCTTTTTCTCGATCTCATCTCTAGCTCCTTTAATAACCTTCTCGATGGTCAGAAAGGTAATTTCTAATGCTATGAGGCGATATGTAGCCTTCTACACACTCTTATCCACATTATAAATCGTCTCTGTCTTGGTCAAATCAGTTACAAACTGCCACTACAAAACATCAAAATCATTAAATCTCTTTATGTAGGCCTTATTCTACTTACCTTGCTCCTGGCGTATTGCCTGTATATTTGTTGCCATGGTAGTTTGAGCCACAGTCAAATCCTAGATACCATGAAGAATAACATCCCATGGGACGCCCTGTTGAGGTGGAAGGGGTGCTGAAGATAAAGATGCACTAGGGTGACCATAAGCTTTAGGAGGCAGATTTTGATGGAAGGTAGGGAAGTCCTATAGAGGTGGAGGGCAGCTAAGGGGGGGGGGGTCTCCTGGTGGAGTCTGGCCTCTGCAAAATAGTTAGTGAAAGGTGATGCGTGTTCAATAAATGCACAAAATTATCAAGTAAGAAAGTAGGGGTATAGTTGAGACCCATGAATATCGTAACCAAGGGATTGAGAATGGAAATAGTGAAAATTAATTCTATGCTAAAGAATTCCCAAATATTTATGTGTGTATAACCTACCAACTAAATGCCATTCAAAAAGAATAATAATAAAATAATTTTTTTGTAGTAATTTTTTATGGAATAAACAAGAATGAAAATGTACAAGTATAAAATTCAATGATATAACAGAGTTGTATGGGTTCACTTATCCTCCCCTAATCAAATATGAACTAAATTAACCTGAAGATACATATAAATGAATTCAGGACAACCCTCTTAACCCAAGCATCTAATTTCGGAGCAAGCCACTCTAATTATAAGGGTCCCATTCTGAAACAGGCCCTACAATTAGCCTAAGCATGAGTCAAAATCCTAAGTCCAGTTGCTTTCCGATTCTAGAGCTAAACAACCTAAAACTCGTTTATTTCACTCTACACTCTAATCTTAAAATCACAAATTCCTGCATATTAAGAGTCTCATTCCGAAGCAATTTAAATCCACAGCAATCATGATCAAAGAAAAAATAAATAAATGCATTCATAGCAATTAACAACCTAAACATGAAATCCAACAATAATAAGTGATAGCTAATTCATCAAAACTAAAAATCAGCTCAAGATAATAAAAACTAATGAAAGAATAAATGAATCAACAGTGAAATAAACCATTCATCTATAATAATATTCAAGTATTGTTCAAGATTCACATTAGATAGGGGATTCAAAGATCCCCCACACAACTATGGACTAATCACTACACATTACAAAAACAAAGATGAGAGAGAGGAAAGAATAAACCCATAATTTTCATTGAAGAAGAACACCCAGCTAGAACCCAAGCTTCTTCAATCTCCTTCTCCAAATCTTCAGTGTAAATGAGCTTCCAAATGTGAAAGAATGAAGATTTAAGCTAAGATATATGTTTAATCTAAGTATTTTGCTGTAAATCTATCAATCTTTAAGTGTAATCTAAGTATATATGTATATAAATGAAGGAAAGAATGAAAGAACGAAAATGGAAAACCTAGATCTAGAAAGGAAGAAGAACTCTTAATCTCTACAGAAAAATCCACTTTATATAGGCCAAAAAAGGTCAAAGCCAATAAGAAATTCATGTGGACCATGACCTATTAAAATTTCCTTGATTGAGTGGTATAGGTCCTGGTCAACACCATAAATCTGTTGACCATGAGGTAATGTTTCACTAGCTTCTGGATAGGGGTCACGATCAACACCAAAAATTTGTTAACTGTGACATAGCTCTCCCTTGCATCCTGGAATGAAACTTGACTACCTCAAGGTCAACACCAAAAATCTGTTAACCGTGAGGTCTTTTTTTTCTCGATTCTGTACTAAAGAGCTTCCTAGGTCATGGTAAACACTTCTTTATGAGCAATGGTACTAATGACTGTGACTCCCCTTAAAATGGTGCATTTGGCAAAAGGGTAGGTCACGATCAACAGAAAAACCTAATGATCGTGAGGTACCTGCAAATTTTCCAAATCAGTATAAAACTCCATCAAAAGCTCTTCAAAACTCATAAAAACTAGGATTAACTAAATTTAGACATAAATTATCAGACTAAAGAAAAAACAAAGTAAAAGACACTGAAACTAGACTGAAAAGGGACTAAAAATAGATAATGAATTGGAGTTATCAAAATACCCGACACTTAGACCTTGCTTGCCCTCAAGCAACCAAATCATCCACAACCTTGAAAACTCAAACTCTAATTCAAAACAATGAAATTTAGAGAAGCCCAAATAATGCTTAGCAAAAGACACTCGAAACGAAGAATTCAATCAAACTAACTCAACCAAATTATAACAAACAATTTCTTGTGCGTGTGTGTTAGGCCAAAACAAGTTTATCATTTTCAAAACCAAAACTACTAGTGAACTCTAACAATTTGAGCAAAAAGAAGAATATGACGATTTTACACTTAAAACTTGAAACAGCTATAGGCCTCTCTTTAGAACCTAAACCACAAAGGTCATCTCTACTAAACAACTCAAAGCAAAACAGGATCACTAGGTCTTACATTAAGGTTGTAATGGGGTTAGGGTATTGGCTCCAAGGAAAGGATAAAGTCATCAAATCAAAATCGGCCACACTACCATAACTACCACCTAACTTTTTGAACATCAACAACTTTCCTTTAAATGCAACTCTTACTAGCAAAATTTAACATTTGAATCCCAAAAGACATCAACTAGATTCACAGTTACAAAGGAAGAATAAATTCAAAATTATGTCTCTTGGACTATGTCAACCTTCAATACTTCTTCTTAAGTACTAGGCACCCCACACTTATTTATTGCAGTAGTAATTAAAATTTCTGCAACATAACCTTTATATGTTTATGGTTTTTTTTTGAAATAAAAGTCACGATCAGCAGGAAAACCTGTTGATTGTGAGGTATCATAACTCTTGAAACTTTTAAAAAATTTAGCTGAGCCTTAGGATCAATATGTCATAGCTCCTACTACCACATTTTCCACAAATTTAACACCCTTATACTGATAAGGTCAATTATCATTACTCATTCTGCAGCAAACTACCCTATCTAGAGTGGCCAATTCTAAAACAAGGAAAATAATGGCTTTTGAGTTATATTGTCCAATTTATGAGTGTAATCAAGAAGAATTAAGTAGTATGCCTTCATCATACCAATTCAGCTAAAAGGGCTAGCAAAGGTAAACATAAATCACAAGGTAGATGAAAAGTCATTTCAAAGTGGCTACCAAAGAAAGGTTGCCTATGTCATGTCCTAAATCTGCCTAAGTTGAATGTTCATTTCGAAAGGTGATTAGGAAGGTTCTAGCTTTTCCAGAATTCCTTCACTCAACTGCTCTCACTCACTGGTGTTTTTTCATAAATTTTAACAAAATTAGCCTATTATGCTCATTGATGTTGAAATTGAATGGTATACAACTAATTGAGAATAATTTAAGAAAATTTTTTGCAGAATATTCTACTACTTATTGGTTACCTAAAGCTCTTTAAACTAATAGTTCAACAACATTGGATTTCAAATTGATTTTAGCAAAGTTAACTGGGCAAACTTAAGACCAAAATGTAATTGGCAAATAACAACTCAACTGTAATGGCCTCAACACCGGGTCAGCCATAGACAGTACTTTCCGATAGTGAATAGTATTTTTCGGACTCGAAAGGACACCTGAAAGTCAAAAATATTTTATTTGACCATTGGAAATTATTGGTCATGGTGAGCCCGATGTTGAAATTTAAAGTGAAATTGAGGTCAAATAGGCCTTCAAATGTCAAAAATACAAAAAAGGTAGGAAGTCAATTTCCTTGGTAGGGAAGAGATTTGATTTTAAATAAATAATTAAAAATAGTAAACGAACTTCGAAAATTGTTAGATTTTACATGCCTACATGAATTTTTATTTAGAATATTTTAGTGATGATAATTGAATTTTTCGAGGATACCAGCAGTTGTTGAATTGGATTGATAAGTTTGAATTGGACCAATGACGGACTTTGATTGAGCCAAAAATTTATGTACTAGCTATTTTTGTCATGATAAAAGTGATGAAATTATTTTTGAAGTGAATTGAACTTAGAAAGATTGAGAAATTGGTTTGGGCCTTTATTGGACTAAAAATGGGCTTTAATTTTGATTGGGCTAAGCCAATCAATAAGACCACTTTAGGGCCCAATGAGAGGCATATAAAAAGGATAAAAATCTAGAGAATTTTCCAGATTTCACCAGCTTCATCTCCCTCTCTTTGTGTTGTCCGAATCCACCATCTCTCTTCTCTCTTTCTTTCTTGTTTCATAACCGCTTAAAATCTCCCACAAATCATGATTTGAGAGTTGTAGTTCCATCTCTCTAGATCATATTTATGGCCTCCAACCTTTAATTAAAGTAAAGGAAGCAAGAAAATTCAAGGTTGGAAAGTAAAGTTATCAAGGTAAAGTTTGAAAATTCAATTGATTTAAATTGAATTTTAAGTGTTTTCTCATAGTTTTAGGTGTACAGAGTTTGGATTTGATGTTATTTTGAGCAAAATAAAATGAAATCATGATGTTTTGTTAAAGGAAGAATCCGGCCAAGGGTGATGGTGTTGAAGAACAAAGTTTTGTTATGTGTTAAGTGAAGAAAAATGAAGTTAAAGGAAGGTTAAGCATGGAAAAAGAGAAAGTGACTACAAAATCCTTTGATTTTCCATTATTGTGAATTAATTTCTTTTATGTAATTAGAGTAAAAATTTTTAATGTTATTAAATGATGAAATTAGTTTAGGGTAAATGTAATTGAGCCATAAAGAAGATGAAATGGAAGTTAAAATGAAAGAAAAGAAATGTTTAGGAAGATTTTTATTAATGGCCGAATGGTGTAGTAAAGGAAAGTAATGGGATTTTTGCATAAAAATAATTTATACTAGCCTAAACTAATTGTAGAAATGATAAATTGTGTCTATGAATTTTTATTAAATAATTAAAATTTATTTTGGAATTTTAAAGATTATGTAACAATTATGTTTATAGTGAAAAGTGTGAAATAATGTGATATAATTGATTATTTTAGTGAAAAATGATGTTAAATAATAAATAATGCATAAATAAATTTTATTGAAATATATTGAAATTTATTAGAATTTTATTGAAGAATAAATGTGAATATGTATAAAGAAAAATATTGAAGTAGTAATTAATAATTGCATAAAAATGTGAAAGAAAGTGAATTAATATGAAATTAATTCACAGTTAACGAAAAAGAAATAAAAAGTCAACCGATAAATTTTTTGAAATAATTAGTAAGTTATGAAAGTAACAAAATAATGAATGATTGGTAAATAATTCATAAATTGAGTAAAAATGATGGAAATTGTAAAATAATGTGTACATGAATTTTTGTAGAATTTATATGCTTTACTAGAATATTTGTGAAATAAAATATTGATTATGTTTAACTAAAATATTGAATTATTAAGAAATAATTCAACAAATAAGTATGTGATAATAAACGAACATGAAGTAAATTACTTCAATATAAAAAGAAATGAAAAAGTCAAATTATGCATTTTTGAAGCATAAAATAATGAATTATATCAATAGAATCCATAATTGTGTAAAAAGTTGTAAAATAAATGTGTGACTAATTTATCAAAATAAATTAGTCAATAAAAAGTATTAAAAGAGTGAATTATTATAAAATAATTCATTGACTGAATAAAAATTGGTATACCGAATGATTAAAATTTTTGACAGAACAAAAAAAGGAAAAAATTGTAAAAAGACAATAATTAATTTTTTAGAAAATAATTCATAAAGAATTAAACAAAAAGAATAAAAGAAAATTGTGAATTATAATGCTATAATTCATAAAGTGTATAAAGGACTGAAAAGCCTCAAGTGTTCGAGTAAATTATTGAAGAATAATTCACAAAAGTGACCAAAAACAATAAAGTGAAAGAAAAGAAAAGAAGGAAAAAAGTTATTGAATAGTCAAAAGCACTAAAAGAGTGTGTTTGATCAGAGCGTACTGTATCAAGAAATAAAAGAAAGAAATAAAAGATTTTTAAATGTTTAAAAATTATTGCAAATATAATTGATTGTTTTGTCCTTAGCGATAAACAGGTAATGATATTCTTATTTAGGATATAATTGGCTAGCCATAGGGGCACCCTATACCGCAGTGCAAGTCATGGCGACTTGCTTTGCTATGGGTAAGATCTTTAATCTCCATAGCTTCAGTGTTTTTAGTAAAAATGAAAGTGAAATGTTTTTCGAGAAATGGTCCCTTAGGGATCACTTCTCTCTCAGTGGGACCTTTGGGTTCAGTCCTGAGTATCCTTTTTGAGAATCCTGTTATATTGCACTAGGGGGCGTATTGTAATGAATAAATCAGTATTGTTTAAATGAATTGAATATAAAAAGTTATAAACGAAAAATGATTTGTTTAGAAGAAAATAAAAAGTTGGAATAAAACTGTAAAGTTTCCCAAAAAGTGTGATTAATAAGTAAAAGAAAAAGAAATATTTTATAAGAATAAAATAATAAACGAAGATTAAGTTAAGCTTTTATAAAGAAAAAGAGTTTAAAATGTATTTTTACAGGAAAAAGATAAATTAAATTAGTTGGTATTTCATGTACCAATTATTATTTTGAAAAGTAACAAGTTTGGAAAATAATATTAATTTTCTATTTAAAGTCAAAAAGTGATGATAATGACATTAAGTGAAATCTTAAGCTTAAGTAGTGTATTTCTGAAAGAAAAGTCAAATGAAAAGTAAAATGATAAAAGGCATATAATTATTTAATTGGGAAAAAGCAAAAGATATAAGTTCTAAACAAGTACGTAACAAAGTTAATTGTATAAAGAAGGAAATAAAGATTGGAATGCAAAGTGTCCCAAAATAGCTATATCACTTCGCTATAAAGCTTAAAAGACTTTAAATAGTAATGTGTTTATTAGTTTAAAGGTTAAAGTAAAATAAAAGAAAAAATAGCAAGAAGTGTAATTATAGCACATATTGGGTAACTGAACAATAAATTGAGGAATAAAATAATCTATAAGTTTGGTACCATTAAAGACTTGCGTACCAATATACATTGTTAAATGAAATGATAATTATATCGCTGTGACTAAAAAGATAAGATGAAAGTTAAATAAAAGTAAAAGCTATAGTAAAAAAAAAAGTAAAGGTAAAAGTAAATCTGAGATCAATTCTTCTAAGAAGGTAGTGTAAAGTAACGTTGAAAGATTGAAAATCAAAGAACAATAATTACTAAAATATGAGTTAATAATAAAACTAATGTTGACTAAAGTAAAAGGAAACGTTTAAGGAAATAAGATTAAAAGTAGCATAATCTATATAATTATGCTTTATTTGGAAAATTCTAGGATTAGTAGTCACCACTGAGCATATCTAGTGCTCAGCATGTAGTGTTTACTATGTGTAGGTTATGAAGTGTTGCGGGAGCATATTGCACAGTGGAGAAAGATCGTTAAAGAAGATATAGTGCTTAATTGAGTTGTATTGTGGCATGTATATATTCAGACAATTAAGGTATAAGATCTAACTATATTTTGATTTCTATTATTATGATTATTGATGAGTGAGTGTTCAGTGGATATGATTGTATGAATGTTATTAGTATGTGATTAATTATTTAAAATGTTTTCGAATAAAATTTTTTTTACCATTTTTAGCTAAGTTTCGCATCAGAAAGGACTATTCCGTGAAGGGTGTGACATCAACAACCCAGAAACTTATAATTCAAAACTTTAAAATGAAAAAAAAAATAAATAAGCACTAGAAAAAAAAAACTATTAAGAGCAAAACATAAAAAGATAACTAAAGCAAAAAATAAACTTGAACTAGGAAAAGATACTATTGATTAAAACTAAAGAAAACTTTAAAAAATGCAATAACTTACTAAAACTAGAAATGTACTTAAACAAATGATAAAAATTTTCCGAACTTAAAACAAAAATAAACTAAAAACAATAAGCTGTGGTTCAAGGATTTCACTAAGTTTTAGCTTTTGAAACCTAATCTTTTCCTTTCCAACAATTTGCACAAAGAAAACTTTACAAGCCTTCACAAAACATTATCTTCAGCGATGTTTTGCACTAGCTCTTCACAAAAAAATTCTTCACAAAATCAACAAATTGCAGCTATTATCCACATAATAATCAATGTCGAAAAATTGCCCCCTACCCCACACTTCAAAAGTTGGTATCCTCAGCAACTACTGTAAATGCATCATAAGAAAAGGTGAGGTAAGCAACTCCCTGTACTCAAAAATCAGATAGAGGAGGGGATGGTGGTGCAATGGTGTCATTCTTGGAGATTAAAGTGGCCATGGCTATGATGATTTACTCCTGTTGCTTCTTGAAGTGTGCTTGATTGGCTACCAGAGTTTCCAATCTGTCAATCAAGGCAGTATACTGGGCTAAAGAGAGGGTGACAGCTCCTTGGTCCAGCCCAGGTGGAGGATTGCTAAAACTCCTTGCCATTTTTCTTATGTACTCCTTATCTGTGAGTCTGATGCCATACGCTGTAGTTGGGTCATCCACAATTATCTTTCATGTTTTTAAGTGGCTTCTGATTGATGTAAGCCACTACAGGTAGGGCATCATCCTCATTTAGTGGATGCCCAAAAGCTCTAGAAACCATGGTTACCCAACCTCCCAAGGAAATCTTCTTTAATTTGGTTAGCTGCTGCTAGATCTCCTCAAGCTTGTTCCACTGATGATAGGCACCATTAATAGGAAAGTTCCTGCCCATGCAAGCCAAAAATAGCACCTCTGGTAAGTTCACCTACCCTGCAGACTGCATATGAGACATGAGTGATAATGAAAAAAATTTGCACAAAATCCAAAAAGCATGATCCCTCAAATGGTGGGATTTGGTGGTTCCTATAATGTATGGTCCGTCAACTTGAGAATCTTTGATTTCTTCCCAAGTTCTATTCTTGTAATAATCAAAGTAGGCATATGGAGCACTACTGGAAAATCCCAAAGCCTCAGAAAACTCAGCAAAGGTCCTCTCATAAAATGTGCTCTTTAACTAAAAGGTGACCATGTCTAGGATGTCTTAATGCCCAAAATGGCACTTCACAGTAGTCAAAAAGTCTCTAGCAGCTTAGGGTAAACTAGCTCCCTGCATTCAACGAATCTTTCCCAGCCAATTGCAATAATATGCTAGTTGACCTCTTACTTGATACCTAACTTCTCCAGCTGGCTGGAATCCAAGTATGCTGAAGGTAAATACTCATAGTTTGACAAAATTTTGTATATGGTCTGAAGATCAGCAGGCACCCAACTTGGCACTTTAGGCTCCCTGGATTTCTTCTTTTTCTACCTCTGGGCAGGTGCTGGTAGAGGTGGTTGGCTAGGTTTTGCTTGAGCACCTAATGGGAGAGGTTGACCGGAAAGAGGCTGGATGGCTTGAGCCTGAGAGGAGGAATAACCCTGAGTACGTGGTCGTTTTAGTGCCATTGACAAAACAAAAACAAAGTAAAGTTAAGCTGAGAACACAATAATCACAATGAAAAGAGATTGAGAAGCAATGCCTAGCATAGAGGAAGTTTAGCTAAGAATAAAGAAAATAAATAGCAACCATGGGATATATGTGCAGTTGTAGCGTGTATGTAAAAATGAAAATGATTGGAAATTAAGCTACACACATGAAGTAACAGTCAAGCAAATACTGGAATATAAACTGAGGCATCAATCACCATTCAAAATAAGGAATTGAAAGAAAATTGTAAATTAAAGAACAGGAATTCCTACATCAGACCAATATATTCATTAGGCTCGCAATAATCAAGAAAAGCATGTGATGCCTTAACATAGTCAAAGTGATCCTTGAAAAGTTCAAAGGAAGCATAACATTGAATCTGATACTTTCCCAAAATTCAAATGGCAAATAGAAAACACGTGTAGGGTTCAGGTGCAAAATTTAGATTCTACTGATGAACAACAAGACTTCCAATCAAAAAACTAAATGTTAGCTAAAAAATATGGGATATTTAGTATCACTACTCAAAGCACTATGTCAACAAGGAAGTGACTATGTACAACAACTAGGCCCATAAATTAAAAGATTCAAGGTGTAGCATGCTTTCCAATTTGTACAAGCTTCATTATGCAATAAATAAAGCTCACAAGTTGTGCATAAGCAAATAAAATTGCTAAACAGTTTAATTCTCATTCTCAGCCATGTATTTAGGGGAGTACTAAAACAAATAAAATAATTGAATAAAGAATAAGTGCTTATGTGCAATTGAGTCTGTGGAAAATATATTACATTGGAATCAGATGTCAAGGTATAGTCAAGGTATCCATTGGTTTTGAAGCACATACTAACAATAAGCAAGGTACCATGAAGTTCATACTGACATGTGTCAGATAAACATGCTCCACTAGACAATAAGAACAAAAATGAGTTAAGGACATGCCTATTATGAGTAGATAAGAAAATTACATCAAGGTACATGGCACTTAACCATGATAATCGAGTTATCCTTTGGAACCTAGTAGCCCACAAGTCGAATCATTTTAGCCTATATGCCTTAACATAAGACAATGAACAAGCACAACTATAGATGCAAATGTGGATGCAAATCAGAAAAATAAATATACATCAAGGTACGTGGCACTCAACCATGATAACCGAGTTATCCTTTGAAAACCAATAGCCCACAGGTCAAATCATTTCAGCTTATATACCTTGATACATGACAATGAAGATGCACACATAATTTGATGCAAATGTAAACACTATGTTGGCAAAATGCATTAAAATGGATTAATAGAATCATACATGGCCACAATTGAAACATTAAAGCACAAGGTGGTTGGTGCAACATCTCAAGGCCATGGCAGCAAGTAAGATAGCTAAATTCAAAGTTCTTCATAGTCTTAGCAAAGAACAACAAGGAGTAGTCAAATTCCTTTCATCACAAATGAAGTTGGTAACACAAGGTGATTGACATATGGTTGAACAATTGATTACTTCAAGCTCAAAGAATAATGGATAACAAAATGATTGCAAGAAAGTATAGTGAGCATAAGCAATAGACAAAAAGATAGGAAGCATTGTCTTAAAATGATATTAAATATAGGTGGGTGCTATGGTGCCTAAAATGAATTATCCATGAACAAATGTTTCAAATAGGAAAAGGAGGAACATATATACAATGAAATCAACCAAATAAGTTCCAATCCATATCAAATTCAGGCCCTCAAAACACAGACTACCCATGAACAAAGGCACACAAAAGGATACAACTTAGCATGTTGGAGATCAAAAACTCAAGATGTTGCCCAAGCTAACATGCTCATATCGAAAGAAACAATTCTAGCACATAACAAACATCACAAAAGTTTCAATGGTTGATAGAAATTAGTGAACAACCATGATTCCCATGTACATCCACAATTGATTTGCTAAAGGTGTTGTAAAGGCTTGACCACAAATGAAAAAGAAAAAGAAAACTCATAAAGTGAATGATATAGATACTACCTAAACACAGTGAGGCATATCTCAAGCAACAAAGATGGAAGAATCAAAAGTCTCCAATATTGGATCAACACTCAACAATTTTCAAAACACAAATTGAATTAAATAAAAGAACAAGGTGTTGAAGACATACCTGTGAAAGCCATTACTCAAGTGAAACCAAGCCCAAAATGGAGTAAAACACAAAAATAAAAATAATAATAATAACCCAAATCAAAAGGCAAAAGAAAAAAACAAAATAAAATGAAGAAAATAAGTTGTAGAAAAATAAAAGACAAAAGTTAAAAGAAAAATAAAAACAAAAAGGATTGATCACTAAGACATAACAATGAAAAATAACAAATGGAAAAGATAAAAAAAAACTAAAAAAATAAATGGAAATTAAATGAAAATTAGACCCTAGAAATCAAAATAAAGAAGGAAAACATAAAAACTTATACTTACTTGGTTGGAAAGTTGAGGCTAGAGAGGAACTTAGAAGAGTAACCAAAAGAAAAGGGAAAATAGTAACAGACAAATAAACACAAAAGAAAAGTTAGAGGAAGAAGAAGAAGTCGGTGAAGAAAGAGTAAAGAGAAAAACCAAACAAAAATACATCAAATAAATAAATAAATAAATCAAAAACTAAGAAAAACAAAATAAGAAAGATAAGAGGTAGAGAGGTTGAAAAAGAAGGAAGAGAGAGAGAGAGAGTACCTATGGAGAACAACGGCCCAATGGTGAGAGAAGAGAGAAAGAGTGAGTGAAAAGAAAATAAAAGAAAAACCAAGAATAAATAACCCTAGAAAAAGGAAGACTAAGAGGCAAGCAAAACAGCAGGGTTTAATGCTAGAATTAAATTTTTTTCTTTTTTTTTCAAAAGGGTCATAGTCAATAGGTAAAACCTGCTAACTGTGAGGTACCTCTAGGTTAGCTACTGGACTAAAATTTAAGGGCAATCACGGTAAATAGACAAAAATTATTCACTGTGACTCATGAGGTTGTCTAAAGGGTTATGTTCAATAGAGAAAATCTGTTGACCATGAGATACATTACAGTTTTCTATTAGACTAATAGAAGGGTAGGGTCACAGTAAACACAAAAATAGTGTTGACTATGGCTCTTAATGCTCCTAGATCCAGAATCTAGAACTAACCTATGTCACGGTCAATAGAGAAAACTAGTTGACCGTGAGCCCCTAATTTCTTCATCAAAAACTTATTTTTCTCTCCTCTTTTCCTAGCCATTAAACACAAACTTTTACCCTAATTTCCACAGGCTAACACACATGAGATAATATAAAATTCACAATCCCTTGAACCACAACCTAAAACACAACAACTACAAAACACACTAAAATTAACATTATTAAGAAAAAGATGAAAAAGTAGTTCTATATTTACCAAGTCCACAGATGGACTTTCAAATACCGTCAAGGGTCCATGAGAGTGACTATCACTGAAGTGCCATCAAATGTTGATTCAAAATATGGCTTCACGCGATGGCCATTCACCTTAAACTCTTTATCATCCCTTGGGTGCCTTAATGTCACCACTCTAAATTTATCAGCTCCCACAACTTCGAAAGGCCCTTTCCACCTTGATTTGAGCTTCCCAGGAAACAATCTTAACCTACTATCATAGAGAAACACTTTCATTCCAGGTATAAACTCCTTCCTCACTATCTTCTAATCATCCCATTTCTTGGTGTTTGCTTTATACTCTATGGCATGGTTGTATGCCCAAAATCAAAGTTCTTCTAACTCATTCAACTGCACTAATCTACATTTCCCTGCAGTCATAAGGTCAAAATTCAAGAATTTGGAAGCCCAATAAGCCTTATGTTCTAGTTCCACTGGTAAGTGACAGGACTTGCTAAATACTAACCTAAAGGGGGACATCCCTATTGGGGTTTTAAATGCTATCTTATATGCCCACAAAGCTTCATCTAGCTTAAGGTACCAATCTTTCCTACAAGTATTGATTGTTTTTTCTAAAATTGCTTTCAATTCTTGATTGGACACCTGGATTTAACCATTAGCTTGGGCATAATAGGAGGTAGTGACTTTGTGCCTAACTCCAAACTTCTTTAACAACGTCTTAAATTGGTGATTAACAAAGTGTTTACCACCATCACTGATTATAACTTTAGGAGCTTTGTATTGGGTGAATATATTCTTTTTTAAAAATTCAAGGACTACCCTTGCATCACAAGTCCTAGTGGCTACAGCTTCTACCCATTTGCTCACATAGTCTAATGCCAATAAAATATACTTAAACCCATAAGATATTAGAAAAGGCCCCATAAAATTTATCCCCCACAAATCGAACAACTCTATCTCAAGCATATTGGTTAAAGGCATCTCATTTTATCTCTCCTAGAAATATTCGCTACTCTTTGGCAACTATCACAAGTTTGCACAAATGATTTCACATCATTAAACATAGTAGGCCAATAAAATCTAGAAGAAAGAATTTTTGATACCGTCCTATTTGGCCCATTATGTCCACCAGCTTCTCTACTGTGACATGCTATAATAATCTCATTTTGCTCCTCAATTGGAATGTACCTCCATAAAACTTGATCTATACACAACTTAAATAGATAAGGATCGTCCTAAATATAATGCCTTACATTAGCTTTCAAATTTTTTCCTTTGTTGCTGAGTACAGTCCTTGGGTATATAGCCACCTGCAAGGTAATTTGCAAAATTAGTGAACCAAGGATCAACCACATCACATAAAAATAATGGACAAATATACTCATCAGGGAACAAGTCTAAAATATCCCCTTTCTCAATGTGATCATGTTCAAGCCTCAACAGGTGATCCGTCACAAAATTTTCTGCCCCCTTTTTGTCTTTAATCTCCATATCTAATTATTGAAGAAGAAGTACCGATCTTATAAGTCTTGGTTTGGACACCTTCTTGGAAAAAAGATGTCTTAATGCTACATGCTCAGACCATACCACAATTTTTCCACCCAACAAATACGGTCTAAACTTCTCGAATGCAAAAACAATTGCTAAAAGCTCCTTGTTAGTTGTGGTGTAGTTGATTTAAGGTCCTGTCAAAGTATGACTAGCATAATAAATTGCACAAAACACCTTCTCCCTTCTTTGTCCAATCACAGCTCTAACTACAAAATCACTTGCATCACACATTAACTAAAAAGACAAATCCCAATCCGGTGATATAATCACTGGAGCTGAGATGAGCCCTTGTTTTAATAATTCAAAAGCATGCAAGCATTCACTACTAAATTCAAATGGAGCATCCTTAATTCACAAATTAGACAATGGTTTAGCAATTTTCAAATAATCCTTGATAAACCTATGGTAAAAACCCGTATGACCTAAAAAGCTACAAATTCCCTTAATCGTGGTTGGGGTGGAAGTTTCTCTATTACTTCAACCTTGGCTCTATTTATCTTTATCCCCTTTTTTGAAATTTTATGCCCCAAAACTATGCCTTTCTTCACCATGAAATGGCATTTCTCCCAATTTAATACTAGGTTTGTTTTCTCACACCTCTCTAACACTAAATCAAGGTGCTTAAGACAACTTTCAAAATCTCTCCAATAAATGGTGAAGTCATTTATGAAGACCTCTATAAATTTCTCTATGAAGTCATGGAAAATTGCCATCATACACTGCTGAAATGTAGCCGATGCATTGCATAATCTAAAAGGCATTCTTCTATAAATAAAAGTGCCATAACGGCAGGTAAAGGTTGTTTTCTCTTGGTCCTCATATGCTATCAAGATTTGTAAATAACCCGAATACCCATCCAGAAAGCAATAAAACCTATTTCCAGCTAGCCTTTCTAACATCTGATCAATAAAAGGTAAGGGAAAATGGTCTTTCCTAGTAGAGTTATTCAACCTCCTATAATCTATACAAACTCTCCAACCTGTAACTGTACGAGTTGGAATAAGCTCATCTAATTCATTTTTTACAACTGTCATCCCTCCTTTCTTGGAAATACACTGTACTAGACTTACCCACTTGCTATCAGATATAGGATAGATAATACCTGCATCGAAGAGCTTGATTACCTCCTTCTTGACTACCTCTTGCATTGCCAAATTAAGTCATCTTTGAGGTTGAACCACTGGTTTGCATTCTTCCTCCATTTGAATTTGGTGAATGTAGTAACTTGGATTGATCCCCTTCAAATTAGCTGTCTCCCATCTTATTGCTTTAGTATGCCTTCTTAACACTTCGAGCATCATATCTTCCTCGAATCCTGTCAAAAAAGAAGAGATTATCACGGGCTTTGTTTCATTTTATAAGAACACATATTTCAAGTGAGATGGGAGAGTTTTTAGTTCAGCTTTAGAGTCCCCCTTTCCCTGTGTACATTCTTTTTCACTAGACTCCTCATCTTAATTTCTTCTTCTAGCTCTACCATTACATTCTCATTACTCTTCTCTTTCTCAGCTACCATATTCTTTTCTATGTCATCTAATTCCTCATGTTCCAAAGAGTGCATTAAAGTCAAATTCAATGAATCTTTCATCAACACCTCATTTTGGTTTTTCTTTACACATTTGTGCACTCTGTTGTCAAAGCAAATGGACTCCTTTAGATCACTTTATGGATATTTCTGTTCTTTGTTCATATCTACCACCAATTTTTCATTATTGAACCGCAGGGTGACTTTTTGACCATGAACATCAATTAATGCTTTTGTCGTGTTTAGGAATGGTCTTCCTACAATCAGTGGTACCTTTTGGTCCTTTTCCATTTCCATTACAACAAAATCCATAGGGAAAATAAACTTCTCCACCTTCACCAATAGGTCTTCAATTACCCCCTTCGGCTTTCTTAATGACTTATCGGCTAATTGAAGCCTCATGCATGTTTCCTTGAGATCCCTTAAGTTTAACTTCCTGCACATAGAATAGGGTATCAAATTTATATTGGCTTCAAGATCACACAAAGAATTACCAATAAAAGTTTCACCAATCTCATAAGGTAAAGTGAAACTACCTGGATCTTCCAATTTTTTCGAAATCTTGTTCATGATATTAGCACTACAATTTTCGATTAGTTGCACAGTTCCATACCATTCCAATTTCTATTTATTATAACAAAGTTCTTTTATGAATTTAGAATAGTTAGGCATGTGAGCTAAGGCTTAAGAAAAGGCAAGTTTATATGCAATTTCTTGAACATTTCTAAAAACTTAGCTAATTGCTCTTTTTTCTCTTTCCTAACTACAGCAGGAAATGGCAACCTACTTATATCAAGATCCTCTACATTAGTGTTCGCTAGTTCTTACCCTTATCAAGGCTAGGATTTGCCAAATTTTCCTCTACCTTAGAGTTATAGTTACTTACCTTCCATGTCGGCTCCTCCTTAGTTGATGATAATGATGGCGGAGACTTTTTTACCTTTTTCTTCCTCTTGCACTACTTCCTATCCACTCCTTAAAGTGATTGCCTTGGCTTCCTCTTTTGGATTTCAATCCATATTGGATGGAAAAGCTCCAGCTGGTCTTGTGAATAATGAATTTACCAATTGCTCGATTTGTGTTTCCAAGTTCCCTATAGAGGCATCTTGGTTTCTATTTCATTACTCTTAAGAATTTTACCTTGTTTTTTGTCATGACTTGAATTATTGCTCGCTATTCATAAAGCTAGCAAACATATCCTCCAAATTTGGTTTTTTTTCTTAAATAGGTGGTCTTGATTGGAAACCCGGTGGATGGTAAGCTTGGTTGATATTTGCATGTTGGTTGTGACTTTGGTGTTGATTTGGATTTGACCCTTGGTTTTGGTGGTGGTGGGGTGGATATGATGCTTGGTGATGGATGACAACTTATGGTTGATAAGATTGGTTGTGATGGTTAACATTTGGTTAAAGGGAGCTCTTGCTTGGGGTTGAGATGTTGAAGCATTTTGATGTCAGTCTCTCAAGCCAAATTCGGGTAGTTCCTCTAACCCGGATTATATGTATTACTATAAGGATCATTTCTCCTGTAATCTCCCAATACATTGACATCTCCTACAACTCCATTGTCTTATCCACACGGTCCACTATCATATGTCACACAATCTTGAGAAATAGAAGCCACATTTTGTGTTTTTAATCCGCTCAATTCCATCCTCATCAGCTCTAGTTGTGCCTTTAACATTGTAACTTCATCAACATTGTGCACACCTTGCCTCTTTGGAACTACTCTTGGTGTAGCCCATTGTGAATCATTTGTTGCCATCTCATCCAATAGATGAAAAGCTTTTTCTGGCAATTTATTAATGAATGACCCACCCAATACTGCATCTAGGACAGACCTTGTAGGTGGGTTCACTCTTGCATAAAAGATGATCATCAACTGGTAAAATGCCACTTTATGATGTGGACGACTTCTTAATAACCTCCTGAATCTTTTCCAAGCCTCGTGAAAATGCTCTTCATTCATCTGATGAAAGCTCATTATGTTATTGTGAATGCTAGCTATTTTTCTCGGAGGAAAGAATCTCATCATAAATTTCTCTTATAACTACTCCCATGTCCAAATAGAATACCTTGGTAACATCTGAAGCCAATCTCTTGCTTTTCCAATCAATGTGAATGGAAATAACTTTAAATGAATTGCATCTATTGAAACACCTGGGATTTGCACTGTGTCACTGACTTCTAAAAATATGTTGAGATGTTGAGAAGGATCTTCCAAGTCTCCTCTAGGCAACACAATTGTCCTTTAATCTTTATTCCATCTAGGAACTATATAATCTCGTATTGTCCTTTGCCTAGGCATTGGCTCTCTTTGTCTACCAGGGATTTCATCTTGTGCCCTTGGCACTTCTTCATCATCGGTAAGAACTTCACCAATAGGGTGATCTGGATTCATGTTATTTTCTTTATTAGCTCTCCTTCTTTGGTGTAGAGTCCTCTCAATTTTATGGTCATAGGGTACAAATTGTCCGTCCTTGTCTATGTATACACTATGAGACACCTGAAAAGAATCAAAAGAATGAATTAAGAAAAATAATGCACATACAATTAACAAGAATAACTCACAAATATGCCAATCCCTGGCAACGGTACCAAAAACATGATACGGGTTCAACAAGCGCACCGAATCGTCAAGTAATAAAATGGAGTATAGTTGGGACCAACGATTATCATACCTAAGGGATTGAGAATGCAAGTAGTGAAAATTAATTGTATGCTAAAGAATTCCCAAGTTTTTGTTTGTGTATAATCTACCAATTAAATGGCATTCAAAAAGAATAATAATAAAATAATTTTTTGCATTAATTTTCTATGGAATAAACAAGAATGAAAATGTACAAGAATAAAATTCAATGATATAACAGAGTTACATGGGTTCACTTATCCTCCCCTAATCAAATGTGAACTCAATTAACCTGAAGATACATATAAATGAATTCGGAATAACCCTCTTAACCCAAGCGTCCCATTCCAGAGTAAGCTACTCTAATTACAAGACATCCTATTCCGGAGAAAGCCCTACAATTAGCCTAAACATGGGTCTAAAATCCTAATTTCAGGTTGCTTTCCCATTCCAGAGTCAAATAACTCAAAACTTATTTATTTCACTCCACACTCTAATCCTAAAATCACAAATTCCTGCATATTAAGAGTCCCATTCTTAAGCAATCCAAATCCACAACAATCATGATTAAAGAAAAAGAAATAAATGTATTAATAGCAATTAACTACCCAAACATAAAATCCAATAATAATAAGTGATAACTCATTCATCAAAATTGGAAATCAGCTCAAGATAATAAAAACTAATGAAAGAATAAATGACCCAATAGTGAAATAAACCATTCATCTATAATAATATTCAAGTATTGTTTAAGATTCACAGTAGATAGTGGATTCAAAGATCCCCCACATAAGTATGGACTACTTACTACTTATTACAAAAACAAGGATGAGAGAGAGGAAAGAATAAACCTAGAATTTCCATTGAAGAAGAACACCCAGCTGAAACCCAAGCTTCTTCAATCTCCTTATCCAAATCTTCAGTGTAAATGAGCTTTCAAATGTGAAAAAAATGAAGATCTAAGCTAAGATCTATGTTTAATATAAGTATTTTGTTGTAAATCTATCAATCTTTAAGTGTAATCTAAGTATATATGTATATAAATGAAGGAAAGAATGAAAATGGAAAACCTAGATCTAGAAAGGAAGAAGAACTCTTGATCTTTGCAGAAAAATCTACTTTATATAGGCCAAAAAGGGTAATGGTTAATAGGAAATTCATATTGAATGTGACCTATTAAAATTTCCTTGACTTACTGCTATGGGTCACAGTCAACACCATAAACCTATTGACCATAAAGTAATGTTTCACTAGCTTTTGGATAGGGGTCATGGTCAACACCAAAAATATGTTTACCGTGATATAGCTCTCATTTGCATTTTGGACTGAAACTTGACTACCTCACAGTCAATACCAAAAATCTATTAACCGTGAGGTCCTTCTTTTCTTTTTTTTTTTTGTACTGAGGAGCTTCTTAGGTCATGATAAACACTTTTTTAAGAGCAATGGCACTAATGATCGTGACTCCCCTTGAAATGGTGCGTTTTGGCAAAAAGGGTAGGTCACGATCAACAAGAAAACCTGCTGACCGTGAGGTACCTGCAAAATTTCCAATTTAGCATAAAATTCCATTAAAAGCTCTTCAAAACTTATAAAAACTAGGATTAACAATATTTAGATAGAAATTATCAAAATAAAGCAAAAACAAAGTAAAAGACACTGAAAAGGGACTAAAAATAGATACTGAATTGGAGTTGTCAAAAGGGATCTCCTCTTCCTCCCTATTTCCTAGCCCCAAGACATCCTCCATTTGCTAATCATCATCTAGCACCTGCTGAGGTCATGGCGACTGTGGTCCGTGACCATGCCTCATCCTATTTAGGTGAAGAGCGGCATCCATCTCCTCAAGGGTTATCAACCTAATCCCATCTAGAGCATCATCATCCTCCCTAGCCATACGCATATCATATGCAGTTTCTCTGTCCAAATATATACCCTTTCCAGTAGATGGCCCCATCCATGCCTCTAGCATACCCTCTGCTAGAAGTAACCTGGTTACCAACCCCCCGATAGACGTGGAATCTCTTGGATGGTCCTAGGTAATGCGTATATGCTCTAAAATAGCATGGCTCGGATCTATCTGCCTACCTACCACTATGCCCCATAAGTTGTATATCTCTGCTACCATAAGAGAACTAGGGCTACCTGGCCTACCCAAGTATAACCAAGAAAGGTTGTGCAAGTAGCACAACAATTATGATCTCAGCAGCTTAGACTTTACCGTCCGTCTCACATATAGGACCCTGGGTCGTGCAATCTCTGCCCACATCTTTGTCAAGGCAAATCTCTCGGGTTTCACAACTCCTTCGCCCATAGGCAATCACAAGATCTGAGCAAAACCCTTGCGTGTCATAGACATTGACTGACCCTAAATATGATAGGTAATGACCCCATCCTCATCATCTGACCTCAAATGTCCCAAGTATCGAAATGTGGCTAAAAATTGTCTAGTCATCTCTGAGTATATCCGATATACCCCCGCATAGAAATGTGTCCATCTCGTACGGGCTACCAAAGCATCTGCCTCATTTATCAACCCTAACTGCATCAATAAGTATCTCGACATGAATTGGCTAGGAAGTATGTGGGTCTCCCCTAAAGTACGGTATAGGTTACCTTGCTTTGGTGTCATCCATATCGGGTGCTAGGGATCCATTCCTGCATAATTCAAAATCTTATAGTTAGCTGAATCACACTCATCAAGGATACTGCTTAAACAGTATAGCAACTTGTGCCTAAATTTTGGTAGCATAACAACTTAGAAAAACTAGGCCTAATCCTACACAAAACTCATTCACAAAGTTATATTGGCTAAGCAACTCTTTATTTCTCCTAACTCACAATCGGGCATTTAGCAATCATGCAAAAGCACTCATAGGTAGAGATGTATATATATCAAGCGAAGCAAGTTGACCAAAAATCATCATTTAAATACATGTATATTAATATGTACACCATGATAAATCATGCCTACATTGACATACGCAATCGTGAAGGCTTAATTTTTTTTCTCTCATCTCTTTTTTCACATTTGATACTCAAACTTACAATCTGAACTAACCACAACAAAGGAGATAATTAGTGTGCGCTAATTAGTATCATCCCTATTGCACTCTTATTATACATGTTTGTTTTTTTGTTTACCACTTACGTATCATATTTATATGTTATTGTCACCAATATGCATTTTCTATACAAGTAACTTAACACATATTATTGCTACTTAAAGAATTTAAGTCACAAGATATATAAGCAAAATAATAGAGAAATAAATGAAAATGGCATACGTTAACTTACACCACCTATTATTTTTATGGTATTATCCATGTACATGCCTTTATCACTTACTTATTGTTATTCTTTTTTTTTATTTACATAACAGGCACACATTATCCACCATTTTCTACCAAACAGGAACAATGCTATATGAAATTAAATATTTCTAAACTCAAGAAATTCATTAAGTTACACTAATAACACCCTACATACTTGCTCGATTTTCTCAAAACAAAACAAAAAATAGACATTGGCAATGCATAATATACAGTAACAACAACCTATATTAATAAAATCATGTAGCCTTATACTCATTTGAATCATAAAAATAGACAGAAAAAGAGAATCACATACATTTTAGGAGAAAAAGAAAATCTCAACGAAAATCTACAAAATTAAACTTTAAACGTGCACAATAGGAAGACCCACCAGTGTATCAGATCAAAATCGCAAAATAATTCCTCTACGGTGAAAAAATGGCAAAAAATAGAGGGTTTTTCTTTGAAATCATCAGAGAGAAGAAGAAAGAAGAAATTAAAAAAAAGGAAGAAATAAAAAACTAACTATTCATTACTTTAAATAATGTTCGGGTGTGTAGAGGGCATGTACAACTATATAATCCAGTACAAAGGCTTACACTCTGAAAAGTCTAAATTTGAAATGCTTTTGAGTATGAAACATTCCCATGCATGCAAAATGCTACGTGAATAGCATTTTTGCATGGGTTTTGACCCAAATTCATGCAAAATAACCCTAATTTCTTTCCTTTTTTAAAGAGATCTTAAAAAAACACAAAACATAATTTACCAACTTAATTAAATAAAACTATATATATATATATATATATATATGTATGTATATTTATTATTTTTACAATTTGTTCAGAAGAAATTAAATTAATGAAGTGTTATTCCTAAATACCTGATTAAGTATATCTTTACTACTACTTGGTTTATTTTTATACATTTAAATTATCTTTAGCACTATTTATGTACACATTTTTTCTTCTTTTTTTCCTTGCTGCCTTTTCTCTTCTTCCTTTTATTTTCTTTGTCTGCACGTGTTGAGCACATCCCTCATTTTGTATGAAGCATTTGATAGGAATTCATTTCTTTGGATTATGAGCTTGCCTTGGTTTTGTAAATTGTAGATAAATACCTGCAAGAATCGTGTTGGAAGCATACATATTTGAAGTTAAAATTATGCAGGATGAGTTGTATGCCATGCAAAATGATTTTTACTGTTCATTTTCACCAGGTGGTAACTGGGCCTCATGTATGAGCGTGCACTTTGAGTGTATGACCGTATAGTCCAACTTATAAGTAAACCCTCTAAATTTTTAGTTGTCCTTGCTCCCCACTTTGAATGCTTCTCATTCCTACTTACCTTTTGCACTTGTGCACTTTGCCTTCATTTTGTGTTACTTTGTATTTCTATTTAGCAAAATGACTCCCTTCACCGAGCACCTTGCTTTGCTATTTGACGACTATTCAACTTTGGATAACCTTATTTTGTCACCTTATTCCAATTTGAAGTTTCTTCATAGGGTGGAATTAGATGAGTATTTTTTGGTGGCCTTAACCCACTATTAGGATCCTCTATTTCATGTTTAACAATGTGGAGATATGCCCCTTACATGAGGAATTTTCTACCATCATAGGTGTCCTCTTTACCTCAGGTACTCTTCTATGTGTGCTGAATTATATGCCTAGTTACCCCCGAGAGGATGTTCATGCCTTGGGCTTCTGTCTTTCTAATGTTAGGACTTTTATAAAACATTTAAAATCTATGGCGCTTGTCTTCTTGTTTGACTATTTGTACTATTTTAATGGAAATGAGACTTATGTTATAGGCGCTACCCTTTTTATATGCTTGGCTCACTATCTTTGTATCACCAATAGTGGAGGTAATTTTGGAGATTACCGACTATTCGATGTCATGAACGACATTCGTGAGGGGCTTACTCCATTTCCCTTAATCTTGGTAGAGACCTTACTTGGATTGGATGTTGTTCATGCTGATCCCACCGCACTACTCACCGGCAGCCCATTGCTTCTTTAGGTACCTGTAGTCATTTATTTAAGGTGGTGCACCTCTTGTAGGTTTTCACAATAGCTTTTCTTTACAAGACATGCATCTTTTTATAGATTTTCACACGACACTGTGCCTAATTTTTGCCTGAGATGGATGCCAAACTATTTTAGTAGCTTTTATGCTTACCTCTTTTTTTTCTTTCTCTTTTTTCCCTATTTTTTATATCATATTTTTTTATCCTCTCTCTCTTTTTTTTAGATCTAGCTGTAAGAAAAACTCAAGATGCTAGTTGAACCTTCCCCTCGTGCCATTAATGCATACTCCTTGAGGTTTTTTGGAACATGTATGCATTGGTATTGGACTGCCTTTATGAAAGAGGGCATTATGTGGCTGAGCTCCGCAGTAGAGTGGAGAGTAAACTTTATATGCCCATGGATCTAAGTGGAGTATGTGACTTGTGATGGGAGCTTTGGATGTGTTTCCCTTTGTGGTTTCTATCGGGTGACCTTCTGTATTACAACTCACTATACCCGCCAGTTTGGTCTTCAACAAGAAGTAGTGCAAGCATGCCTCAATTTTGGAGGTGGAGACTTGACTGGCACCTTTGTTACTGGATATCACTATATTTAGAGGTGTTTACTTGTGAGAACCAATATTCCACCAGTGAATACTTCCGACTTTGAGACTAGTGTGGAATACCACTTGTGGGTTATGGAGGCATCAGATACTAGAGCCTTCTTATTGAGATGTCTCAGGTGAGGAATACCATAGTGGGGGTTGCAGTAATTGGAGGGTTTTGTGTTGGTTGTTGTTGTCCCTTCACGTCTTTTGTTTCGTTTGTTTGGACAGTGTTTTTGCTTCCCTTTTCTTGCTTCTACTACTAGTGTGCATGTGTAACACTTGGTGTGACGGTTGTGTTTGTTTAGTGGGAGGTTTGCTTTGTTGTGCATTTTGTGTTGTTGCTTATAGTAGTTTCACATTTATAAATAAATAAAATATTTTCATTTAAGTCAACTGCAGTGCATAACTTAGATTATTAATGCATGTTCATATGATCACATTATTATAATGATGACAATCATGACATGACAATTAATACAAAACACAACTTTCATTAAATCTCAGGTAATAGCATCTCAAATACATCTAACTCCTATTGCCAATTAGCCCTCATGGGTTTTCTTGATTGACTATTTTCTCTCAACCCTTAATTTTTGCCTAAGGTGCCTTTTTTCGATTTTCACCTTAGCAGGGTGCGCTATTATAGCAAGGATGCCTTTTTTTTGGTTTTCAACCCATAGGATGATTTTGATTTGATTTTTTTATTTTTTCTTTTTTTTCCTAGCTGTGGAACCTCTTTAGCCTGTCAATGTTAACTGACTCCTTGAACTCATTCCCCTTGCTGTCTGTAAGAATAGCAGATCCTTTAAAAAGCAGCTTCTTAATTTAGAATAAAGGGACCTTCCCAATTTGGTCTGAAGTTCCCTTTGTGGTGAGGTAAGCCAGGTCTCATCTTCTTAAACACCAAGTCCCCTTCTTTTAAATGATGACCTTTAACCTTTTTTTTGAATTATCGGGCTAACCTTTTCTGATATAGTTGATTATGGTAGTAAGCACTTATTCAATTCTCATCTAACAAGTTCAGTTACACCATCCTATGTTTTGCCCATTTCATCTTTGGTAGCTTGGCTTCCAAAACAACCCTTAGTGATTGCAGTTCAATCTCTACCGGTAATACTGCTTTTGAGCCATATGCTAGGAAGAAAGCAGTAGCCCCGTGGAAGTTCGAACAGTAGTTTTGTACCCCCAGAGTGCAAATGGCAACTTTTCAGCCCAATCTTTATATGTTTGCATGGTTTTAGACATAATTTTCTTTAGGTTCTTATTTGCGGCTTTAACTATCCCATTTGCCTATAGTGTCGAATTTTGTACTTCTAAAGTATATGCCTAGTCTCTACTTGGAACTAGACCCCATTATTTGACACTATGTGATGAGGAATCCCATATCTGCATACTAGATTTCTTTTAATAAACTGAGCCATTTCTCATGCTCCTAGTCTTTTGAAGGACTCAGCTTCTACCCATTTTGTGAAATAGTTAATGGCAACCACTATATACCTATGACCAATGGAAGCTGTTGGATTAATTTCCCCAATAATGTCTATTCTCCAAGATAAAAAGGGCCAGGGTGAGGAAAGGTTGCAAATTTTGAGATAGGTAGGTGACTTAAATCAGCATACTGTTGGCATTGGTGACACATCTTCACATATCTGGAGTAGTTAGCATCCATGGTTAGCCAAAAGAATCCCTGTCGCATGATTTTTCTAGCCAATGTTAATCCATTCATATAGGCCCTACATATTCCTGCATGCGTCTTCTTCATGACTTTCTTTACCTCCCTCTCGTCCAGCCATCTTAATTGAATACTTTAAACTTGTCTTTTATATAGTACCCCGTCTACACTAATGAAATGACTAGACAACTTTCGAATTATTCTTTGATCTTTCTCCATCACTTCCTCAAGGAACTTAGAAGTTTGTAAGTAGTTTTAGACATTATAATACCAAGGATTGCCATCAAATCCATCTAAACTTATGAGGTTTTCACTTTCAAAGCAAGGCTTTGTTGAGCTCATAACTATCACGTGTCTCATGATCACTCCTTCAAGATTGTCCCACATCGACACCAAGGTTGCCAATGTATCTACTAATTGGTTTTCATCTCGAAGCACATTTTGAAAGGTATAGGTCTCGAATTACCTGCTTAGTCTCCTTAAGTATTCTCTATAAGGTACCAGTCTCTCCTCCCTAATGGACCATTCTCCTTTTGCTTGATGAATTACTAAAGATGAATCCCTAAAAACCATGACTGTTCTTGCCCCCAATGCTATCAAGGCTTCCACTCCGTGTAGACAGGCTTTATATTTTGCGTCATTATTGGTCACCATACCTCCTTCTTGTGGGATTGGGACCATTTGGTGTAGGGTGGGAGGGACCCCTCCCAACTTGTGGAACCAAGGTCACCCTAACAAGAAAGAGAATTTGGCTAGTATTTGTAACACTATGAATTTTGCCTCAGTCTCAATAGGTCCCGTCTTCACTACTGCCCTAAAAGTGCTAGTACCCTATCTTTTTGAGTTGTCATAAGCCATGATAGTAAGTTGAGATTGAGTGAGCATAGTCTCATCAATACCATATGCCACCATTGTCATAAAGGGACACACATTGATAGATCAACCATTACAACTGCAGTGTTTTGCTATTTATCTCAGCCCAGATGTATAAATGGCGATTATGCTCACATCCCTCTAATGGGGGGTTTGCATTAGTGAACAAAATATTTTCTTCAGAATCCCCTTTCATCATTTTTAAAAGCATAGAAGGAGAAATGGTGGTAGCAAGAGTGGACTCACATAAAACCTCTACCAACTTCTAGCGATGGGAAGGCAACTGCCTAAGCAAATCATAGATTGAAATCTAAGCAAGAGTTTTCTTGGGTTGCTTCAAGACCAGGTTATCCTCCGTGGTTCTTTCCTTCATAGGAGGAACGGGTTCCTGCGGCCTCTCAACTTCTGGCATCACTCTCCCATTTCTAGTGACTGCTTGAATCATCTTTTCATCTATCATTTCCTTCTTATCTTCATCAGTTTCCCACAGTTTGGTTCCTCTTTAACCTTAATTAAACCTTTTTCACTGTTTATATCCTAAATATCCACTAGCTGAACTACTTCCCTTATTTCTACGGACCCTTCTATACTTGTGTCTAGATTGTTAGTGCTTCCTTGAGCTTTACACGCGACGGCCAAATACTTATTTCCATACAAATCCTTTAAAACATACCATTCTAGCAACTTGGACCCAACCATGAAACCCAACTATGAATACCGACAGTGGCATAACATTATAAGCTTATTTCCTCTTGGCTATCTTCTCTGGATCAAGGATCTATCAAGAATCAATCAAATCCTGGATACGATGCCTCAAGGTGCGATAGTAATCAATTGCATGCCCTATTTGTTTGTGAAAGGCACAATACTAATTAGATCTATGTCTAGGCTAGCCCTGACTCCTTACAAGCTTAGAGAACATTGGCTGCAACTTACCTCCTTTCATTAAATGACTGAGACACTAGGAAAGTGACTTGTCTAATTCAAAGTAACGATGTTAATTGACTCCCATAGCTAATACCTCATCATTTCTCCCATTATTACATCCGTTACCATTATTACTTTCGGTATTCTTACTGAATCCTGAGTTCCCAAAACCTCTCTTGTTACCATTATATCCTCCATTATTAGAACTCGTAGCATTAGCCTTTTTACCAAATATTGCCCCTTGGCTTTAATCACTATATCTTTCAAAGATTCCTAATCCTTTAATCCGTTTATTTTGAGACCTTCCTTCAAATAAGGACAGGCATTCCAAATGAACAGACGGATCTAATCTTGTGTTTTAGGCTTTCTTTTCATCTCTATCATTCTATTCCTCTATCGAGTAAGGTACTCGTGGAAGAACTCTCCAGGTTTTTGTTGTAATAACTCCAAATCCTTCAGGGTAACTTTTATACGTGTGCTACAATCATACTGCCTAAAGAATTCCTCCATCAATCTCTCCCAATCCTCTTTTGTCATTTTATCAAAACTATAATACTAGTTAATAGCGGGGCCCACTAGAATGAGGCTAAAGAGATCCACATTTTGCCTCTTAGTAAGGGCGGTCCTTTTCATAAGTAGGATATATTGCTTTATATGGGCCAGAGGATCAGAGGTGCCATCAAACTTTATCAAGTCAGGCATTTTAAATTGACTAGGCAAAGCATCTTCGCCATCTAAATCGATATCCTCGGGACTAACTCTCTTCCCCATAGACAACATCCTAGTTAAGGCCTCTAATTTTTCTTCCATCTTCTTTACAAAGGCACTTTTCTCCTTAGGGATAAGGTTCTTCAATATTTGAAGGGCCCGCAACTCATCCTCTTTATCAATTATAAAATCACATTCGGGACTTACTCAGGTAACATCCCTTTTTCCTCCTCGTGAAGTGACATTCCTGACATCTAATGTAGGTGGGGGTATCATGATAGGAGCTACTGGAGTCTCTCCGATAGGGTTCGGTTCGTTCGGTTCAACTCAAGTAGCGACAACCATGATAGGTTAAGCAGCTGAGATAGAGGCCAAACTAACTGTGAGACTTGCAAACATCGACATCATTTTTCTCTCAAGATCATCCATCCTTTTTTAGTGTCTTGGAAACTAGAGCAACCAACTGGAGAAGTGAGCTCGGTCATAACTTCCCTTTCTGATTGTTCTGAAAATTCATTCGAAAATTCTTTCGAGACATTCTAACCTTGACTTAGACCTCAATTTTAAACTCTACCTTAATACCGATTCCTCTACCAGTTCTGCAAACCATTTCTTAACTAGATGATGGTCTGAACCCCGAAACCACCTAGGAAATGATGACTCTATTATGGCTGCCAAAATAGGGGTTGTTAGTATAATACATGAGCAAATGCAGATGAATGATCTTGAGATACAGCATCGATAACGACACGCAAGGATCCTCTCTACCTTATTTCTCCCACACACATAGTCAAAAGTCCTCTTTCCTAGGTGAGCTTAATTCATGGGTGAATGGGGAACCCTGATGAATACATTTGGTGAAAGACAAGAATTTGACAACACAACATCTCTCACGAAAGGCACACAAAAAGTTGCTGACCACTGTATATTTGGGTGACCTAAATAAATCAGAATGAGCTCGGCAGGGTATGATAGCCTTTGATAAGCAAACATTCAAATTTTTCTAGGCATGCCTAATACACAAGGATCTATATCACAAGCAATTTAAAATTATTACAGACGTCCTAATGGAGATTTCTATGTCATTACATGGGCTTTTGGTCCAGGTACTCAATTACAAAGCTACCTAAGCATAGTCCCTGCTAATGGGTCTAGCTTATCACAAGCATAACGACCGATTGGGTCACCATTCAATATACCATCAGGTACTAGACTTAGATTGGTGATTATCCCTAACATTACCCTCAATTGAGTGAACGATAACGGAGTGCTTCGGGAGTGCACCGGGGTCAGAAAACTGGGATGCCTAACTTATTCTAAGGCTCTAGCATGATTTTAATGAAATTTTGAAAAGAGATAAAATTTCTTAATCGAAATCCTTTTATGTCACATAAGTCAAAAGTGGTTTCAGATCAAAATCTCAAAGGATCCCCAATGGAGTCACCACTGTGACGCATGCCCTAACTCGTCCCTTACCCATTTTGTGACACTAACACTCGATTTCACCCCTGAAACCAAGGAATCATCGAGCTCGAGTGAGGAAACCTCTGACCTTTTAGCAATTCAATCCCACTTTTAGGGAGAGAACTAGGTTTAGGTTCTAGCCTAGGCTGACGGTCGCTTCGAGATAAAGCAAGGACTTAACTTGACATACCAAATCATAAACCTCGAAAGGTGTGATATAGCACATCCAGGTGTTCCTATCTAATCACTAACGATAGATGATCGGGAAGTGTATGATTGGGCACCATGAGGTTGAATGGTAAGGAGTCACCACCTAATAAAACATTGGGAAAAGGGATGTTCCGACTCGTGGGACCAAAAACCCAAAGAGAGTTCAAAATTTTGCTCTTATTTTCACCTTTGACAAACCTGACATAACAACTTTCAAATTAATCATGTTATCCCTCTTCTTTCATGCAAGATTAGAGCAAATATAGAAATTAAAGGGACATCCAATCATGTAAGAAAGTAGTAAATCATGACATAGAATAAAACGGTAAAGACATCCATAAATCGAGCAGTCCATTATGATATTTTGAGGTAAGAACTTTAGCCCTCATATGTGGTTTAATAAAGAAGCATTTCATTGCAAGATTTTAAAGAAAGGGACTTGCCAGTCTAAGTTTTATTTATGAAACATCATGTGTTATTTAATTATATACAAGATCATTTACATTATTAAAAGTTGATTTTTTACATGTGAATTTTCTAGGCAAAAATGTGGACATTGGTCTGACTTTATTAATGAAATGCCTCCAATTAATTACTATAAATATTTTTTGGTGACATTTTCATTTGCGGTTGAAAAAGTATTTTTAATAATAAAAGAATAAGGGAATCAGAGACTTACCTATAACACTTGTCCGGTTGTGTCCACGAAAGGGTTTATCCCACAAAAGTAATAATAATAACAATAATAATTACAAACAAAAATAGTCATAATGATAATGATAATAATAAAAAATGAAAATAGAATATTCATGAAATTAATTAAAGTAAAAAAGATAAAAGATAAAGATCCAGCGTGTATGTCGAAAATTGTACGAGGGCATGCTTGACAACATACAGTTGGCTCATCTACCTTAAAAAGCAAGAAGACATACTTTAGGCCATGCACTGTTTAACGATTGGCTACACCTCAACTGATATACGGCCATGTCATCCTGATAACAATGAGTTTTCTTCCCTTTTTAAAATAAAACCTAGCCAATAATACATCCAGAAAGGAGCAAAAAGAAGAAGTTAAATACAAAGACGAACCTTTTAAATCGGGTTTTATTCTTAACAAAACAGAAATTAACAAAAAAAAAGGTGACCTAAAAATTTCTACCACACAGTAATATACCTCTTTTAAGGGGTTTCACAACCTAAATCTAACAAAGATAAATGTATAATAAAACTAATAGATGAAAAGAATGACAAAATTTATTGTAATTATAAAAATATAGAGAAATGCCTTTTATATTACCTTCAGTGTACTTACTTGATTAGACTGTCGAATGTTGGATTCGTGAACCCTTTATAGTATTGAAATAATCAAGAAATAGTTGAAGAATTGGGAGCTAAAAGCCAAAAATTCACTTTTGGCTTAGAAAAATTTTAAAGCTATTTGGAAGTTTCTAAGAGTTTTTTTGAAAGTAATATGGACTCTCTTTTCAAATCTCAAAACTCAGCCAACCAACCCTTAAGAAGGAATTGGGGGAAAATTATAAAGGGTGGAGTGTATGGCCATAGCATGGGTATACACGGCTTTACACTCAGGCGGTACCCCTCACTTACCCACTTGCCTCAATTTTAAGTTCCCAACTAAGGGTATATTTCATTGTTTGCCCCTCTTAAGCCAATCAGCTGCACAAACCAAGCTCGAAAATGTTTAAAAAGGCTTTACAGAAAATAATTTCAATACCACAAAGAGTTTGTCATCCTCGATTCACTATTTCTAAAAGAGTTGTTTTCCTTATTAGATAACCCTAACAAAGGCCTCCTTAGGACCCAGTGCTTACACCTATCAATATTGACTAGCTCTTTAAACTCATTCCCATCACTGGCACTCATAATTACAGCTCCTTCGGACAACAAATTCTTCAACATGAATTGGCCTTCCCATGTAGGCATGAACTTGCCTATGATGTTTGGAATACCTGGCCTTATATGCTTAAAAACTAGATCTCCTTCTTTCAAAAGGTTTTTCTTAACCTTCTTTCCAAAAGATTCAACCAACCTTTTCTAATAAATCTAATTGTGATAGTAGGCTCGCGTGTTGTCTCTATCCAATAGATTAAACTGGAGCAATCTTTGCCCAGCCTATTCCATCTCTAGTAGCTTAGCTTCTAAAACCACCCTTAATGATTGGTGCTCAGTTTTCACTGGTAATACAACTTTCATTCTATAAACTAGTGAAAATGGAGTAGCTCTGGTCTAGGTTTTGGTAGTGGTAGTGGTTCTGTACCCCTACAATACGAAAGGTAACTTTTTATCCCAGTCTATATAGGTTCTAACCATTTTAGCCAGGATTCTTTTGATATTTTTTGTTAGCCACCTTGACTACACAATTTTCCCGAGGGTGATAAGGTGATGATTTATGGTGTTAAACCCCATACTTTTAGAGCAACCATTCGGTTTCTCCACAACAATGAGACTCTTTGTCTGATACCATATGATGCTAGGCCTAGTTCCATATATTAGATTTCTCTCAATGAACTTGGCCATCTCTCTTGCACCTAGAATCCTCAATGATTCTACTTCTATCCATTTGAGAAATAATCAATAGCCACCACAATAAACCTATGTCCGTTCGATGTTGGTGGATGGATCATCCCCATAATATCTATGCCCCAAGCAATAAATGGCCAAGGCGAGGTGAGATTACATAATTTTGACACTGGTACAAGTCTTAAATTAGCATACTACTGGTATAACTAAAACTCTTTTCGTACCTGGAACAGTTTGTGTCTATAGTGAGCCAGAAGAACCCTTAGCGCATAATTTTCTTTGCTAATGCTAATCCCTTCATGTGACCACCACAAACCCCAGCATGCATTTCTTTCATGACTCCTTTGGCTTCCTTCTCATCCAAACATCTTAACTGTCATCCATCCTGTTGCCTCTTATAGAGCACTCCTTTTACACTAATAATCTAAGTGGATAGCTTAGGAAGCATCTTTTGGTCCTTTTTCGTTGCATGTTTTGGAAATACTGATTTGTTAAGATAGTTTTAAATATTGAAGTACTAAGGCTTCACATCATTTGCCTCAATATCAATCACTTATTTAGCTTTAAAGTACGGCTTATCAAAACTGAAAATAAGCACAAGCTTCATACTAAAACCCTTAGGGTTATCCAACATTGATACCAGAGTCGCCAAAGCATCTACCAATTGACTTTACTACTGGGTCATATACCCAAAGGTATAAACCTTGAACTGACTGCTTAAGGCCTTCAAACACTTCATGTACGATAATAGGCACTCATCTTTCACGGCTTATTCACCCTTTACTTGGTTGAACACCAAAGTCGAATCACCATAGATTTCTACAGTTTTTTCCCTTAGGCCAATAAGGCTTCTAACTCGAAAATGCATGGTTTATACTCGGGTTTATTATTTATGCCCTTATAGCTGAGCTTCTTGGATAAAGGTAGCATTTTTCCTTTTGGGGTTACCAGGATCACCCCTACTGTAACACCCTTATTATTTATGGCTCCATCAAATTACACTTGCCATCTTTGCATTGTTATAGCCATGACATTCTTATCGAAGAACTCATAGGTTATCTCTTTTCCCTCTAATGGATGATTTGCTAGGAATTTTGCCATAGATCTCCCCTTAATCATCTTTCTAGTGACATATTCAATATCAAATTCCTGGAGAAGGATTAGCCATTTAGTAATTTTCCCTTACAGAGAAGGCGCTTCTTATAGATACTTGAGAGGATTTTACTTGGCCACCGCTTGCACTCGGTATGAATGAAATAGCACATTAGTTTTTTGCAGGCCCAAATAATTGCCAAACAAATCTTTTTCGCCTCTATTTATTTGGCCTTATACAGTAAAAATTTCTTTCTAAGGTAGTATACCGTATATTCGATTCCAAAATCATCCTCATATGCCATCATTGCCCTTACTGAGCTGTCTTCTATAGCCAAATACAAGATTAGAGATTTACCAGCTTATGGTGGCCATGGCACTAGCGTGTGCAAAAGGTATTCTCTAATTGTATCAAAGGCTATCTAATAATAATCATTCCAAACCCCTGGTTGATCTTTTTGAAGTAGCTTGAAGATGGGCTCACAGATTAAAGTTAGCTTGGCTATGAATCGACTGATATACTAAAGTGTACTTAGAAACCCTCAAACTTCCTTTTCTCTTTATGGCACAGGCATCTCTCTGATAACCTTTACTTTATCTAGATCCACTTCTATTCCTCTTTGGCTAACAACATGTCCTAGAAGTTTTCTCAAGATTACCCCAAACACACACTTCCTCAGGTTCAAACGGAGGTTGTACTTATCAATCCTCTAGAAGAATTTTCCCAAAGCTTCAAAGTGAACTTCTCAAGTTGCCAATTTAATCATTATATCATCCATGTACACCTTCATTTCTCTAAGGATCAAATCATCTAGGATTTTTATAGCCATCCTTTAATAAGTAGCACCTGCATTTTTAACTCGAACGGCATGACTCGGTAAGCATATGTACCCAAATGAAAACTATTTTGATTATATCCATAGTTCTATTTAGGATCTAGTTGTATCCAGCATACCCATCCACAAAACTGCACATAGCACATATAGCCGTACTATCTACAAAAACATTTATGTGAGGCAATAGGAATTCATCCTTAGGGTAGGCCTTATTCAGATCTTTATAATCCATATAGACCATCACTCTCCCATCTCTTTTGGCTATGGGAACTATAGTTGCTAGTCATGTGGGGTATTGGACCTCCACCAGGAACTTAGCCTCTATCTGCTTCTTCACTTCTTCTTTAACCTTTTCTACCCATTTCGGCCTAAGCCTTCTAAGTTTTTGCTTGATAAGCTTATATCCAAGATTAGTGGGAATGGCATGTTTGACTACTTTCTAATTGGTTCCTGGTATGTCCTTATAAATTCGGGCAAAAACTCTCTCATATTTTCTTAATGTTATCTTAAAATTTTCCCTCTCTTTAGGGGTAACATCAGATGCTATTAAGATTTCTTTTGAATTTTCAAGAGTTTCAAGATTAAATGGAGTAGTATTTGTTGAATTAATGTCAAATATGAATGTTTTATGATCATGATCATATGAAATGAAATCATGTGAAACATCACACAAATAAGCAAAGTTATTCATATTATTAATATAAGAAGAATTGTATACATCAATGTTAAAAAGTTTAGGTATAAAAAGTACATCCATAAAAGCATCCTCATATATATCTGGCGAGTTTGACACCATAGAAAATCCTTCACCATTCTCTATATGCAGCGGAGATCCCTCATCTACTCCCGGGATGGCTTTTACAACATTCTCATTCAACTCAAGCACTAGAACTTCAAATTCAACCTTCTTCTTCCCTTGACTCTGAAGGCTAACAATTTTGGAGTTATAATCTCCTTAAAAGCATGGTTATCCCACTCAGACAACTTGTTCATGATCTCTTTATCCTAAAATCCCCTATCTATTAACCCAATCGAAAACATCATTAAATATGTTGAATCCAGGGATAACCTTCCCTCCAACTAGAATAGGTTTAATTTCACCACAGTACTGAGATTTCATAGATGAAGGTACAAAGATGTCCAGAATATGAGGGACCCCTTTTGACTTCCTCAAGACTTTCTTCTTATCACTAGACTTGCTATAGCCTAGTCATTTTCTACCTTGCAGCCTTGTTGTGGTGATTGCTTTAGAAAGACCTTGTAAATCTCTACAAAGCCTAGCTCATAGCAAAAAGTTTATATTCTTCATCATGTTTACCACTTGAGGAGTTAACTCCTATTCACCCTTATCATCGGCACTGATAGCAGTTACGTGAAATCTATTAAATGGCTTATTAGCTATACCCAAGGTAGAGACATGGTTTTCTCTAACAGCTCATATAGTAAACACCTTGCCTTCATGTAGGATCTTGATAATTTGGTGTAAAGAAGACAAAAATCCTCCCAATTTACGGAACCAAGGTCGTCCTAACAACACATAAAAGTTAGCCAATATTAACACTGGAAACTCCACCTCTATATCAATTGACTTTGTCTTGACCAAAGCTTTAAAAGTACCTACTGCTTACCATCGAGAATTGTCATAAGTTGTGACCACCAAATTAGACTTATTCAACATAGATTCATTTAAACCAAAAGCATACATTAATGAAAGAGCATTTATCTACCATTATACAAGTTGTATGTTTATCGTTAACCTTTGCCTTTATGTATAAAGGGTGGTTATGCTCTCTACCTTCAATGGCAAAGTCTTCATTAGTGAATACAATATTCTTCCAGGAGCTTCCTCTGACCAAATCCAACAACTCTAAAGGCAAAATAGTAGTGGCTACAGTAGATTCACATAAGGCCTTCACCATTTTTTAATCTATAGGAGGGCAACTATCTAAGAAAATCTTAGATAGAAATCTGAGGAGTTTTCTTTAATTGCTTTAAAATCTTATCATCTTCTTGTTATTTTCTACAGGCAATGGTAGAGAATCCTATTGCCTTTCCACTTCGGGCACTACTCTCCCATTTCTAGTGATCAACTTTACTTCCTCTTTCTCTTCTTTATTTTTAGAGTCCTACTGATCTTTAGGGTCTTTCTGGCTTTTTCCTCATTCTCACTATGTAATTCCCAACAATCAATCACACAAACTATTGGCTCCTCTTTTCCCTTTCTAGATCGTGCTCTTAGACTTGTTGAAATATGTATACCTCGCTCCTTTTCATTACTTTCTAACTAAGATGAATAGATAATGGTGAGATACTCTTTGCCATACAAGTCTCGCATCATATAACATTCGGGTAGGCTTAAGCCAATCATTCACACTGGTTGTAGTGTCGTATTATAACTTCTCTTCTTCTTTTCTCTAGATCGATGATCTATACACTATCAATAAGACCTTGGATTCTATTCCTTAGATTCCAGCAATGATTTGTGAGGTGCCCCTCTATACTAGTGATATGCACAATATTGATTATCTCGATGACTGGGTTGACCTTGACTTTGAGTAGGATTAGTCGGTAATGGCTGTAATTTTTCTTCTTTTATCAATCAATTAAGTACCCATGACAAAGATTTGCACAGGTTTGAATAATATCTCTGAGTTTTTTAAGTGAAAGATGACTCATCTATTTTTTCGGTAGTGGTTGTACTACTAGCTTTTTCAGTTGTGCTTTCAAATCCTCATCGACCAAAATAAAAACCCACACTGCTAGCCAAACTTGTTTTCTTTGCCAAGTATTCATCCTTAGCCTCAATAGTGATATCTTTCAAAGATTCCTAATCATTTATCTCTTTTATTTTTAGATTGTCTCTCATATATAGGCTTGCATTCTTGATAAAGTGCCTTATCTAATTAACTGTGTCAAGTTTCCTTTTCATTTCCATCACCCTATTTCTTTACCTCATTAAATACTCATGGAAAGACTCATCTTACTTTTGTTGTAGCAATTCTATATCCTTTAGAGTGACTTCCATTCTGGTGTTGTAATCATACTGCTTTAAAAATTCTTTAGTTTGCTATTCCAATCCTCCTTCATACGCCTATCCAACCCATGATACTAGTCGATGGCCGGATCGGTAAGGCTATGCTTAAAATATTTAACCTTTTGCCTTTTGGTGAGGGTGGTTCCTTTCATAAATAATGTGTAGTCTTTTATATAAGCAGATGGATCAGATGTGTGATAGCTTTGAATTATAATTATATTTATTAACGTGTTTTTAGTGTTTTAGGAGTTATTTTAGTGTTAATTTAGTTAATTTTGTATTTAATTTCATAAGTCTTTGATTTATGTGGGTTTAATTGCATTTTGGTGTTTTGTAAGTGTTTAATTGAAGAAAAGAGAAATTACCTCGATGGAGAAGAAAATCACCTTGGTGGAGGAAAAGTAAAATTGTAAAAAGAAGAAATAGTGTTGTTCAATCTAGAAGCAAACTCCTCAATTGAGGAGAAAACACCTCGATGGAGGTGAAATTGCCCTTTACCGAGGCAAGGCAAAAATTTCAAAGGTGTAAATCAGCTCGGTAGAGGTGAAAGCACCTCTACTGAGGTGTTTTGTTTCCAGTTACGACTGTCATCAGATTTTCTCTATTTTAGGAAGTTTGGTGGCATAGAAATTCTTCTATTTTGGGGTTTTCAAGTATTGATATAAAATGGACAATAGGAGGATGATTGAGTACTTTTTGAGAGGAGTATTTTTAGAGAGTTTTTAGGGTTTTATTTCTTTCTCTTAGTCTTTGTAAAGTAGGGTTTGTTTTCTCTTTTAGCTTAGGTTTAATTTTACGATTTAAAGAAGAATTCAAGATTGAAAAAGAAGGAGCTTCAAGTTATAATTTATCTTTATCAAGGATGTATTCTTAAATTAATCTTTGAATTTTAATATTATGTTCATGATGTTTGAGTAGATTTTTTGCTTAGAAAATCTTAAATCATAATTGTATCGGAATTTTGAGTTCAATGAATCTTTGTATGTTTTCTTCTATTTTCCTTATGATTAATTCTATACTTATTGTTTATGTTTGGTTTTGATTTTTAATGTATCAAGAGATGGTTAATTATTAAATCCGAATGTTAATTATATGTGTTTATACCTTATTTTTTTAATTTTCTGCATCTAGTTATCTTTATATTCTGAAAGGAGGTTTTAATTCCTATATGTAGATTATATTTAATTTAATTATGTTGGGGAAGAGGTGGATTTTTAAATGAGTGTTCTAAGAGGAGATTCATTTGAGATCTAGGAATTTATGAACCTAAGCTGATGCTAGTTATCAGGTTGTTCTTAATCCAAAAGCTTAATGAACTAGAATGGTTTTCTTAGTAAGAGACCTGTTTTGAGTTGGGTTTTTCCAGATATTTATGTTAATATTGTTTTACTTGTTTTTAATTACATTTACAAGGATAGAATTTCCTAAGCATTCCCTATTCCCTTGGATTTGATATTCTTACGGTCTTAAATATATTCTCCTACATTACTTAGTCAATCTAGTACACTTACTACATACCAGTCAATGTGCCATCAAATTTAGGCAAGTCTGGCATCTTAAACCGCTGAGGAAGCACATCTTCACTCTCTAGATCCTTGTCTTTTGGACTAACCCCTTTGCCAACTAATAATGCCTGAGCCATTACCTTTATCATTTCATCCATTTTCTTCAGAGCCGAGTCCTCTACTCTGGATGGCTTACTTTTTGGAACTTGCATTACTGCTGGTTCCTTTTCTCCCTCAGGGAATCAATCTTCTTTGAAAGCAACTCCTTTATCTTATTGCTATTCAACAAGCAACACTCTAGACCTAGTTCCCCTAAATTCTACTACTAAAGAAGGTTCTACTACAATAGCTGCAGCTGAAGTACCCCTAATAGTGGTAGGTTATCCACATGTGATGATAGGCACTAAAGGCTATTGTCTAACAGGCTGTACAAAAAAGGACATCATCTTAGTCATCATAGCCCTCATCCTTTTTTAAACTCCTAAAACCATCTATCTAACTCTTAATTATTAGAGGCTCCTATTTGCAATGGATATGTCATTCTTGTACCTTTTGATGGTGACCCAAAAATATCTGCCAACCCAAATATGATTATAACTCTGATAGCTTTAGTGAAAGCTCTTTGACAAGACACCCATTTAGATCCCTAAACCACTTAGATGACTCTATGATGGCTAAAAAGAAAATATTGTTAGAATGATACATGATCATGAATGTAATGCATGATCATGTTGTGTATCATTCGCATAAGACATGTGCAAACAAGAAGAACACCTTTTAACCTTATTACTTCCTATAAAAGTGGTTGTGTGGTCTCTTTCCTAGGTGGGATTAGCTCGTGGGTTAATAAAGAACCCAATAAATGTGCATGGCATATGATAGAAGGCAGACAACATGACCTCTCTTTATTTAAAGCACAAGTAGATGCATTTTGATCACTATATATTCGAATAACTTAAACAAACTGAAACAAGCCCACCGAGGTATGACAACCTTTGATTGGAACCTAACTTAATTTACTTGAATTCAATTCAATGCACGGGGATCCAGATAGAAAGCATAATATTATGGTTCATACTACCTAAAGGAAGTATTTATTATCGTTATATGGGGAATGGGTCTAGTGGCACAACTTTAAGGTTACCTAAGCATGATCTTTACTATGATGCATGTCAGAGCTCACTTGTTTTCAACTAGGTTCTTGAAGGCCTACTTTTATTGTCCAAGACTGAATGAGGCTTATTATAACTTAAAAATTGGCCACTACACAATAGAAAGGGATTTAAGCCTGACCGGATGCTAGCAAGTGTACTAGATCGGCTAGTAATATAGGGAAATATAGATTAAGACCCCAAATATCGTACCCAAGGGAACATGGATTGCTAAGAATAATATCTATGTATGAATTAAATTAATCCGAGATTGTTTCCCAAATGTTTTTGATTCAAAAGCAAAAATTAAACAAAATAAACAATTAAACAAAACAAAAGCTAAAACATGAATTAAAAACAAAACAATAACTGAAATTCTCTTGCTAAAGAAACTATCCATCTTAACTTTCATTGTAATGACTTAAGTCCAATATAAACACCAGTGATTATGGAAAAACTAGTAATAAAGCCAGATATCTTTATTCAAGTCTATCATTCTTAGTATTAAACTCATAGACAAATCTAATACTTAGCATGCAAATCTAGTTTTAACTTCCTAAATATTCATTGAAGCCTTTCTCAAGTGATTCAATTCCAATTCATTCTTGATTCTTCCTCTCTTAGTATTAACCAATAAAATTCATACATAATCATCTCATATTTCGGATAATAATCATGCATAAACATTAAAGAGTTAACCCAAGAACATGCAAATCATTAACTATGTCAAAACCAATTCTTAGTTATTTATTCAATAAACCAACAACCAATCTCAACACAATCAAGGATAAGAATATGCTTAAAACCAAGAAATAATCAACTAATATTTAAATTAAGCTCAAAACAAAGTCATAACAATGAAGAATTTAAGATCTCAAGAATCCATTAGCAAAAGAAGAAAAACTACTTCCTAAACATCATTAAAAACTAAAGACAAAGGCTTGAATAAAAACTTGAAAACTAAGAACGTAAAAGAAAAACTTTAAGAAAGAAAAAGCTAAACTAAGGATCTGATCTCTATATATTCTTTCTTCTGTGTTTTGGGGCTCTATTTATAGGCAAAAACGTGGTAGATTTCTTCCAAAATTGCAGAATCAGAATAGGAAAGGAAGTTTGCTCAAAACAGGAAGTCTGACGAATCCTTCGCGCAATGGGAGAGTAAAATCACATGGCCACGCATCCTTTTGCATTGAGGAACACGTGGTCACGTGTTCCTTTCCTTCCTCACACGTGGCCACGTGTGGAATGTACACTCCCTCACACGTGGTCACGTGTATGGCTTATTTTCTCCTTTGTTTCTTCACGTGGTCACGTCCTTTTTCTCTTATTCCTTCATTTCTACTTCACATGGCCACGTTACCCTTCACTTTACTCTTACACGTGGTCACGTGTAAATTCCTTCAATATCTTCACGTGGCCACGGCTCCATCCTCTGGACTAAGAGCTAGTTTTCTCGCTTAAACTTCCAATATTTACGCTTTTGGCCCAAAACTTTGCACTTTTCACACTTTAAGCCCTTTTTCATCATTTTAGCCCTGAAAATCATGCAAAACACAGAATTAACTCTAAAAATATAAATATTAACAAAATAACTATAATTTAACCCAATTAACACAAAATTAACCTAATTAAATACCTAAAAACACACTAAAAATATCATATAATTCACCATTATCAAATACCCCACACTTAGACTTTGCTCGCCCTCGAGCGAATGAGAACAAACCAACTTCTCAAAATAATCAAACTCAAATAAAGAATCATGCATTTCAAAACCAAGTTTAGCAATTAACAAGAGCACTTAATAAAATTTTCAACTAGAATAAATTCAACCAAGACAATATATGTTAGTTTCCTTGTGTGTGTGTGCAAGACCAAAACAATTTAAGTATTTTCAAAATCCAAAACACCAATGCAAATTCATAGTCAAGGTTAGAATGAATGTACACATAAGTATACTCAAGGTTTCGCACTTGAAACTCTAGAAACACCATAGGCCTCTCCTTTAGCAACGGAACCCGAAGGTCATCTCCGCTAAATAACTCAACAACAAACTTAAAATCACATAGGTCTTTTAAAGGTTGTAATGGGGCTTAGGTATTGGTTATCAAAGAATGGATAAAAGATCAATAATAAGAATAGCCACTCTAAGATAAAATAGACTAATAATTCACAAATATCATCCCATTAACTTAATCAATACAGAATTTAGCCAAAATTTCCCAACCTTTCACAATTCAAAGCTCTTTTATGAACAAGAAATAATAATTGAAACTCTTTTTCATTCACCATTCATACCTTTTTTGAAGAAGTCATAACCATTTTTTTCTTGTAACTACCCCACACTTAAGATTTTGCCATACATGCTAGCTTTATTTGTAAATTTCTTTCTTTTTCTTTCACTTTTTCTCTTTTTTTTTCTTTTCTTTTTTCTTTCTTTCTTTTCTTTTCTTTTCTTTTTTTTTCTTTCACTAGCTTTGATGTTGACAATACAATAATAACATGGGTAATCACAAAGTCACTATTCATTTAACTTCAACAATAGCCATTAACAATAAAATCAACAACATCTTATCATACTCATCAAAATACCCAATTCTTATTAATCCATTCAATCCTAGAGTGGCCAATTCTAGAAGGGAAGCTAAAATCTTTTTAGGCTATATGGTAAAGTAAATAAGTGTAACAAGAAAAAAATAAATATGGCACGCATTCAGCATACCTCATTAGGCTCAAAATGGCTAACAAAGGATAAATATGCATATAAGGTAGGAAATAAGTTAAGATATGGCTTAACAAGAAAAACATTGCCTAGATCACTTTCCAAGTTGTTTTAAAGTTATTTTTATGCTTTGAAGGGTGATGAGGAAGTTTCTAGTGCTCTAAAATTCATCACTTAACTATTTCAATGCATTATTTTTCTTTAAGTTCAAAAACTGGTCTTAAGTGCTCAAAAATGTAGAAACTAACAAATATAAGTAAAATTGAATGTTAAACTAACTAAAAATTCATTAAACAACATGTTTGTTCTAATGCTAAACAAGAATTTTAAACATTGCACATTCTAAATTCAAGTTCAAAATGTTCAAATTTTGAGAATAACTAGGGCGAACTAAGCTAAATGTACAATATATGATAAATGAATTAACCAAACTAAAATGCAAATTAAAAACTAAACATGCAAACTAAAAAAAAACCAAACTAAACAACTAAATCAACTAAAACAACATAATTCATGAGTAAGAAACTGAGTAAGGTAAGAAAAACTCCCTTAAATTGGTCTTCAATTTCAGCTCAGCTGAGCTCTATCCCCCTCTTTAAAATCTTGCTGTCCTTAGCAAAGTATGAAAATGTCAGCACACTTTATCACTTTTGAGAAACAAGTTAGTGACAAAAAATGTAAGCTCGCCATACTTAGAACCATAATCAAGTCAAAAAGAAGGCAAGAGGTCAATGGAATTAAGTTAACAAGCAAACATGCCTCTAAACCAAATGCAGTGCAATGAACAAGACTTAATAAACATGGTAACTAAGTGAATAAATGTAACTAGGCCAAACTTGCTTAAGTGCTCAATGCATACTATCCATAGGTGACAAAGTGGACAATGTATGAATGCATAATCTCAAGTGTAAAGATAATTGGTGATGGTTAGGCTTAAATAAAAGGAAGAGAAAGATGTTAATTGGTCATGGTAAGCACAAAAGAAAATAAGCCAATTCAAATACAAACTGAACCTATATGAAGCCACAATGAAGCTCAATGTCAAACAATAAGTAGCTAAGAGTAAATATAATGCATAACTGAAAATCAATCTCTAAGCATACTTATATTCAACACTAATGAAACCAATGCCAATTTATGTGAATTAAGTACATCATGCAAATGAAAAACTAAGTGTGTGTGCCTTATGGAAAAAGGTGTGTGCTTGAAATGTAACATGCTTCATCATAAAAGTCTCAACTAGCCATGCCATGCATCATAAAGATATTAATGAAAATCAAGTCATCCATAATATGCTCAACTAAATGTATATATAAACATTGATGTATCAAAATTGCAGATAATAACTTGAATAAAATTTAAAGCGCTAGGATTAGATAACACGGCGGTTCGCTAGCTGGTTAGCGGGTGGGGTTAAGGGGCGACGTCCCTTATGGGGTTCCTGAGGGGCAGCGCCCCTCGAAGCTTTGAAGCGACGAGGAACTCATGAAAAATTTTCTGCACAAAAACTTATTTTGAATCCCTGAAACAAATCAAATTCTGAGCAATCATATCAGCACTTGTTATTTAATATCAATGCAAGAAATAAACACAAGTAAAGTGCAATATTAAATAAGTGATTGTGTGCTTTACCTTAATTAATGAGGATAGAAATAATGAAAAAATGAAGTTCAACTTTGAGGTGTGTGCGTGAGTGAGTATGTGAGTGTGAATGAGTGAGGATGTCTGTGCTTTTGGTTGTGCGTGGCCACGTGAGAGGCAAGGGAAAAGATTCACGTAGGCATATGTGTTTGTGTGAATAGTGTATGCATGCCCACGTGAACACTTAAATGGGTGTAGCCTTACCTACACGTGGGCACGTATGGAGGCATTTGAGAGGGAGGACGTGGGCATGGGAGGGAGCAAAAGAAAATGAAGATGGAGCAAAATAAAAGATCGTGAAATGAGGATATAGGTAGGAAAAGAGGGCGTGACCACGTGAGGTTCAATGAAGAACTACACGTGGTCACGTGTACAATTCTTCTTGGATGGGGCGTGGCCACGTGTGGTCTTTGTGCAAGAATCCACGTGGTCACGTGAATTTAACATGGAATGGCAGAGTTCTTAGGCGTGGCCACGTGAGGTTCAATGAAGAACTACACGTGGTCAAGTGTAGTTATATGGACTCTTTACTTCTTCGACCCATGGCCATGTTGATTCTCATAAAGAAACCACATGTGGTCACGCCTAAATGAAATGCAATCTTACCTCTTCAACCCGTTACCGCGTATGTGTTTGTTTTTGAATCATATGCACGAATTTGTTCCAACATGTCTTCTTAAAACTTGATTTTTATACTCTCTTCATGAATCAAACACACAGCATTGACTGGCTTGATTCCTGCACGTGAAAACACCAAGTTAATTTTTATTTATCTTAATTCATCTTTTTTCAATCAACCACATTAACAATATAAACCAATTGTTTGAACCATATAAATCAATTACAGCTCATGCTCATTTCCTTCTTTTCAAGCTACAATCGAATTATGCCAACAATATGCACATTTATCAATTACTTAAATTCCAATTGTAGTCCATTCTTAACTCATCATATGCCAAATTCATGAAGCTTAAAATCAAACTCATATCTAACCAACTCATAAATCTTTGACAAGTTCAATTTTACATACCTCAAAAATCATATTAGCTCTTTAATTCCTTTAAAAGCTCTTACTAATCCAAATTTAATCATGAAGCATAAAAATCATTAGAAGTAGCTTTTTGTTCAAACCCATATCTTAAACCCATGAATTAAAAGACACAAACAAATAACAAACATGCATTACACCTTAAAAGATAAAAACAATAGCAAAACAAATAACATGCAAAACATAAGAAAATGAAAATTTAAAGAGAAGAGTTAGAGAAGAAGTTCTGGTTTATTGAGTCCCAGCTCGACTCATGTTACTCTCGGGAGGTCGAGCTTGTGATCCAAATATAGGTCTTTCCGGACTTTGCTCCTCATTTTCTTCCATTAGTAGAAGAAACTTGTCATAGTTTATCAAAGCTGGAAACTCCATATCTTCAATAAAATATGACTCATCCTTCAGCTCATTTATGACGAACTCTACCGGCTCTTCTAGCCTAAATAAATCCTTCAAGCGGACTGAATTCGGTATCTCCACTTGAGAATCCTTTCCTTCTTGCTCCTTTGGTGAAAAATTCTCTACAAAAGATCCAACATCCTCTAAATAAACACATGACTTATCCTCCAATATGAATTGTTCCTCTTGTTCCTTATCCTCCATGAATGATTGATTTGGTTCCTTTTCCTTACCACCATCAACTTGAGTGCTCAAAAGTTCTAGCTTAGATTCCAACTTTTCAATTCCATGCTCTTTATCCCTTAATAAATTTTTCTGACTTCTAATTGTCTCCTCTTGAGCCCTTATCTTTTCTTCTTGAATTCTAAACTTTTCCTCTTGAGCCCTTGATGTAGCCTCCCACGTCTCTTTTTCAGCCCAAAATTGCTCGTTCTTACATATAAGCTGGTTATGAAGACGTTGATTCTCGGAGATACAGGCTTCTTTTGAGTATCGAAGTTGTTGATTCTCTCTTCTCAATTCTTCCAATTGTAATCTCAAAGTCAAAAGAGAATAAGAATCTTCAGCAATGGATGGTGATGAATAAGGATTTTGTGATTGTGCACGCAATCGTTCTATCTCCTCTCTTTGTCTTAGTAGATTATTCATTCGTTGTTTTAAAAGAAACACTTCATAATCTTGGACCTCATCTTGCATCATCTTGAAAGATGTTTAGAATTTTTCCTGCAAAGAAAAATCACCAAATTAAAAACAAAATAAAAATAAAATCTCAGATCAAATCAACCAAAAATATTAAACAAACAACACCGCTGTTCCCCGGCAACGGCGCCAAAAACTTGATCGGATGCTAGCAAGTGTACTAGATCGGCTAGTAATATAGGAAAATATAGATTAAGACCCCAAATATCGTACCCAAGGGAACATGAATTGCTAAGAATAATATCTATGTATGAATTAAATTAATCCGAGATTGTTTCCCAAATGTTTTTGATTCAAAAGCAAAAATTAAACAAAATAAACAATGAAACAAAACAAAAGCTAAAACATGAATTAAAAACAAAACAATAACTGAAATTCTCTTGCTAAAGAAACTATCCATCTTAACTTTCATTGTAATGACTTAAGTCCAATATAAACACCAGTGATTATGGAATAACTAGTAATAAAGCCAGATATCTTTATTCAAGTCTATCATTCTTAGTATTAAACTCATAGACAAATCTAATACTTAGCATGCAAATCTAGTTTTAACTTCCTAAATATTCATTGAAGCCTTTCTCAAGTGATTCAATTCCAATTCATTCTTGATTCTTCCTCTCATAGTATTAACCAATAAAATTCATACATAACCATCTCATATTTCGGATAATAATCATGCATAAACATTAAAGAGTTAACCCAAGAACATGCAAATCATTAACTATGTCAAAACCAATTCTTAGTTATTTATTCAATAAACCAACAACCAATCTCAACACAATCAAGGATAAGAATATGCTTAAAACCAAGAAATAATCAACTAATATTGAAATTAAGCTCAAAACAAAGTCATAACAATGAAGAATTTAAGATCTCAAGAATCCATTAGCAAAAGAAGAAAAACTACTTCCTAAACATCATTAAAAACTAAAGACAAAGGCTTGAATAAAAACTTGAAAACTAAGAACGTAAAAGAAAAACTTTAAGAATGACAAAGCTAAACTAAGGATCTGATCTCTATATATTCTTTCTTCTGTGTTTTGGGGCTCTATTTATAGGCAAAAACGTGGTAGATTTCTTCCAAAATTGCAGAATCAAAATAGGAAAGGAAGTTTGCTCAAAACAGGAAGTCTGACGAATCCTTCGCGCAATGGGAGAGTAAAATCACGTGGCCACGCATCCTTTTGCATTGAGGAACACGTGGTCACGTGTTCCTTTCCTTCCTCACACGTGGCCACGTGTGGAATGTACACTCCCTCACACGTGGTCACGTGTATGGCTTATTTTCTCCTTTGTTTCTTCACGTGGTCACGTCCTTTTTCTCTTATTCCTTCATTTCTACTTCACATGGCCACGTTACCCTTCACTTTACTCTTACACGTGGTCACGTGTAAATTCCTTCAATATCTTCACATGGCCACGGCTTCATCCTATGGACTAAGAGCTAGTTTTCTCGCTTAAACTTCCAATATTTACGCTTTTGGCCCAAAACTTTGCACTTTTCACACTTTAAGCCCTTTTTCATCATTTTAGCCCTGAAAATCATGCAAAACACAGAATTAACTCTAAAAATATAAATATTAACAAAATAACTATAATTTAACCCAATTAACACGAAATTAACCTAATTAAATACCTAAAAACACACTAAAAATATCATATAATTCACCATTATCAAAGCCCAATTTATTATTAATGGTCAACTCCTAAAGGCATCTACTATGGGCTTAAAGAGGTATTTGTTATGCAGTCACCACCCAATAGGATGTTGGAAATTGAATCTTAACCTTTTGAGGCCCAAATAGAGATTGGTGTTCAGAACATCACTCTTACTTGGCACCTTAGTTATGTGTTATTTTATAATTGGGTTTTAAACATTAATCCACTCTCCTCTCTCATATGGTGTATTGCAACAAATCAAATAAACACACCAATCAAATAATACAAGTGGTAAATAAATTAATTAATTAAATCAACTACTTAAATTATTATAGAAGCAAATCATTTCACTATAAAAATAGAATGGCATACATAAATTGCAACATTTATTGGGTCAAAAATATTAGTTCCCTTATGCATACTTTAAAAAATTATTTTCTTATTGTGTGATTTTTTTTGGGCTAAAAATTGAAAATTGGTCCTTTTATTAAGAAAACCTCAAATTAATTAGTAAAAATGATTTTAAGTGAATTTTCTATTTTAACGTGCCAGAAAAATGATTTTATTACTAGTTATTACATTCCCAAAATAGATACATGTGAAACTAATAAAAATTAAAGCAATAAAGCAAAATAATAAATAAAAAATGCAAAATAAAATAAATAAATGAAAAAGAAAATGAACCAATTAAGGCATGACTTCTGAAGCATAATCATCCCTCGAGAAAACTCTAAATAATGCATCTAGTCAATTGCTCACACAACCACAAAAATCAATCAATTAGCATTTTAAGAGAAATATAGAATAAGAGAGAAGTTAAAATAATGTATAGAATAATGATACCAAGATTTAAACATGCATATAGAAATAAAAAAAACTTACATAAAGACACAAAAAAAGAATTAAGAATCAAATATCAAGAAAAAGACATAAAAAGATAAAAATGATAGAAAATACATTAAAATAAACATAAACCTACCCACGAATGCCCTCTAGAAGCTGATGGACACCCATGACTAGAGGAGGGAGGGGACGAGAAGAAAGCATCATGACATCCCATTTGTCGCATTGACAGATGGCTATCTATGGTGCTTTCTTCCTACCTATCACACGAGGGATAAATGTAAAAAGCAAAATTAAACACAAAACTTATCAAGATCTTAAATAAAACCTTAGGTATGTAATTATATAGATCTAAAACATGCCAAACCTAGAGTAGTAGTCTTAAATTACTTTTTAGCTACAAAATAATAAAATTAATACCTAAGACAACAACTTAAAACAAGGTATAAAACATGTATTCGTGGAGGGAATCACATTTTAATATACTATTCTAGCACACCAACATATTCAAATCATCATGGCATTTCTAAAAGCATGCAAATCTAAATAAATAACACAACAAGACACATATAAAACTCCATTAAATAGAATGCATGAGATGAGAATGAAGTAAAGAGAGAGGGAGAAAACCTAGAATATTACACTCAGGAGATATTTTGATTTTGTAGGTTTTAAAGCCTAGATCTCAACTCCAATCCTTGATGCTTTGTATTCAAGAAAACTAAGATTTTGGTGTTTTTTTTGTTGAAAAATATCTAAACCATCTTTTTCTCTCAAGAAATTCTGTCCTTTTTTCTTTTAAAAAGTTCCCTTTCCCTTAAAATTCTTAATTTTTGGCTTTTATACTTAGGGAGGAGTTGGAATCACACTCCAACTCTAATTGTCTATGTATAAAAGGATTTAATCCCTATAAATCTGGGAAAATCTCCAAAATCAATCATTATCTTCAATTTTAAAAACTAAAAAATATGGAAATTCTGGAAATACACCCATAGATGGGCATCCTTCATGACAGAAAGGTTTCCCTCACACGAAACCTTTGAAATTACAAAAATGGCTTTGACCTAACCTGGATAGGAGGGAAGTGGTCATAGATGATTGTCCCTCACATGACAAATGACTATCTGTCATGGCTAATGGCCAAATTCAATGTTTTTTATGCTCTTTTGTTAAAACTTTCAAAAACACTTGGAAACTCATAAAGTTTTCATGAAAATAATATGAAAATATAGGTCAGAGCTTTGAGCTATGTTTTTCATCAAAGATATACTACCTCCTCATCATTGGGTAACCCTAATTTGGGCTACCTCAGGTCAAGGTGTCCACAACTGCCTCTAATTTTAAGGACCTGGTACACTAAAATAAAAGTAAACAAAAATTCAGAGTGAAGGAAAAGGATGTGTATATGAGGCAACGAATCTCTAGTTGATTGCTTTAAAACATGTACAGTGAGTCTTTTGATTAGGTAGTTACTATCAGCTTGTCAATGTGTTAACCCTTGGATGGGTAATTAACATCAGTTTATTGATGTGTTAACCCTCGATTGGGTAGTTAACATCAGTTTGTCAATTTGTAACCCTCGGTTGGGTAATTACCATCAGTTTGTCAATATATTAACTCTTGGTTAACTGTCTGATTAATGCTAGCTTATCAGTATATAGAATCGAGACATGTTTAGTGTATCTAACTAGTGCCAATTTATCGGTATGCAAAATCAAATTGTACTTGTTATATTTGATTAGTGCAAGCTTATCAGCATACAGAATCAAATGAGACTATGTGATGGTTGGTTAATGCCATCCGTAGGCATACTAACCTTGTAGTTATGGTGGATGATGCCGTATATAGGCATGTCTTCCCCTTTTGAACAATATTCTCATTGGGAAATTTCTAGCACATAAGCATTTATGAGGAGTCACTGATAGCATATGCTTAGAAGTTGGTTCTTTATGTGTAGGTCTACTTTAGAAACACTACAACATAATTATTTCCTTCATTATTGGAAGTGAAAACAACCTTTTGAACTATAGTTTTATCTTAAAGACACTACATTATAATTCTTTCTTTCATAATTGAAAGTCAAAAGAACCTTTTAAACTATTCCTTTTTTGGTGTGCTTCAATTTTATACTATGATCTAGGCTTTAGCCACGTGTATTAACCATTGCTGAAGCATTTCATCAGTTTAATAATTCCTTTGTCCAAAGGAGGTAGGGATAACTCTTGACCAATTCCCTAAAATCCTTCTAAAATTAGAAAATATATGCACTTCTTTTTGCTATGCATTTCTTTTGATTTCAACCTATTTAAGTGACTTTTTGTAGCTCTAGTGGATACCTTAGGTCTTTGTCTAAGGAGAAGGATTACCAGAGGTCTTTTCTACCCCTATTCATTGATATTTTATCATTTTAATCTAGCTTAGTGCGGGTGTCATCAACGAGTTTCTCTATTCCATGAGTAAACAATATATTTGTTTAGGGTCTTATAAAGTATGTGCCTTTTGAGAGGGTATTGAGTACTTGTAGGAAAAGATTTGATAATAGTGTTCTATTTGTCAAACTTGATTTTGCTTTTTTGTTTCTATTTTTTTAGTCAATTATGATTGGTTTATCATTTTGTCTTGTCATTTTATCTTTATTTGTCAAATTGTTATCTTAATCATACATTTTGTTGCCACCTTTATAATGTCTTTCTGTTGTTTCCATATGTGTTAAAAATAAATATAAAATAAACAAAACATAAGGAAAATGTGTAAATTAAATAATTATTTTTTCTAATTTTATATACATCAAAATGTCCAAAAGTTTTGGAACTCCCCGAATACAAAATAATAAAACTACTAAGATGGCCCTAGTCCTCTACAGTAAACTGGTCTTGTTGAGGGATGGGAAGCTGAAGGCCTATGAGGTCTAGCTAGTGCCATTGCCTGTAGTACTGTTGGCAGTTGCTCCTCATACTGCTTGAATTTGAACTCGAACCCAGGCAGTGCAACAGATAATGGCTGCATGATCTGTGTTATCACCTCAACCAGGTGCTCTGAACTCTTGACACTACTCTAGAATGTTACTCCAGGTATCTCATTAAGTCATTCCTCAGGTCCTTGTTGTATCTTCTGAGCTATTCATTTGTCTCAACCATAACCTATCTCCCTTTGGGAATCTTTGTCTCGATACGGCCCCCTTGTTCCCTAATCTGAGTAAGTGACTCATCAACCACCTGTAAGGTCAGATCAAATCTCTACCCTGTAGCCACTAAATTAGCTCTGATACCTTATATATCGGTCTACAAGGAATGTACCACAGTCAACACTAATTGTAAGGTCTGATCCTATCTCATAATAGTCTTTTCTACAGAGTCAGTCTCCTTATGATATCACCAGGTAGTGGGGTTAATGCCAGCTTTACTGGTGGTGGAGCATTGGATGTAGATGCTCTAGAGTGCCCATACGACAGAGGTAAAGTGGAAGTGGAGGGCCTTGCAAATCCCGATATGGTGAATATCTAGCCATCCTCCTTGCTGGAGATTGCCGTTGTCTGATTGGTGAGCGTGGATGTAGTAGTGGCTGAGGTGACCTACCATAGATCTCCTCGAGGTCTACCAGCATATCCATCTCATAATCAAAGTCTACTTTTGCCCCTTAGGCTTTTTATGTCTCTTACTTCTGGTCATCGTGCTGAGCTGGTGGTGTTGGAGCTGCCTAAGGTGGCTGAGGCTAAGGTGGTTGAGATCCTAACCATCCCCCTCTACTGGTGGCTCTAACACAATAAGTTTCAAGCCATAACTCTTTCTGGTCTCAGGGATAGTCAAGAGTCTGTATTAGCCCTTCTGCCCGGTATCAATTTGATCATCCTCATGGTGAGAGTGGCCTGCATGTCAATAATTATATCCTCTTGGAGTAGGCATCCAAACATCTATTAGTGTAAGCCTAGCCCCAATGCATTGTAATAAAATACTTTAATTAATAAAATGAGGTAATTGTTTTATCTATTGTATTCCTGTGCATATCAATTGATAAAACCATCCAAGAATGTTGTTTCAGTTTAAGTTAACAATGTGTGAGGGACATGGTTGTAAGACCTTGAAACAAATGAGACTTCATTCTAAATATCCCTAGTCAGTCATTGTTATGGGAATAACATATGAATTAAGACTAGTATGCTCCTCTGATAAGTTGAGTTCTGTCTATGGATCATAAGGACAAGAGTGTCAATCAGAGATCATAGATACATGTTTAGAACATGGTATCTGGATTCGATCCGCTCATAAGAACAATATATGGTACAAGTCATAAGTGTTTCTCATATGCAAGTTTTGTATCAGAGTTCTTAGACCTAAAATCTCTATGAAACTCTTTATGAATTAATGTGTGCTTTGGACATACACCTAACATGCTCTTAACAGAGTGACAAGTACGGGTATGCTTGGGTATGCATTGATCATGTTAGAGAGCAGAGAGAAGTGAAGGGATTCCCTCTCGATAAGAGAGAAAAATATCATCGGCCACTTGATCAGTGAACTAAAAAGTGTATGGCCATACCGAGATGAAATAATGAGTAATCATTATTTATCTGAGAGTTTAGTGTCACTGTAATATCAAGAAAGGAATTAATATATATAAGGATGACTAGTTCCATGCCTTATATTAATTCTGATATTTATGGGTAAAGGACTATGCAAAATTGCATTAGGTCACTAAATGCCATATGCATTTTTCATTAATTTGGAATGCTATAATATCTTGCTAGAGAATATATATAGCCTTTGAATTAATTTATTAATTCATTGCCAACATTAAATGGACCTATAGGATCGCACATAAAGCATGGGCTTAAAATATTTAAATTAAGTATTGAGCATTAATTTGGGCTTTTAATTAAAGTCAAAATTAATATGTGTAATGGGTTATTAGATTGCTATTGGACCTTGGCCCATGAGAGAGAGAAATTCATCCCACAAGGTTTAATTTTCATTAATTATATGTCTTGTATAAATTTAATTAATTGAGTATTAAAGCCTAAAGATATTTTTTATCTAGATAAATCATTTAAATAGAAGTTGATGTGGCCGAATTTTCCTAGGGAAATTCCAAGGAATTTCGGCACATGTATTATTTTATTTAAGTGGTTTATTAGATTTAAGTTTCTTATCTTTTATCCTAAATTAAGTGATATAATTGATTAATGTCTTTTGTTTTTATCTTGGATAAATTAAAAGAGTTTTTATCAATAAATATTTCTTATTTTAATTAAGTGATAAAGGCTAAAATTAATTATCTTTAGCTAATGTTAATTATCTTAAGGTAGTGGATTTTAGTTTTATCACTAATAAAATGAAATAATATATAATGGATGAGAGAAAAAAGATGAAAACCCTAATTTTCTCTACATTTTGGCGTGAAAATTCTCTCTCTCACTCAAGATTTTCTTTTGGCCGAATTCCTCTAAGAGAAAGATACTCCTTCATTCTCTTGTGTTCATGAAGTTCAATAGCATCTAAAATAAGTACAAGATTAAATCTTGTAGCTTAAATCAATTGCCATTACACGATACTTAAACTGAGAGCTAGCGATCTCGATTTTAAGCCGTCTTTGCAATTGGGTGTGTGAACATAGAGAAAAGTGGCGTAAAGGCTGTTCTTTTGGCATTGGTGGAGAAGATCAAAGGTTGATATATCACTCTTGGTTGCTGGTCTACATCAAACCAAATATTTAAGTGCATCAACAATTGTAAGTTTTACAACCCTAAAATTGCATGTTTCGTTTCTTGCTTTGGATTTGTATGGTATGTATGATGAAAAATTTTTGTTTTTTCGCTGCGTTATCATCACATTCATACCATTTCATATTCCATCGATGGTATCAGAGCCTAAACATGCTTATTTTAGTGATTTAGATGCAAGAAAAAATTAATTAAAAATCGTCATTATGGAACATGCAATCTGAAATTTTCTGTTTTGAGTTTTTTGCATTGTTTTGGTGTAAAAACAATTTTAATTGATTAGATAGGTATTATAATTAATATGACAGTTAATATACTGTCCTAAGAGTTCTAGGAGCTATTAATGGTCGGATTTTAATTGCTAATACCTGATGGTACATGTTAATATTAAAACTAGGTGCATTTTGGCATGTTAATTGTAAGTTTAACAACTAGTTTTAAATATTAAATGTAAAAACGTTTTTTGAATGTTTGTAAGTGACTTTTAAAGATTAAATATCAGGTCTGGACATGTTTTAAATTTGGTTTTAATTCTGGTCCATGACAATTTAATTGATTAATTTAAAATCACTTAAAACTATGACTAGTTTGTGTTTGTTACATGTTTAATCAACATTGTTTGTTTTGTTTTGATTAAAATGGTAAAAACACATTTAGATTAAAATGGTAGAGAATATTAAATCAATATTTTTGGACTTATTTAGATTATTAAATGACTCATAAAATTGATTTAAATGTTTGTGCATTATATGGCATTACATAAGCATTAAACAACTAGTTTTTGTTGTTTGTTTTGTTTTTGCAGGAATGCTGTGTACTATATATGTGTTCTTCATGATTTTATTTTTAATTCATGTTAGCACATATTATATGTATTTTTAATGTTATGGGCTATATGACATAAAATTAAAAATGGCAAAATTGGAAATTATACTAGAGTTGATTTATGGCACAAATCTAACTAGTTTGTGTTTTGGGCTTTTTTAAGAGAACTTATTCATAAGAGGATTTAGTCCATTGGGCTTCGGCCCAGGCCCATCACGGGGTCATCTCTTAAAGGTTCAAGTACACAATTTCCATTAATGGGCTTGGCTAAATTAATTAAAATTAGACTTTGTTTGATCCATGAATGCTATGTATATTTATTTGCTTGTTTGGTGTGATGAATGAATATGCATGGTGCATTCATGGGCCCTGGGTTTTTGTAATTAAATATGGTCTGCGTGCCATTATATTTTATTGTAAAGTTTCATTTATTTCTTAGAATAGAATTTATTTGAAGATTTTGTAAATCAAGACGAAGCCCACGGAGTGGAGAAGCCTAACTCGAAGATTCTTATGTAATAGTATAGAATCTTAGTTGTAGGTTTTTGGGCCCATGTTTGTCACGCTTTACTTTATGCAATTACATATATGCATGTTATGTGTTGATGACAAAGCATATTCCATGTAAGCCATGATAAAATGAATCCCTAAAAAAATAGTAAGTCATAAAGTTGCCTTCCTAATTCGAAACATGTCAAGGCATCGATCATCGGTCACGTAGACTAGGAGTCCTAGATGTGCCCGATTATCTTTGTGAGGCATGGGTTGTGAATGTAGGTTAGACTTAACATGGAAAGGGATGCCCGAACCTAGGCAACTAATAAATGGGTTGTGCTATAACATCTTAAGATGTTAGCCCATTTGTTCCAAGAGTCATGTACGAGACACGATTGGAGTTTTCCTACCTAAGTAACTTAACTTATTAGGTGTACAAGCTCAGCTTGACTAATGAGTTGTTGTGAAAAGTGGATCTTGGCCCACATTAAATCACTAACGCAAATTATTTAAAGGGATATTAATTTGGTTTGTGGGATCATAAATAAGACCTCATTTAATCTTGCTAAATTTTATTGTAGATTGAAAATGGCATCTTCAAACAACAATTTCTCATTGCGATCGGTCCTTGAAAAGGACAAATTAAATTGCTCCAATTTCATAGACTGGTCTCGAAACTTAAGAATAGTTCTTAAGCAAGAGAAAAAGTCATATGTTTTGGATGCACCCTTGCCTGAAGAACCTGGTAGGAATGCCTCTGTGGTTCAAAAGGAAACTTTTGAGACCAAGAAGAGCGACTCCAATGATGTGACCTGTCTGATGCTGGCTACTATGGTGCCTGACTTGCAAAAGCAATTTATGGACCAAGAGGCTTATGCGATCATGGTGCACCTCAATGAGATGTTCCAAGAGCAAGCTCGTCATGAGAGGTTCGTGACAACAAAGGCCTCAATTTCTTGTAAGATGGCTGCGGGTACTCCTGTTAGTACCCATTTACTCAAGATGAAAGGGTATCTTGATACTCTTGAGAAGCTTGAGGTACTAGTGCCAAAGGAATTGGCTACTGACTTGATCTTAGGTTCATTGACTGATGTTTATGATCCATTCGTGATTAATTATAACATGCATGCAATGAACAAATCAGTCACTGAGCTTCATGGGATGCTTAAGAATGCTGAAGAGAACATTTGAAAGACTAATCCCATATTAATGGTTCAAAGGGGCATTAAGAAGGGACCCAATAAGGGAAAAGGAAAGGGAAAGGTAAAATCCAAGAATGACCTGGCTCGGTTCAAGTCAAGTGGGAGTGCACCTCAGGCCCAATCCAAGCCCAAGGCGCAGAAACTCAAAGAGAGTGAGAGCACTTACTTCCATTAGAGGAAGAATTGCGCTCTCTTCAAGGAAAAACAAAAGAAAAATGGAGCCAAGGCGTCCAGTTCTTGTATTTTTGTTGTTGAAATTAACCTTTCTATTTCTACCACTTGGGTATTGGATAACGGTTGTGGTTCTCACATTTGTTCAAATGTGCAGGGGCTAAGAAATATGCGGTTACTTGGGAAGAATGAAGTGGACCTCCGTGTGGGGAATGGAGCATGTGTTGCTGCCATGGAGATAGGCGACTATCACCTCATTTTACCTTCCGGACTTTGTATTGTTTTGAATAATTGTTATTATGTGCCTACTATGAGCAGAAACATTATTTCAGTTTCATGTTTGGATAATGATGAATTTGATTTTGCTATTAAAATGGCAATGCTAATATTCATCACTTAGGCATTTCTTATGGCAATGCCATGTTGCAAAATGGCCTTTATATCCTTGATCTACAAAACAAAGAGTCCATATACAACATTAATACGAAGAGGGTTAAGTCAAACGAATTGAACCCTACTTACTTCTGGCATTGTCGTTTAGGACATGCAAACGAAAAATGCATTTCAAGACTCCACAAAACTGGAGTGCTTGGGTCATTCGACTTAGAGTCTTATGACACATGCGAGCCATATTTGCATGGAAAAATGACAAAGAGTCCTTTTAATAAGAAAGGTGAGAGGACTAATAATTTATTGGAACTAATACATACCGATGTATGTGGACCTTTAAGTACACAAGCTAGAGGTGGTTTTAGCTACTTCGTGACATTCACAAATGACTTCAGTAGATATGGCTATGTCTATCTAATGAAGTACAAATCTGAAACTTTTGAGAAATTCAAAGAGTTTAAGAACGAAGTAGAAAACCAATTTGGCAAAAGTATAAAAGCCATTCGATCAGATCAAGGTGGCGAATACTTAAGCCAAGAGTTTGACAATCATCTAAAAGAGTGTGGTATTATTTCATAGCTCACTCCTCCTGGAACACCGCAATGGAATGGTGTCCAAAAGGAGAAATCGAACTCTGTTGGACATGGTTCGATCTATGATGAGTCAAGCTAATCTTCCTATCTCTTTTTGGGGTTATGCATTAGAAACTATTGCGTTTCTATTGAATCGTACTCCAACTAAAGCAATTGAGAAGACACCATACGAGGTATGTGATGGAATATGACATGGTATGATAATCATGATAGCACAGTGGAAAAACAAAAATTTTATCATACATACAATACATATCCAAAGATAGAATCGAAACATGCAATTTTAGGGTTATTGAACTTACAACTTTTGATGCCTTTTCGATTTTGATTCCGGTGATGGCCAGCAACTAAGATGGCTTTGTCCGCCTTAGATCTCGATCACCAACGCCAAGGAATAGCCTTTTGCGCCACTCCCTCTATTCTCACACACACAATAGCACCGTCGGCTTAAAAAAAACGAGATTGCTAGATCTCTTTTTCGGTATTGTGTAAGGGTTATAGTTTGAAGCTACAAAACTTGATTTTGTATTTCTTTAGATTGCTATTACTGCTCAATAACACAAGAGAATGAGGAACAATCCTTTCTCCTTGTGAAAAATTGAACAAAAGAATTAAGAGAGAGAGAGTCACTATTCACGAGTTACTATTCATGCCACAAAAAAATTAGGTTTAGGGTTTTATTTCTTTTAATATATATGCTTATCCTTTGGCAAGTCATTAATCTGAATTCAACTATCCTAAGATAATTAATTCAAACTCTATCACTTCCTAAAGATAAGTAATATATTTTGAATTAAACTCCTTTGAATTTAAATTCAAATTTGAAATAAAACATAAGACATTTAAATAAATGAAATCACTTAATTTAAATATATAGCATGTGCCGAAATTCCTTGATTCCCCTCTTGGAATTTCGGCCACATCATTAAATATATAAGTGATTTAATTTAATTTAAATTCCTTTAGGCTTTAATATTCAATTAACTTAATTAACACAAGATAATTAATTAATTGAAATTAAACCTTATGGGCTGAATTTCTCTCTCTCATGGACCAAAGCCCAATAGCAATATTATAACCCATTACATACATTAATTTGACTTTAATTAAAAGCCCAAATTAATGTCCAATACTTAATTTAAATATTTTAAGCCCAATGCTTTGTGTGCGATCCTATAGGTTCATTTAATGTTGGCAATGAATTAATAAATTAATTCAAAGGCTATATATATTCTCTAGCAAGATATTATAGCATTCCAAATTAAATGAAAATGCATATGGCATTTGGTGACCTAATGCAATTTTGCATAGTCCCTTACCCATAAATATCAGAATTAATATAAGGCATGGAACTAGTCATCCTTATATATATTAATTCCTTTCTTGATATTCCAGTGACACTGAACTCTCAGATAAATAATGATTACTCATTATTTCATCTCGGTATGGCCATACACTTCTCAGTTCACTGATCAAGTGGCCGGTGATATTTTCTCTCTTATCAAGAGGGGTAATCCCTTCACTTCTCTCATGCTCTCTAACATGAATCAGTGCATACCCAATCATACCCGTACTTGTCACTCTGTTACGAGCACGTTAGGTGTATGTCAAAGTACATAGTAATTCATAAAGAGTTTCATAGAGATTTCAGGTCTAAGAACTTCGATACAAAACTTGCATATGAGAAACACTTATGACTTGTACCATGTAGTGTTCTCATGAGCGGATCGAATCCAGATACCATGTTCCTTAACATGTATCTATGATCTCTGATTGACACTCTTGTCCTAATGATCCGTAAGACAGGACTCATAGTATCAGAGAGAGCATACTAGTCTTAATTCATTTGTTATTCCCATAACAATGACTGACTAGGGATATTTAGAATGAAGTCCCATTTGTTTCAAGGTCTTACAATCCATGTGCCTCACACATGATAACTTAAACCGAAACGACATTCTTGGATAGTTTTATCAATTGATATGCACAGGAATACAAAGGATAAAACAAATGCCTCATTTTATTAATTTCAAGTGTTTCGTTACAATGTAATGGGGCTAGGGCTTACACTAACAATCTCCCACTAGCACTAGTCCCAATTGGGCATAGCCCTAAGACCGAACGCTCTCAAATGAGCCTCGTGCAGATTTGGACGTAACTGTTTCGTCAAAGGATCTGCTACATTGTCTTCACTTGCTATCTTGCTAACCTTGACGTCCCCACGATCAATGATTTCTCTGATCAGGTGGTACCTTCTGAGTATGTGTTTGGATTTCTGGTGTGACCGGGGCTCCTTAGCCTGTGCGATGGCTCCGTTATTGTCACAGAAAATTTCTAATGGATCTAGGATGCTTGGGACCACTCCTAATCCATTAATGAAATTTTTAATCCAAACAGCCTCTTTTGCAGCCTCACTTGCTGCAATATACTCAGATTCTGTAGTTGAGTCGGCAACGGTTTCTTGCTTTGAGCTTCTCCAGCTGACAACACAACCGTTCAAAACAAAAACAAACCCAGATTGCGATCTAGAATCCTGAGTGCTGGTCTGAAAAGCAGCATCGGCATAACCTTGTATGACAAGCTCTTCTTGACCACCATACACCAAGAAGTGATCCTTAGTCCTTCGCAGGTACTTAAGGATCCCTTTTACAGCAGACCAGTGCTTCTCACCAGGGTCTTGCTGAAACCTACTGGTTATACTCAGTGCATGAGCAACATCCAATCTAGTACATAACATAGCGTACATGATAGATCCAATAGCAGATGCATATGGGATTTTACTCATGTTGTCCCTTTCCTCTTTGGTTTTAGGGCACTGTTCTTTAGTCAAAGGAACTCCCAAAGCCAAAGGTATGTACCCTTTCTTTGAGTCTCCCATACTAAAATGCTTTAGTACTTTGTCTATGTACTTTTCTTGACTTAGTCCCAAAAGCGGATTCGATCTATCTCTATAGATTCGAATACCAAGTATTATCTCGGCTTCACCTAAGTCTTTCATTGAGAAACATTTTTCCAACCATTGCTTAACCTTTTGCAATGTTGGAATATCATTCCCAATGAGAAGGATGTCGTCCACATATAGGACCAGAAACACTACTATGCTCCCACTAACCTTCTTGTACACACAAGGCTCATCTTCGTTTTTTATGAAGTCAAATTCTTTGACTGCCTCATCAAAGCGAAGATTCCAACTTCGGGATGCTTGCTTTAATCCATAAATGGATTTTTGAAGCTTGCATACCTTCTTAGGATGCTTGGGATTGACAAAACCTTCAGGCTGTGTCATATACACATCCTCAAGTAAATTTCCGTTAAGGAAAGCAGTTTTGACATCCATTTGCCATATCTCACAATCATGATATGCAGCTATGGCAAGCAAGATCCTAATGGACTTGAGCATGACTACAGGCGAAAAGGTCTCGTCATAGTCTATACCATGAGTTTGTCGAAAACCTTTTGCTACTAGTCTAACTTTGTAGGTCTTATCAGCTTTTAGTTTGAATAACCACTTGCATTCAATTACCTTAGCACCTTCTGGTGGATCAACCAAGGTCCAAACCTGGTTATCGTACATTGATTGCATCTCGGATTTCATGGCTTCTAACCAATTATCCGAGTATGGGCTTTCAATAGCTTCTCGGTAGGTAGTAGGATCCTCACGATCTACTAACTCAATAGTGTCACTGTCAGTGATTAGAAATCCATATCTCTCAATCTCCTGACGTACCCTACCAGACCTTCTAGGTACTTGTGTAATGGGTTCTTGTTCCACAACTGGTTGTGAACTTGATCCCATTTCCAACTCATCCTCTATAGGAGCTTGTGGCACTTGAATTTCTCCAAGTTCTACTTTACTCCCACTGTCTTTCTTGAGAAGGAACTCCTTTTCCAAGAAAATAGCCTTGCGAGCAACAAATACTTTGTTCTCGGCTTGTGAGTAAAAGTAGTATCCCTTTGTTTCTTTGGGATAGCCCACAAACAAGCAGACAGTCGATTTGGACTCTAGTTTGTCAGATGTTAATTTCTTAACATGTGCTTCACAACCCCAAATCTTGAGAAAAGACATATTGGGTTCTTTCCCAGTCCATACCTCGTATGGTGTCTTCTCAACTGCTTTAGTTGGAGTACGGTTCAATAGAAATGCAGCAGTTTCTAATGCATAACCCCAAAAAGAGATAGGAAGATTAGCTTGACTCATCATAGATCGAACCATGTCCAACAGAGTTCGATTTCTCCTTTCGGACACACCATTCCATTGAGGTGTTCCAGGAGGAGTGAGCTGTGAAATAATACCACACTCCTTTAGATGACTGTCAAACTCTTGGCTTAAGTATTCGCCACCTCGATCTGATCGAATGGCATTTATACTTTTGCCAAGTTGGTTTTCTACTTCGTACTTAAACTCTTTGAATTTCTCAAAAGTTTCAGACTTGTACTTCATTATATAGACATAGCCATATCTACTGAAGTCATCTGTGAATGTCACGAAGTAGCTAAAACCACCTCTAGCATGTGTACTTAAAGGTCCACATACATCGGTATGTATTAGTTCCAATAAGCCATTAGTCCTTTCACCTTTTTTATTAAAAGGACTCTTTGTCATTTTTCCATGCAAACATGGCTCGCATGTGTCATAAGACTCTAAGTCGAATGACCCAAGCACTCCAGTTTTGTGGAGTCTTGAAATGCGTTTTTCGTTTGTATGTCCTAAACGACAATGCCAAAAGTAAGTAGGGTTCAATTCGTTTGATTTAACCCTCTTTGTATTAATGTTGTATATCGACTCTTTGTTTTGTAAATCAAGGATATAAAGGCCATTTTGCAACATGGCATTGCCATAAGAAATGCCTTGGCGATGAATATGAGCATTGCCATTTTTAATAACAAAATCAAATTCATCATTATCCAAACATGAAACTGAAATAATGTTTCTGCTCATAGCAGGCACATAATAACAATTATTCAAAACAATACAAAGTCTGGAAGGTAAAGTGAGGTGATAGTCGCCTATCTCCATGGCAGCAACTCGTGCTCCATTCCCCACACGGAGGTCCACTTCATTCTTCCCAAGTAACCGCCTATTTCTTAGCCCCTGCACATTTGAACAAATGTGAGAACCACAACCGGTATCCAATACCCAAGTGGTAGAAATAGAAAGGTTAATTTCAACAACAAAAATACCAGAACTGGACGCCTTGGCTCCATTCTTCTTTTGTTCTTCCTTGAAGAGAGCGCAATTCTTCCTCCAATGCCCTATCTTGTTGCAATGGAAGCAAGTACTCTCACTCTCTTTGAGCTTTGGTGCCTTGGGCTTGGATTGGGCTTGAGGTGCACTCCCAACTGTCTTGGGTTTTCCCTTTCCTTTTCCCTTTCCCTTAGCAGGTCCCTTCTTAATTCCCTTTTGAACCATTAGCACGGGATTGGTCTTTCGAATGTTCTCTTCAGCATTCTTAAGCATCCCATGAAGCTCAGTGACTGACTTGTTCATAGCATGCATGTTATAATTCATCACAAATGGATCATAAGCAGCAAGCAATGATCCTAAGATCAAGTCAGTGGCCAATTCCTTTGGCACTAGTACCTCAAGCTTCTCAAGAGTATCAAGATACCCTTTCATCTTGAGTACATGGGTACTAACAGGTGTACCCTCAGCCATCTTGCAAGAAATTAATGCCTTTGTTGTCACGAACCTCTCGTGACGAGCTTGCTCTTGGAACATCTCCTTGAGGTGCACCATGATCGCATAAGCCTCTTGGTCCATAAATTGCTTTTGCAATTCAGGCACCATAGTGGCTAGCATCAAACAGGTCACATCATTAGAGTCACTCTTCTTGGTCTCAAAAGTTTCCTTTTGAACCGCAGAGGCGTTCCTTCCTGGTTCTTCAGGCAAGGGTGCATCCAAAACATACGACTTCTTCTCTTTCTTAAGAACTATTCTTAAGTTTCGAGACCAGTCTATGAAATTGGTGCCATTCAATTTGTCCTTTTCAAGGACCGATCGCAACGAGAAATTATTGTTGTTTGAAGATGCCATTTTCAATCTACAATAAAATTTAGCAAGATTAAATGAGGTCTTATTATAATCCCACAAACCGAATTAATATCCCCATAAATAATTTGCGTTAGTGATTTAATGTGGGCTAAGATCCACTTTTCACAACAACTTATTAGTCAAGCTGAGCCTGTACACCTAATAAGTTAAGTTACTTAGGTAGGAAAAACTCCAATCATGTCTCGTACATGACTCTTGGATCAAATGGGCTAACATCAAAAGATGTTATAGCACAAACCCATTTATAAGTTTCCTAGGTCCGAGCATCCCATTCCATGTTAAGTCCAATCTACATTCACAACCCATGCCTCACAAAGATAATCGGGCACATCTAGGACTCCTAGTCTACGTGACCGATGATCGATGCCTTGACATGTTTCAAATTAGGAAGGCAACTTTGTGACTTACTATTTTTAGGGATTCATTTTATTACGGCTTACATGGCATACGCTTTGTCATCCATACATAGCATGCATATATATATAATTGCATAAAGTAAAGCGTGACAAACATGGGCCCAAAAACTTACAACTAAGATTCTATACTATTACATAAGAATCTTCGAGTTGGGCTTCTCCACTCCGGTGGGCTTCGTCTTGATTTACAAAGTCTTCAAATAAATTCTATTCTAAGAAATAAATGAAACTTTTACAATAAAATATAATGGTATGCAGGCCATATTTAATTACAAAAACCCAGGGCCCATGAATGCACCATGCATATCCATTCATCACACCAAACAAGCAAATAAATATACATAGCATTCATGGATCAGACAAAGTCCAATTTTAATCAATTTAGCCAAGCCCATTAATGGAAATTGTGTACTTGAACCTTTAAGAGAAGACCCCGTGATGGGCCTGGGCCGAAGCCCAATGGACTAAATCTTCTTATTGAATAAGTTCTCTTAAAAGCCCAAAACACAAACTAGTTAGATTTGTGCCATAAATCAACTCTAGTATAATTTCCAATTTTGCCATTTTTAATTTTATGTCATACAGCCCATAAACATTAAAAATACATATAATATGTGCTAACATGAATTAAAAATAAAATCATGAAGAACACATATAATAGAACACGGCATTCATGCAAAAACAAACAAACAACAAAACTAGTTGTTTAATGCTTATGTAATGCCATGAAATGCACAAACATTTAAATCAATTTTATGAGTCATTTAATAATCTAAATAAGTCCATAAATATTGATTTAATATTCTGTACCATTTTAATCTAAATGTGTTTTTACCATTTTAATCAAAACAAAGCAAACAATGTTGATTAAACATGTAACAAACACAAACTAGTCATTGTTTTAAGTGATTTTAAAATTAATCAATTAAATTGTCATGGACCAGAATTAAAAACAAATTTAAAATATGTCCAGACCTGATATTTAATCTTTAAAAATCACTTACAAACATGCCAAAATCAATTTTACATTTAATTTTGAAAACTAGTTGTTAAACTAGCAATTTACATGCCAACTAGCACCTAGTTTCATAATTAACATGTACCATCAGGTATAAATAATTAAATCCGACCATTACCAGCCCTAATGACATCTTAGGATAGTATATTAACATGTCATATTAATTATAATACCTATCTAATCAATTAAAATCGTTTTTACACCAAAACAATGCAAAAAACTCAAAACAGAAAATTTCAGATTTGCATGTTTTCAAAATAACGATTTTTAATTAAATTTTCATGCATCTAAAGCACTAAAATAAGCATGTCTAGGCTCTGATACCACTGAAGGAATATGACATGGTATGATAATCATGATAGCACAGCGAAAAAACAAAAATTTTATCATACATACCATACATATCCAAAGATAGAATCGAAACATGCAATTTTAGGGTTATCGAACTTACAACTTTTGATGCCTTTTCGATTTTGATTCCGGTGATGGCCAGCAACTAAGATGGATTTGTCCGCCTTAGATCTCGATCACCAATGCCAAGGAATAGCCTTTTGCGGCACTCCCTCTATTCTCACACACACAATAGCACCGTCGGCTTGAAAAAAACGAGATTGCTAGATCTCTTTTTCGGTATTGTGTAAGGGTTATAGTTTGAAGCTACAAAACTTGATTTTGTACTTCTTTAGATTGCTATTACTGCTCAATAACACAAGAGAATGAGGAACAATCCTTTCTCCTTGTGAAAAATTGAACAAAAGAATTAAGAGAGAGAGAGTCACTATTCACGAGTTACTATTCATGCCACAAAAAAATTAGGTTTAGGGTTTTATTTCTTTTAATATATATGCTTATCCTTTGGCAAGTCATTAATCTGAATTCAACTATCCTAAGATAATTAATTCAAACTCTATCACTTCCTAAAGATAAGTAATATATTTTGAATTAAACTCCTTTGAATTTAAATTCAAATTTGAAATAAAACATAAGACATTTAAATAAATGAAATCACTTAATTTAAATATAAAGCATGTGCCAAAATTCCTTGATTTCCCTCTTGGAATTTCGGCCACATCATTAAATATATAAGTGATTTAATTTAATTTAAATTCCTTTAGGCTTTAATATTCAATTAACTTAATTAACACAAGATAATTAATTAATTGAAATTAAACCTTATGGGCTGAATTTCTCTCTCTCATGGACCAAAGCCCAATAGCAATATTATAACCCATTACATACATTAATTTGACTTTAATTAAAAGCCCAAATTAATGTCCAATACTTAATTTAAATATTTTAAGCCCAATGCTTTGTGTGCGATCCTATAGGTCCATTTAATGTTGGCAATGAATTAATAAATTAATTTAAAGGCTATATATATTCTCTAGCAAGATATTATAGCATTCCAAATTAAATGAAAATGCATATGGCATTTGGTGACCTAATGCAATTTTGCATAGTCTCTTACCCATAAATATCAGAATTAATATAAGGCATGGAACTAGTCATCCTTATATATATTAATTCCTTTCTTGATATTCCAGTGACACCGAACTCTCAGATAAATAATGATTACTCATTATTTCATCTCGGTATGGCCATACACTTCTCAGTTCACTGATCAAGTGGCCGGTGATATTTTCTCTCTTATCAAGAGGGGTAATCCCTTCACTTCTCTCATGCTCTCTAACATGAATCAGTGCATACCCAATCATACCCGTACTTGTCACTCTGTTACGAGCACGTTAGGTGTATGTCAAAGTACATAGTAATTCATAAAGAGTTTCATAGAGATTTCAGGTCTAAGAACTCCGATACAAAACTTGCATATGAGAAACACTTATGACTTGTACCATGTAGTGTTCTCATGAGCGGATCGAATCCAGATACCATGTTCCTTAACATGTATCTATGATCTCTGATTGACACTCTTGTCCTAATGATCCGTAAGACAGGACTCATAGTATCAGAGAGAGCATACTAGTCTTAATTCATTTGTTATTCCCATAACAATGACTGACTAGGGATATTTAGAATGAAGTCCCATTTGTTTCAAGGTCTTACAATCCATGTGCCTCACACATGATAACTTAAACCGAAACGACATTCTTGGATAGTTTTATCAATTGATATGCACAGGAATACAAAGGATAAAACAAATGCCTCATTTTATTAATTTCAAGTATTTCGTTACAATGTATTGGGGCTAGGGCTTACACTAACAGTATGGACTGGGAAAGAACCCAATATGTCTTTTCTCAGGATTTGGGGCTATGAAGCACATGTTAAGAAATTAACATCTGACAAACTAGAGTCGAAATCCAGTGTCTGCTTGTTTGTGGGTTATCCTAAAGAAACATAGGGATACTACTTTTACTCACAAGTCGAGAACAAAGTATTTGTTGCTCACAAGGCTGTTTTCTTGGAAAAGGAGTTCCTTCTCAAGAAAGACAGTGGGAGTAAAGTAGAACTTGGAGAAATTCAAGTGCCACAAACTCCTATAGAGGATGAGTTGGAAATGGGATCAAGTTCACAACTAGTTGTGGAACAAGAACCCGTTACACAAGAACCTAGAAGGTCCGGTATGGTACGTTAGGAGATTGAGAGATATGGATTTCTAATCACTAAAGTGACACTATTGAGTTAGTAGATCGTGAGGATCCTACTACCTACCAATAAGCTATTGAGAGCCCAGACTCGAAAAATTGGCTTGAAGCCATGAAATCCGAGATGCAATCAATGTACGATAATTAGGTTTGGACCTTGGTTGATGCGCCGGAAGGTGCTAAGGTAATTGAATGCAAGTGGCTATTTAAACTCAAAGCTGATAAGACCTACAAAGGTAGACTAGTGGCAAAAGGTTTTCAACAAACTCATGGTGTAGACTATGACGAGACCTTTTTGCCTGTACTCATGCTCAAGTCCATTAGGATCTTGCTTGCCATAGCTGCATATCATGATTATAAGATATGGCAAATGGATGTCATAACTGCTTTCCTCAACGGAAATTTACTTGAGGATGTGTATATGACACAACCTAAAGGTTTTGTCAATCCCAAGCGTCCTAAAAAGGTTTGCAAGCTTCAAAAATCCATTTATGGATTAAAGCAAGCATCCCAAAGTTGGAATCTTCATTTTGATGAGGCAGTCAAAGAATTTGACTTCATCAAGAACGAAGATGAGCCTTATGTGTACAAGAAGGTTAGTGGGAGCAGAGTAGTATTTCTGGTCCTATATGTATATGACATCCTTCTCATTGGGAATGACATTCCAACATTGCAAAAGGTTAAGCAATGGTTGGGAAAATGTTTCTCAATGAAAGACTTAGGTGAAGCCAAGACAATACTTGGTATTCAAATCTATAGAGATAGATCGAATCGGCTCTTGGGACTAAGTCAAGAAAAGTACATAGACAAAGTACTAAAGCATTTTAGTATAGGAGACTCAAAGAAAGGGTACATACCTTTAGCTTTAGGAGTTCCTTTGACTAAAGAATAGTGCCCTAAAACCAAAGAGGAAAGGGACAACATGAGTAGAATCCCATATGCATCTGCTATTGGATCTATCATGTACGCTATGTTATGTACTAGGTTGGATGTTGCTCATGCACTGAGTATAACCAGTAGGTTTCAGCAAGACCTTGGTGAAAAGCACTGGTTTGCTGTAAAGGGGATTCTGAAGTACCTGCGAAGGATGAAGAATCACTTCTTGGTGTATGGTGGTCAAGAAGAGCTCGTCATACAAGGTTATGCCGATGCTGCTTTTCAGACCAGCACTCAGGATTCTATATCGCAATCTGGATTCATTTTTTATTTTGAACGGTGGTGCTGTCAGCTGGAGAAGCTAGAAACAAGAGAACGTTGTCGACTCAACTACAGAATTTGAGTATATTGCAGCGAGTGAGGTTGCAAAAGAGGCTGTTTGGATTAAAAATTTCATTTCTGGATTAGGAGTGGTCCCAAGCATCTTAAATCCATTAGAAATTTTCTGTGACAACTACGGGGCCATCGCACAGGCAAAAGAGCCCCGATCACACCAGAAATCCAAACAAATACTCAGGAGGTACCACCTGATCAGAGAAATCATTGATCTTGGGGACATCAAGGTTAGCAAGATAGCAAGTGAAGACAATGTAGTAGATCCTTTGACGAAACAGTTGCGTCCAAATTGACTGATTTCTAGCAAGTGTACTAGATTGGCTAGTAATATAGGGAAATAAAATTATGACCCAAAATATCGAACCCAAGGGAAACTTATGCTTGCATGTGCTATTTCAATTTCAAAACCAATTTTATGTGTAAAGAGAGAAGAGAAATCCCAAAGTTGTGATGATTTGAAAACTAAGTTAAAACGATTGCAAAAACTAAAGTAAATAAGAGATCTTTTGAAAGCAAGTAAATTGAATGAGTTAAAAATCAATGATAACAACAACTTTCATTAAAGGACTATCCACCTTAACAAGTATTGCTATGACTTAATTAAACAAAAACATACAAGTGATCATGGAAAATTCAGTTTAGTAGACCCAAATAAATTTATTCAAGATTATTATTCCAAGTATTAAACTCCCTTATTCAGAACAATTCAACACTTAGCATAAAGAACTGAATTAAGTCTCCTAGATGTCTATTAAAACCTTTCTCAAGAGAATTAACTTTCACCTATTCTTAGTTACCTTTTTCTTAATCTTAACTTACTAAAATTAACACACAATTATAGCTTATTCAGATTATAACCATGTATTAATCCAACTAAATTAACCTAAGAGCATGCAAATCATTAATCAACTTAAACCAATTAATTAACCAACTCTTAATCAAGTTAATAATCAATTTAAAATTGAGAAAAGACAAGACTATGTTTAAAAACCAAGAAATAATCAACTTGTATTAAAATTTAAGAACAAACTCAAGTCATGTCAATACAAGTCAAGGATTCAAGTATCCTTTAGCAAAAGTAAAGAAAACTACTCACAAGACATTCTTAAAAACTAAAAAACAATGTTTTGGAAAAAACTGTAAAAACAACGAATGGAAAAAAAACTAACTAAGAAAGCTTAATTCTAAAAACTAATTCAAAAGCTTGATAATGATAATTGATGATTGAATCCCCTTCTTCTGTGTTTTGGACTACTATTTATAGGCAAAAGAAGACATGGATTCCTTCTTAAACTCTGAAAACCAAAAAGGAAGTAAGTTTTGCTCAAAATAGGAAGTTCGTAAATCCTTCGCGTAATTGGAGAATCAGATCACGTGGCCATGCCTCTTTGCCTTCTTCTTCACCCGTGGGCATGACTCTCTTCCCTCTTCTTCCACACGTGGCCACATGTGGATTATCTCTTCCTCATACGTGGTCACGTGTTCCACTTGTTTTCTTCAAATTCCCTTTCACGTGGCCATGGCTTCTTTACACTTTATTTCTTCATTTTACTTCACATGGCCACGGCTTCTCAAGCTTTGTTCTACACGTGGCCACGTGTGAAGCTCTTCAAGAATGTCACGTGGTCACATCCCAAGGCTCTGGACTGGACAATGGTTTTCTCGCCTAATTTTTGCATAATTGCACTTTTAGCCCAAAATTTTGCCCTTTTTACACTTTAAGCCCTTTTATGTCAAAATAACCCTAAAAATCAACCAAAACACAGAATTAACCTTAAAATCACAAATATTACAAATTAACTCTAAATTAACCTAAATAAAACCTAAACAACTTAACTAAAAACATATTAAAATCTATACATATTTCACACTTATCAAATACCCCACACTTAAACCTTGCTTGCCCTCAAGCAAATTAGAACAAACCCACCTTCAAAACCATCAAACTTGAACAAAGCCATGCAATTTCAAAACCAAGCTTAGCATTTTAACAAAAGCACTCAACATAAACTCTAAATAGATTAACTTCAACAAGAGAATATAAACTAGTTTCCTTGAGTGTGTGCAAGACCAAATTATTTCAAGCAATTTAAAAACCAAAATATCAACACAACTAGGTAATGAAGTATATAATCTATGAATGCATAAGCATACAATCGGTTTCGTACTTGAAACTCTAGAAACACAATAGGCCTCTCCTTTAGCACCGGAACCCGAAGGTCATCTCCGCTAAACAACTCAAATCAAACTTAAAATCACATAGGTCTTACAAAGGTTGTAATCGGGCTAAGGGTATGTTTATCAAAGAATGGATAATAGATAATCAAAATGAATATAGCCACTCTAAGACCAAATAAATTACAAAAACCCCAATAACTTAAGCAATACAAATTCAGCTTATCCTTGCTTTGATTCCAAATTTTTCTTTATGCTCTTTCACCAAGAAGTCATTATTTTTTTTTCATCAAGGTTTTTCCTTGTACTACCCCACACTTATCTTTTTCATATTTGCTAGCTCTCTTTTTCTTTTTCTTTTTTTTTTATTGAACTAGCATTCACAAGCTAACATCAAGGTAATACAAGGTCTATTTTCATTTGACTTAATCAATAACTTTGAAACTTTCTTACTACACCCAATAAAACTTTATTCTTTTCATGCATCCATCTAATCCTAAAGTGGCTAATTCCATAGGGTGGGATAAAAGCTTTTTAGGTTATATGGTTAAAATATTAGGTGCAACAAGAAAATATTAATAGTACGCCTTAAGCATACCCTTATAGGCTCAAAATGGCTTAACAAAGGATAAATTTATCAAGGTAGGACACAAGTTTTTTTTAAAAGAGTTTATCAAGAAAGTTGTTGCCTAGATCATTTTCTAAGATGCTTGAGTTATTCATATGCTTTGAAGGGTGATGAGGAAGGTTCTAGTGCTCTAAATTTCCTTACTTCACTATTTCATTGCATTGACTTTTTTTCTAAGTTAAAAACTGGTCTAAGTGCTTTTAAGAATTTAGAAACTAATAAACATTTATCAAGTTGAAGATTAATCCATCCAAAGACATATTAAACAACATAAATGTTCTCTTGCTAAGCAAAGGTCCAAAATATGCATATTCTATATGCAAGTTCAAAGTGTTCAAATTTTGAAGTCAACTAGGGCAAACTAAGTTTTCATGCAAATTAAATGAAAAGGTGAACTGCATAAGTCTTTAATACGTTTTACAAACTCAAACAAAACATAAACACAATAAAAGAAAATAAAACACAAAACAATAAAATAATAGAATTTTTGATTCATGAAAAAGAAAAAGAAAGTTGAAGAAAAACTTCCTGAAAGGAGGTTACCCCCTTCTCAAAACATTGTTGTCCACAGCAAATGATCTATGGTGGCGGTGGTGGTGGAGGAAACCGCTGCCAAAAATGATGAATAAAATGCTCAACTCTTCGATTTCCATCCATGACCGTATCTCGAAGTATATCTAATCTCCCTTGAATTTGATCGAGTCTCATTTGTTGCGCATCCATCCGTCCACTTAGTTGATTAAATGGTGCTTCCCATTCCGGTGTTGTAGGCTCATTAATTGGGGAAGGTACCACTGTAGTAATATGTTCCTCATTCGGTTCCTCTTGCTGCTCCTCAAACCGAATATTTTGTTAGAATTTAACGGTTACATGCATCACATACATGAGCGGAATTTTAAAAATTTTTAACCATTAGATCTGATCTTGCCATGAATACACAATATAACTATATGAGAATAAGAAAAATCACCTTTGATTTTTGTTGAACAGTTGATTTTACTTCGCACCGGGTTGTCGCAAACCACAGTGTCTAAAATCGAAAACCTCCAATGAGTAATCCACACTAGAGAGGAGTAAATTGAACCAACAAATTGGTGTAATACAAGGAGTGGCCGAAATCCAAGAGGCTAGCAATGGAAGTGGCACAAAAAGGGAGAGAGATTAAGAGAAAAGACTTTCCTTTTGTTTTAATCACTTAACCCTAATTCTCATTAGTTGGCCTTTTATAGTTAGGTTAAAATTCCAACTCCTTAATGAGATTGGGCTCTTTAAAATTGCTGGAGAATTATTAATTGGGCTTCTGGAATTAATTATAATCATTTGGGCTTAATTAAATCCAAATTAAATCTTTTCATAAAAGACCATGCACAAAATCCACAAACTAGGCCCTTTGTGCATCTAATTGGATTTAAATACCCAAATGGATTCCAAATCCAACCAAATTAAATATGTGAGTTCCATAACACTTATGTAACATATATAAATTAATTTGGTCCAAGAAAAAGCCCTCTAAGCCCTTCTGTATGGAGTTGGCATGTAGCCCTCTTCTGGAGGGCTTCCTCCAACTTCTTCATTCCTTTGGCCCTTTATAATTTCTCCAATGGTCCTATTAATTATTATATCAGTCCTATAACACTTATAGTAGTCTTATAAAACTTATAAGACAATAATAATTAATCATGAAATACATTATTTCATTTAGGTCCAATTTACAGAACATTTCTCAAAAGTTCCGCGGACAATTTTATTTGATCATAATTAATTAAACTCTTTAATTAATTATTATCATATTCTCCTCTCTACATTTATAATAATATCAAATATTATTATCCTTGTCATTTTACCATTTTACCCTTTTCTCTATATGTGTGTGACCTATTGGGTTCCTGTCCATGTTGGCAGTATAATATGTAATTGTGAGTTCTATTCAAAACTCACATGATTTAAACTCCTTTAAATCATTTTATCAATCTCTATTGATATTTTGATACATCATTATACAAGTCATTATTGGCCTCTAGCTAGGCATCATGACTACCCAAATGTCAGGAAAGTCATGTGGTTTGACTGTACCCTTCCATAGAAACAGTTACCATGCAATTACTCCTTTCACCACACTTATCTCAATTAGATTCTGAGTATGAATTTCTGTCAACTCATATAAATCTAATTATGTATGTTCTATTAATTTAACCATTGTTCCTAAAATACCCATCATGGATCTCCATCCATCTCGGCATATTACTCTGGCCAGAGATTCTCTAAACAAGGCAATTATAGAATCATGCTAGATAACTTCCCTTGTTAAATCTGGGATGGTGAATCCTTTGTCAATCACTCAACTATCTTCAAGTAGGTCATGATATACCCAATCTCCTAACTATGTTCACACCCAGTTGGAAGTAATTAGTTATGGAGTCAAAGTATACCACTTGCTACTTAAGATAACTTTGGTGATCTCAAGTATAAGGATACTTGCACAACTGCTATGAAGAGATTCCTCACTGACATAGATTTAATATCCATATAAGGATTCTCTTTGCAGGTCTCCAATGAACTTGTTCCTCTAACAAGCATCCACATGTTAGCTTTGATTATCATCCATAATCACAATTATGAGAACCATTGCTTGAACCATTCAAGAAGCATAACATGTGCTAGTCTGTCTGAATTAACAATGTCCTATCTTGTTAATTCTATGACTAGTGATATTTAGATATTAACATATTTGCATGCAATAGACATCTCACATCATGAACACCTTCATGATTGCCTTTGCACTGTGTTTATAATATCTAGGACTTCATTTATTAATTTAAGATTTACAAACTCATGTATTCAAACACAGCATTAATAAATGAATGATGCCTTTTATTAAGAATATAAATTTCATACATATGAAAAACATCCCTATTACATGGGCTCTAGGGCATACTTTCTAACATATTATTCTCTCTTAAATACTCCTCCCGAGTTGCCCAATGACCACGAGGCCTAGGAATCAAAATTTTCATTCGTTTCAGCATTGTATTATCCACACAAGGCAAATCTCCTTTAAGTGGTTCGCCATAAACCGGATGCTCAATTGCAAAAGCTAGAACCATAACTATCCATCCTATTGAAATTTTATCCATGTTCCCTGGCATTTTCTGCAAGTCCTTAATTCGGGAAGCTATAATTCCAACTCCATTTATTGCTATTCCGTCCATCATACAGTGAAGAACCATGGCTTGAGAGACACTAATGGTACTTGCATTCTTCAAATTGTTGTACATACTCTTTGCAAGAAAACGATGAATTATCCTCAATGCATGAGTCCTTAAAGCATGGACCTTGCATTGTCCCCCTACCCATGGTTCATCCAATTCAAGGTCCTTTCATCCAATTCAAGGTCCTTAATCCTTTCCCAATTCTCCAGAGGCGAAGCATCTTCCAGTTCAGTAGGGGCATTTGGCATAAATCCCAGAATTTTAGAGAATTGACTAAAAGTTAAAGAATATCCTCTCTTACCCAACTTAAAGCCCACTGTGCCGTCATCGTCATCTCCCTTAAAATAGCATTCAAAGGAGTATAAGAAATCCCTTGCCATATCCGGATAGACTTTCGGCTTTTTCCCAATGAAACTCCCCCATCCAATGTTTCGGATCAATGGCTCTATCTCTTGGTCCCACAGATTTCCAGCCGGGATGTTGAGGAATAAATGACTTAAATAAGCTGGCTGGACATAATTGCACTTGCTGAAATAATCAAATTTGTTAATCTTTGCCTTGTCTACATACGACGGAATACATACCCCGGAAGAACTTGCCACATCCGGATACTTAGTCCTTCGAGGTGCCACTACAAAGAAAGAAATACATAATGTAAGTATTTATAACCCAAAACCGACTAAAGTGTAAATATAGGGAGCATGTATTGAATGAATTAAACTACTCGTTGATGTAATGAGCAATGTGGATAGCATGTGTGGAGATTAAAATGATAGGCATAAAAGATGTTCAAAAATTGGAGCACAAAACAAATTATGTTAAACATAATGCCTATCATGCATGAATAATACTATGAAATAGTCCTTGATGCAGTGAATTACATCATAATGCATCCATGCACATTATAAACATGCTATCCAAACGTGAAAGTTCAATATTTCTAAAGCAAAAACTCATTGAGGCATTTTATCAAGCATGGTATTAGCATACATTGGAGCATGAATTTATAAAGCATAACAAAGATTGTTTACTACCCAATTACATGCCAAGCATCTATATCATGCATATAATACTCATATTTATCCAAAGAATCAAAAAGAATTAACATGCAACCCAAATTTGTTAAGTACAAAATAACCTAAAAACTTAACATTTATGAAAAATTAGCACAAATTACACTCCATGGATGTTAAGTCAACAAATTAAAGAGTAATGGGAGTAAATACTTACTTGCTAGTGAGATTTCACTAAAATTTCAGCACAAATTGGAGGTGGTGTGTGGGAGTAGTGAAAAACCTAAAAACAAATTGAATAAAATGTGAAGAAGGAAGAAATTATGTGTAGGAGAGAGAGAAAGATGAAAGAGAAGGCAAATGGAGATGGTAATGATCGGTGATGAGTGAAAATCCCGTGGTCACGGGTTGATTTTGTGATGGTGAGGCGTGGGCATGGCGAGAGTGAAATGCAAAATGAAAATGAAGAGAAGAAGTGAAGAAAGAATCGTGAAGTTTTATAAAGGAGGGGCTTGGGACGTGGCCATGCGAATTTTAGTGAGGGATATACACGTGGTCACGTGTGGCAACATAGAATGAGTAGTGATCTTTGGTGTGGCCACGTGAATTTGAGTGAGGGAAGACCCGTGGTTACGTGTGTGCAAGTGAAGTGTGGTATGTGTGTTATACATGGCCACGTGAGAGTCCAAGAAGAAAGAACCCGTGGTCACGTGTGTGCAAGTGAAGTGAGATAAGTGTGTGATGCGTGGCCACATGAGGTTCAATGAAGAACTACACGTGGTCACGTCTAAAGACGCAATTGTTACAGAGGACATGGGCGTGGACACGTGAAATTTCATCAAGAGAGACCCGTGGCCATGTATATGTTGTGAACTCCTTATTCTAGGAACCCGTGGCCACGTGATGGCAAAGGGAAAGCCACACGTGGTCACGTGTCTGTACTGTTTTCTGCCTATCTTTTTCGATACACACCCATTCACTTGATTTTTAAATGCACGTATCTCTATTTTAAAACCTTGATTTACTTATTCTTTTCATGAATCAAAACACTTAAACATACAAACATGCAGAAATCAAAACACTTAAACACACAAACATGCAAAAAGACAAATTTTGACTGAAAATATAAAAGAGATAGAAAGGTAGAGTTCTAGGTTTTTTTGGAGTCTCCAGCTAGACTCTCCAAACCGATTTTTAAGTATCTTTAAAAATCATGGTTGCCTCAGCAACCTTTTGTTGTCCGATTTGGTATGGTTTAAGTCGGTGTCCATTGACTGTAAATTCACGTCCATCTTTTAAGCTTTTGATTATCACTACACCAAGTTTATTGCTTGTCATCACTTGATATGGTCCAAGCCACTTTGATTTCAGCTTTCCTGGAAACAAACGAAAACGACTATTATAAAGGAGCACTAACATTCCCGGGACAAAATCTTTTACCCTTAGATGCTTGTCATGCCATCGTTTGGTCTTTTCTTTATAAAGCGCCGCATTTGTGTATGACTATTGTCGAATTTCATCAAGTTCATTGAGCTGCAATTTTCTTTTTTCTCCTGCATTTCTCAAATCAAAGTTAAGAAATTTAGTAGCCCAATATGCTTTATGTTCTAATTCGACCGAAAGGTGACATGCTTTTCCAAAAATAATCCTATATAGAGACATACCTATAGGAGTTTTAAATGCAGTTCGATAAGCCCATAAGGCCTCATCTAACCTAAGAGACCAATCTTTTCTAGAGTTATTCACCGTTTTTTCTAAGATTGACTTCAATTCCCTATTAGATACTTCCACTTGGCCATTGGCTTGAGGGTGGTATAGGGTTGTGATTTTGTGATTAACACCAAATTTCTTAAGGAAGGTCTTAAATTGATGGTTGACAAAGTGTTTGCCTCCATCGCTTATAATAGCTCTAGGTGCTTCGAATCTAGTGAAAATATTCTTACCAATGAATTCCAACACAATTTTTGCATCACAAGTCCTAGTAGCTATTGCCTCTACCCATTTACTCACATAATCCACAGCTACCAATATATATTCAAACCCAAATGAATTTGGAAAAGGTCCTATAAAATCAATGCCCCAAACATCAAATATTTCCACTTCTAGCACATTGTTCATAGGCATCTCATCTCTTTTGGATATATTTCCTACTCGTTGGCATTTATCACATGTAGATATAAAAGATCTTACATCCTTAAATAGAGTAGGCCAGAAAAAACCTGATTGGAGTATCTTTTGAACTGTCCTATTTGGTCCGTGATGACCTCCAACTTCACCTCTATGACATTGGTTAATGATTGCTTCTTGCTCCGACTCCGGTACGCATCTTCTTAGTATTTGATCCGGGCATATCTTGATGAGGTATGGATCATCCCAAAGGTAATGCTTGGCATCCGCTAAGAGCTTTTTCTTTTGTTGCCAAGTAATTTCTTTAGGAAGATAGCCACTTGCAAGAAAATTAGCTATATTAGCGTACCATGGAACTGAATTCTCATAGGTGTAACAAGCACAAATAAGTTCATCGGGAAATAAGTCAGAAATTTCACCCTTTTTGATACTAGTATGATCCAATCTAGATAGATGGTTAGCCACAAAATTTTTTGCTCCCTTTTTATCTTTGATTTCAATATCAAATTCTTGAAGTAGTAACACCCATCGGATAAGTCTTGGCTTAGAATTCTTCTTTGCAAAAAGATGTCTCAATGCGGCATGGTCCGACCACACCGTAATTTTGGATCCTAAGAGGTAAGACCTAAATTTCTCAAATGAGAAGACTATTGTTAAGAGTTCCTTCTCCGTAGTAGTGTAATTCACTTGGGCTCCGGTGAGTGTATGACTTGCATAGTAGATGGTGTAGAGAATCTTCTCCTTTCGCTGTCCTAAAACTGCTCCAACTGCATAATCACTTGCATCACACATGATTTCAAATGGTAAGCTCCAATCGGGTGATGCAATGATCGGTGCACTAACTAACTTTTGCTTCAATAGGTTAAAAGCCTGCATACACTCAACATTAAAATCAAATGCAACATCTTTAAGCAATAAATTAGAGAGTGGTTTGGCAATTTTAGAAAAATCCTTAATAAACCGACGATAGAACCCGGCATGACCAAGGAAACTCCTAATGCCTTTTACACTAGTTGGTTGAGGTAATTTTTCTATTACATCAACTTTTGCTTTGTCAACCTCAATGCCTTTTTCAAAAATTTTATGCCCTAACACAATGCCTTCTCTAACCATGAAATGACATTTTTCCCAATTAAGCACCAAATTTGTTTCTTGATACCTTTTTAAAACCAATGCTAGATTATGCAAACAAGATTCAAAATCATGACCATAAATAGTGAAATCATCCATGAAAACTTCCATAAATTTTTCAATAAGTCATGAAATATGGTCATCATGCATCGTTGAAATGTAGCAGGTGCATTACAAAGACCAAAAGGCATTCTCCTATATGCAAATGTTCCATATGGACATGTGAATGTAGTCTTTTCTTGGTCTTCCGGGGCTATAGGTATTTGCATATACCCTGAATAGCCGTCTAAGAAGCAATAGAATTTATTTCCTGCTAATCTCTCTAACATTTGGTCAATAAAAGGCAATGGAAAGTGGTCTTTTCTAGTGGCATTATTTAACCTTCTATAGTCAATACATACCCTCCATCCCGTTACCGTGCGTGTAGGAATTAATTCATTGTTTTCATTTATCACTACAGTCATTCCCCCCTTTTTAGGTACACATTGAACGGGACTTACCCAATTACTATCGGAGATAGGATAAATAATACCTGCATCAAGCAGTTTCAATACCTCCTTTTTCACTACCTCTTGCATAGTTGGGTTGAGCCTTCTTTGAGGTTGCACCACCAGTTTAAAATTGTCTTCCATAGGTATTCGATGTGTACAATAGGTTGGGCGAGCTTGGGCTAATCCCTTTTAAGTCGGATGTCACCCAACCTATTGCTCATTTATGCTCTTTGAGTACTCCAATGAGCATTTTTTCTTCCAGATCTGTCAACAAAGATGAAATGATTACCGGATTAGCATTATCACTTAAAAATACATATTTCAAATGAGATGGAAGTGTTTTAAGTTCAGAATCTCCCTTAGGAGGGGATGGTTCATCCTCCATTTTACTAACTTCACTATGCTCTTTTTCCAGAATTTGTATCAACTTTTTCTCCTTTGTATCCAACTCTTCCGTTTCCTTTGGATGCATTAAGCAACTTTGAAGCTCATCTTTGAGAATAATTTCCTCTTGCTTTGTGTTGGCATATTCTTGAACCTCATCAACAAAATAAATGGATTCTTCAAAATCATATGAGGGGTGTTTTAAAATTTTGTTTACATTAAAAACCATTTTCTCCTCATTAAATCTTAAAGTAACCGTTTGTCCATGAACATCTATTAAAGCTCTTGCAGTGTTCAAGAATGGCCTCCCCATAATTAACGGCACCTTTCTATCTTCTTCCATGTCCATAACCATAAAATCCATCGGAAATATGAAATTTCCTACTTTTACTAATAGGTCCTCGATGATTCCTTTTGGCCTCTTTACCGATCTATCCGCCAATTAATGCGTCATTCGGGTTTCCTTTAAATCGCCTAGATTCAATTTCCTGCAAATCAAATAAGGCATCAAATTAATACTTGCACCCAAATCACATCAAGCATTGCCAACAAAATTACTTCCTAACTCACAAGGTAATGTAAAACTACCTAGATCTTCTAATTTTTCAGGAACTTTATTAGTTAATATAGCACTACAATTACTGGACAATTGAACTGTTCCTATGCCTTCTAGCTTTTTCTTATTAGAGCACAATTCTTTCATGAATTTAGCATATTTAGGCATGTGTAATAAAGCTTCAGCAAATGGTAAGTTTATATGTAGCTTTTTAAACATGTCCAAAAATCTACTTAATTGTTCATTTTGTTTCTCTTTCCTAGCTAGAATCGGAAATGGCAATTGAGATTCATCAAGAATAGTGGATACAAGCTTTTCTTTACCTTTACCCTTCTAATTTTGTAAGAGGCACTTTTTCATTTTTTTCAGAATTAGAAACACTTACCTCCATTGTCGGTTCCACCTTTTTAGAAGAATTCTTACCAAGTTCAGTCCTCTCTAACTCTTTCCCACTCCTTAAAGTGATTGCTTTGGCTTCCTCCTTTGGGTTTCGGTCTACATTAGATGGAAATGGACCTTGAGCCCGGTTGGATAAAGAACTAGCAAGTTGCCCCATTTGGTTTTCTAAGTTCCTAATGGATGCCTCTTGGTTTCTCATCCAAATATCTTACGATTTCCATCTAGCATCTTGACTAGCTAGAATAGAGTTTTGGGAAGCCATGAAATTTGCAATCATTTCCTCAATATTAGATTTCTTTTCTTGAGGGGGAGGTTGAGGTTTTTGAAAATCGGGTGGTTGGTGGTATGCTTGTGAATGATATTGATTTGGATAATGAGGTGGAGCTTGGTTTTGGTATGGATGTTGATTATTGGAAGCTTGATTGTGGTTGAATTGGGGTCTAGGATTTGGGTTAGAAGAAGAACCTTGATTACCTTCCCTCCATGAAAAGTTTCGATGGCTTCTCCATCCCGCATTATAAGTATTGCTATATGGATTCAAGACATTGACTTCTTCCACCATACTTTCAGCATTCTTCATTCCCATAGATCCCGGAATTCCTGCATAAGAATCAACTTCATTAGATAGCATAGAGACATTCTTAGCTTTAAGCTCATTTATTTCTTTTGAATATTTTTTTCCATTAATTCTAATTGAGCTTTCAACATAGCCACTTCATCAATATTATGAACTCCCTATTTCTTTTGAGTTGCTCTAGAGCTTGCCCATTGAGCATCATTGGTGGCCATCTCATCAAGGAGTAAAAATGCATCTTTGGGAATTTGATTCATGAAACTTCCATTCGAAGCTGCGTCTAACAAGGATCTTGTTGATGGATGAGCACCTGCATAGAAAATATGCATTAATTGAAAAATAGGAACTTCATGATGAGGACAACTTTTCAAGAGTCTCCTAAATCTTTCCTAAGCTTCATGGAATGGCTCCTTATAAAACTGCTGAAAATCACTAATTTGTTTCCTAATGAGGGAGGTCTTAGTAGGTGGGAAAAACTTGCAAAGAAATTTCTCTTGCATCTGTTGCCAAGAGTGGATGGATTGATTTGGTAGCATTTGTAGCCAATCCCTAGCTTTTCCTATGAGGGTGAATGGGAAGAGTTTCAACCTAATTGTATCAGTCGATACATTAGGAATTTGCATAGTGTCACTCACTTCTAAGAACATATCTAAGTGTTGTGCGGGATCCTCTATGTCTGAACCCGAAAATTGGTTTCTTTGTACCATAGTTATGGTAGCGGGTTTAATCTCAAAGGGTTGGTGGTGAGGAATCCTAATAGTTCTATGCTCTTCATTCCACCTAGGGATAGCATAATCCCTAATGGTTCTATGTCTATACCCATTCCCAGGAGCTTGGTGGGGTATATGTTGCTCTTCGATCCTAGGTGGTGGATCATTCATAGGTTGCTCAATTTCTGGATCGTTCATGTTGTCTCTCAATCTTCTAATCTTATGGAATGTCCTCTCAATTTTAGGGTCTAATGGTAAGATTGGGTTGTCTCTCACCATAAACCACTTGACATAAAAAAAAATCAGAAATTAGATGGAGAAGAGAAGAGAACACACACAAAATCACTTTAAAATCAAAATAAGAAAACAAATGCCAATGTTTCCCCGGCAACAGCGCCAAAAACTTGACCGATTTCTAGCAAGTGTACTAGAACGGCTAGTAATATAGGGAAATAAAATTATGACCCAAAATATCGAACCCAAGGGAAACTTGTGCTTGCATGTGCTATTTCAATTTCAAAACCAATTTTATGTGTAAAGAGAGAAGAGAAATCCCAAAGTTGTGATGATTTGAAAACTAAGTTAAAACGATTGCAAAAACTAAAGTAAATAAGAGATCTTTTGAAAGCAAGTAAATTGAATGAGTTAAAAATCAATGATAAAAACAACTTTCACTAAAGGACTATCCACCTTAACAAGTATTGCTATGACTTAATTAAACAAAAACATACAAGTGATCATGGAAAATTCAGTTTAGTAGACCCAAATAACTTTATTCAAGATTATTATTCCAAGTATTAAACTCCCTTATTCAGAACAATTCAACACTTAGCATAAAGAATTGAATTAAGTCTCCTAAATGTCTATTAAAACCTTTCTCAAGAGAATTAACTTTCACCTATTCTTGGTTACCCTTTTCTTAATCTTAACTTACTCAAATTAATACACAATTATAGCTTATTCAGATTATAACCATGTATTAATCCAACTAAATTAACCTAAGAGCATGCAAATCATTAATCAACTTAAACCAATTAATTAACCAACTCTTAATCAAGTTAATAATCAATTTAAAATTGAGAAAAGACAAGACTATGTTTAAAAACCAAGAAATAATCAACTTGTATTAAAATTTAAGAACAAACTAAAGTCATGTCAATACAAGTCAAGGATTCAAGTATCCTTTAGCAAAAGTAAAGAAAACTACTCATAAGACATTCTTAAAAACTAAAAAACAATGTTTTGAAAAAAACTGTAAAAACAACTAATGGAAAAAAAACTAACTAAGAAAGCTTAATTCTAAAAACTAATTCAAAAGCTTGATAATGATAATTGATGATTCAATCCCCTTCTTCTGTGTTTTGGACTGCTATTTATAGGCAAAAGAAGACATGGATTCCTTCTTAAACTCTAAAAACCAAAAGGAAGTAAGTTTTGCTCAAAATAGAAAGTTCGTAAATCCTTCACGCAATTGGAGAATCAGATCACGTGGCCACGCCTCTTTGCCTTCTTCTTCACCCGTGGGCACGGCTCTCTTCCCTCTTCTTCCACACATGGCCATGTGTGGATTATCTCTTCCTCACACGTGGTCATGTGTTCCACTTGTTTTCTTCAAATTCCCTTTCACGTGGCCATGGCTTCTTTACACTTTATTTCTTCATTTTACTTCACATGGCCACGGCTTCTCAAGCTTTGTTCTTCACATGGCCACGTGTGAAGCTCTTCAAGAATGTCACGTGGTCACGTCCCAAGGCTCTGGACTGGACAATGGTTTTCTCGCCTAATTTCTGCATAATTGCACTTTTAGCCCAAAATTTTGCCCTTTTTACACTTTAAGCCCTTTTATGTCAAAATAACCCTGAAAATCAACCAAAACACAGAATTAACCTTAAAATCACAAATATTACAAATTAACTCTAAATTAACCTAAATAAAACCAAAACAACTTAACTAAAAACATATTAAAATCTATACATATTTCACACATATCACAAATCTGCACGAAGCTCATTTGAGAGCGTTCGGTCTTAGGGCTATTCCCAATTGGGACTAGTGCTAATGGGAGATTGTTAGTGTAAGCCCTAGCCGCAATGCATTGTAATAAAATACTTTAATTAATAAAATGAGGCAATTGTTTTATCTATTGTATTCCTGTGCATATCAATTGATAAAACCATCCAAGAATGTTGTTTTAGTTTAAGTTATCATGTGTGAGGCACATGGTTGTAAGACCTTGAAACAAATGAGACTTCATTCTAAATATCCCTAGTCAGTCATTGTTATGGGAATAACATATGAATTAAGACTAGTATGCTCCCTCTGATAAGTTGAGTTCTGTCTTACGAATCATAAGGATAAGAGTGTCAATCAGAGATCATAGATACATGTTTAGAACATGGTATCTGGATTCGATCCGCTCATGAGAACACTACATGGTACAAGTCATAAGTGTTTCTCATATGCAAGTTTTGTATCGGAGTTCTTAGACCTAAAATCTCTATGAAACTCTTTATGAATTATTGTGTGCTTTGACATACACCTAACGTGCTCGTAACAGAGTGACAAGTACGGGTATGCATTGATTCATGTTAGAGAGCATGAGAGAAGTGAAGGGATTATCCCTCTCGATTAGAGAGAAAAATATCATTGGCCACTTGATCAGTGAACTAAGAAGTGTATGGCCATACCGAGATGAAATAATGAGTAATCATTATTTATTTGAGAGTTTAGTGTCACTGTAATATCAAGAAAGGAATTAATATATATAAGGATGACTAGTTCCATGCCTTATATTAATTCTGATATTTATGGGTAAGGGACTATGCAAAATTGCATTAGGTCACTAAATGCCATATGCATTTTCATTTAATTTGGAATGCTATAATATCTTACTAAAGAATATATATAGCCTTTGAATTAATTTATTAATTCATTGCCAACATTAAATGGACCTATAGGATCGCACATAAAGCATTGGGCTTAAAATATTTAAATTAAGTATTGGGCATTAATTTGGGCTTTTAATTAAAGTCAAATTAATGTGTGTAATGGGTTATTAGATTGCTATTGGACCTTGGCCCATGAGAGAGAGAAATTCAGCCCACAAGGTTTAATTTCAATTAATTAAATGTCTTGTATAAATTTAATTAATTGAGTATTAAAGCCTAAACATATTTTTTATCTAGATAAATCATTTAAATAGAAGTTGATGTGGCCAAATTTCCTAGGGAAATTCCAAGGAATTTCGGCACATGTATTATTTTATTTAAGTGGTTTATTAGATTTAAGTGTCTTATCTTTTATCCTAAATTAAGTGATATAATTTGATTAAATGTCTTTTGTTTTTATCTTGGATAAATTAAAAGAGTTTTTATCAATAAATATTTCTTATTTTAATTAAGTGATAAAGGCTAAAATTAATTATCTTTAGCTAATGTTAATTATCTTAAGGTAGTGGATTTTAGTTTTATCGCTTAATAAAATGAAATAATATATATTGGATGATAGAAAAAAAGAAGAAAACCCTAATTTTCTCTACATTTTGGCGTGAAAATTCTCTCTCTCACTCAAGATTTTCTTTTGGCCGAATTCCTCTAAGAGAAAGATACTCCTTCATTCTCTTGTGTTCTTGAAGTTAAATAGCATCTAAAATAAGTACAAGATTAAATCTTGTAGCTTAAATCAATTGCCATTACATGATACTTAAACTAAGAGCTAGCGATCTCGATTTTAAGCCGTCTTTGCAATTGTGTGTGTGAACATAGAGAAGAGTGGTGTAAAGGCTATTCTTTTGGCATTGGTGGAGAAGATCAAAGGTTGATATATCAGTCTTGGCTGCTAGTCTACATCAAACCAAATATTTAAGTGCATCAACAGTTGTAAGTTTTACAACCCTAAAATTGCATGTTTCGTTTCTTACTTTGGATTTGTATGGTATGTATGATGAAAATTTTTTATTTTTCCTCTGTGTTATCAACACATTCATACCATGTCATATTCCATCATCATCCCCTCATCTGCCCCTAGGTCCAACAGTAATCGGGTCACCACTCTTCCATTGCATATCTATGTCGTCAGCTGGGTAGTGACTCTAAGCAAGGTGGTGATGATCTCGTGCATAATATCTATCCTCCTATAAGCATGCATCACCCATAAATAAACTACATCGATTGCATTGATCGACCTAGGATTACCGGTGCGTTTGAGATACGAAGTAAACAACATCTGCTAGATGTATTTGTAAGCTTGGGTAGCTAACATCGTACCTTTAGTTGTGTCTAACTACTACACGGCTCCCGAAAGTGTAATGGCTGCCTAACATGCTTAATCTATAGTTGTCTAGCCCTACTAGAAGCTCAATGGCCTCTGTGAAATGTCGGCAAGTAATACTATAGTCGATGTCTTTTACTTTGAACTGGACTATCCCCTCATAGGTGTTTGACCTTTAATAGCCCCCATATTGTAAAGTAGCCAAAAACCCTCCAATCACATTAAGGTACATTTGGAAGGCTATAGTGAGAATTATCGCCCATCCTGCCATGGCTAATAATTTATCAATCTCCTCAGTCATCCCTACTGTTTGTAGAAATTGTTTAGACATGAAATGACTGGATCTAAACTACTTTCGTAATATGGCCCGATACCTATCGGCCTATCAAAAGGTCATCCAACCTAGTATGGGTGGAGCCGGTGTAGCATGAGCATCTCTATGCAGCATCCTACAAATATTAAGTTTTAATTTTTTAATGTTAACTTCACAAGTAAATTAATTTATCAAAAATTTTGATGAAATTTCGATAACGTATAGGCTTAAATCAATGCTAACTAACCTTGTTAGGTGCCACAACACAATTTAAAACAATCTAATCCTACTATTGGGTAATCTAACAAACATACATGACAATCGAGGCAAATTATATGCTTTAAATATCTACAGAATTCTAACAAAAATTCGGTAGTGTTTCGACTAGGAATGTGTCTACCCCCTGTATAAGAAAAGCAATTAAATCAAATTATTTTGAATCAATAATCAAAGTAACAGGGCAAAAGACCTATCATTCTATTTAGGTTATTTTAATTTCATTATGCTATTCTAAAGCTAATTTTAACTAAGTTTATGCATCCATTGATTTAATCATAATGCATTTATGAGATTAATGTGCAAATCTAAAGTTATCTTACAATTATCTACATTGGGTGTATTAAAACAAAATGAACTAAGACAAATGCCATTTACATGCCTATTTTAGATGGGTTGCCTTATTAACTAAAGAAACTATAGTGTCACAAGGTAGCAAATTTCACAGGTTCAAGTTAAATCGAATTCATACAATTAGTAAAATCACATGGCCTTTCATAGGTTTGAACAAGAAATCATACAAAGCATATTTAATGCCTTTAAACTATCCTTATTAGATTCAAATGACAACATTAAAGAAAAAAAATTTCAATAGTCAAAACAAAAGAAAACAAAAAAGAATAACTAAATACACACTTACTTGAAACTTGGAGAGAGAAAAAGGAAGAAAATGGGTAGGCCAAAATGCAATAGGAAGAAATATGACTTGCACCCTACAATACACATCATCCCTGAGAGAATTTAGATGCAAACGGCTTGGAAAATAGTCAAGAAATAAGAGAAAGGAGAGAGAAAAATTGAGAGGAAATTTAAGGTGCATTAATGCTGCTACAAAAAGTAGGGAAGAAGAAGAGAAAGGAGAAAACCTTTTGTTTTTCAAAATTTCAAACAACAGACAGGCAAGGCATATGTCGCTAGCAACAGACGGCTACCCCATACATCCCATCTGTCAATATTTTTTCCCTTTTGACCTTTTTTTAATTTTTATTTATTTTTTTTAAATTTTATCTTCCAGTTTATCTCATTATTTGTTATACATTTTATTTTTATTCCCATTTATTACACACGTACATACTATTACATATTTACACATATATTTATTATTATTTTTTTTCTATTTTTATTTTTTATTTATTTTATTATTTTTATTTATTAGACATACTCCCTGAAAACTTGGATAATTCCTGAATTTTTTGAGATTTTTAACTCTAGAATCCTCCAAAAGATTGCATATTAGTAGTAGGCCTCCTTGAGCTTCTTGTAAAATGAGATGAAAATAATAAGGGATGCAAAAATATGTACATACAATGTATGGAACATGTAGAAAAAATTCATTATAATAGTCTAGAGGTGACAGATGGGATGGCCGTGGCTTGCTCTTTGAGGGATGGCCATCTACCATACCTTTTCTATAAATAATGAGATTTTTTTTGGTCTTTGTTCCTTTTGACCTCCCCTTTCCTAAGAAGCTTCCTCCCTTTCCATGTATTTTTCTTCTCCTCTTTCTTCTTTCTTTTGGCCAAATTTTCTTCAGTTGTTTATTTTTCCTTATTATTTTATTTAGACTATTTAGATATCTCTGTCATCTTAACACTTATTATTACAAAAGTACGCCACCTGTTGGATGACATGAGAACTTGGGAGTACCCATTCTTTGCTCCTTACTCCAATTTGAGGTTTTTTAGGAGAGTATCATTTGATAGGAACTTGATTTTAGCTGCCATACAGTATTGGGACCTGAGGTTCCATGTTTTTAGGTTCAGAAACTAGGAATTATGTCCACTACCTAAGGAGTTTGTTGAATTATTAGTGTGAGGTTTACACCCGGTACTCAACCATGTCTGCCCTTCAGTGTCTTTGACTATCCTAGAGAGGTGACTTGGACTTTGGGCATCCTTCCTTCTGAGGCCAGGAGTTTCGTACCTTGAGGGAGAACCTTTTCATTGGATCCATTGACTGATGTCCTAGTTGACTTCGATGATGTGCCTAAATTCTAGTCTGGTGTAATTCTACTCTGTTGTTTTACCCGATGCTTGTTGATGTGTTTAGATAACCTGACTGGAGATTATGGATTGTTCAATGTCATGAACGTCATGCACAGGGTGTAACCCATTTCCTATGGTTTTGGCATAGACTATCCTCGGTATGGATGCAGTTCGTATTAATCCTTTCACTCGACTTATTGGCAATCCCATGTTGCTTTCGGTATGTCATCATTTTGAAGGTAGTGTGCCCTTTGTGGGTTTTCACATTAGCTTTTCTTGTTGAAAAATGCATCCTTTCTGATTTTGACATATTTTCTTGTCTTATTTTTGCCTAAGATGAATCTAAATCACCCCAATGGCTTTCTTTCTCTCTCTTTTTTTAGATATGGCTACATGAGAAGCTGAAGCTATGGTTAGAGCCTCCTCCTTAAGTTAGGGCTATGGGCACTTATCTTATAAGATATGTTATTCTTAGACATAGGTGACACGATTTCCTTTTGATCCAAAAGGGAACTAATTGGTTGGCTCAGTTAACAAATGCTGACATTATGTTCAAGTGTACTTGGCTGCTCATTTCTTCTATGATTCGAGATGGACCTTCTTAGTGTGTTCCCTTATATAGATTGCATTGAGCCACCTTTTATATCACTGCCTATTATGCTTGCTAGTTTAGGACCGTTAGGACATTATTAAGTGCCCATTGGGTTTTTGAGGTGGTGTACTTTCTACTCCTTTTCTGTCAGGTTACTATAGGAGGATTTGGGCCCAAATTCCTATGAGGACTATTATTCCTAAGATTAGTGCTTGTGACTTTACCATCTCCACTTCCTACAAGTAGTGGGTCATAAGTCCTGCAATTGACAATAAGACCTTTCACCTCAGGCACCTGGATGGAGAGAGCAATGTGATGCAGATATAATACATTAGACATTTTCATAGAGTATGTTTTTGTTTTCATTATAACTTTTTAAATTTTGAACCCATAAAAAGAAAAAAAATATGTTTTTGTTTTCATTATAACTTTTTAAATTTTGAAACCATAAAAAGAAAAAAAACTACTTTTGGATGTATTAATAACATTTTTGGATAGATGTATGGTATTTCTTTCTGATTTCAATACACAAAATCATTATTCGACATTATCTTAAGGACACATATTACTTAATCTAAAAAATGAAACTTTAAAAGCATCATAACTCATGTCATCGATCAGCCCTCTTGGGTTTTATTGATTGATTATTTTCTCTGAGCCTCTAAATTTTGCCCAAAATGCCTTTTTTCAGTTTTCACCTTAATGAGGTGCCCAATTTTAGTAAGGCCACTGCTTCTTTGGTTTTCAATAAGCTTTTGTTCTTTTCTTTTTCCTTTTTTATCTTAGCTACAGAATCTCTTCAATCTGTCTACATTTATAAGCTTTTTGAACGTATTGCTGTCATTGTCAGTCAGAATAGCAGCTCCTTTAGATAACAACTTCTTTAGTACAAAAGGTCTTCCCAAATAGGTTTGAATTTGCCCTGAATATCTAGAATCCTAGGCCTCATTTGTTTAAACACCAGACCTCCCTCCTTCATGGTATGATACACACTAGAGCTATGCTCGTTTCTAGTTGGGTTCTCAAAGGCTTATTTTTAGGGTTCGAGACTAGAAAAGGCTCACCATAAATCATAAATTGGCTACTTCACGATAAAAAAGGATCAAACCCAAATTATTATTGGTAGTCAACCCATGAAGGCATCTACTAATGGGCCTAAAAGAGGTAGGTATTATGGAGTCACCACCCAATAGAATGTTGGAAAATGATTTTCAACCTTTTTGATGCCCAAATAGAGATCGGTATTCGAAACATCACTATTATTAGGCACCTTAGCTATGTGATATTTTATAATTGAGTTTTAAACATTAATCCACTCTTATCTTTCACACAATAAACAATTAGTAAAAGTGGTAAATAAAAAAACAAATTAAATTAAACTACTTAAACCTACTACTTAAACCTATTACAGAATCAAATCGTCTAAAGAAAGAAGCAAAATAAATATCAAACATAAATCGAAGCCATTCATTTGGGTTGGGAACATTAGTTCCCTCATGCACATTTTACAAAAATCTTCTTTCGTCCTTTATTTAATTTTTGGATGGAAAATTGGATATTGGTCTAGATTTTTAAAGGAAACCCCAAGTTAATTAATAAAAATCATTTTAAGCATTTTTCCTTTTAAACGTACACGAAACCTCTTTTTTACTAACTAATACATTCATAAAATAAATATATCTAAAAATACATCAAAAGACTAAATAAGAAAAATAATAATAAAACCGAATAACAAATAAAATAAATAAATGCACAAAATAACCAAATAGACAAATGCAGTCATCAACTAATCGGGGGCATGAATCCCAATGCGTGATGCCCCACAAGGTCTACCAAAAGCATACGAGTTCAATTACTCACATAAAATCACAAAAAACAAAAAAATTAGCATTGTGAGGAAAATCTATTTAAAAATAAAATACAAAAAGATATCACTCAATTGATCATACATATAGAATCAAAACATGTATAGAAAAATGGATTAGCACCTTAAGGATTAAAGAAATAACATAAACAATGATGAAATACACAAAATGTATGAAAATAGGCTTAAAAATCATCCACTGATGCCCTATATAGGTGACGGATGGCTATAGCTGAAGGAGGGATGGGATAAGAAGAAACTCTCGTAATATCTCATTTGTCGCATTGACAGATGACCATCCATAGGGGTTTCTTTCCATCTATCACTCGAGGAACAGAATAGAAAGCTAAAAAACACACACAAAAACACCCTAAATTACAATCAAGCAATAAACACTCAAATATAAAGGCTTAATGAATACCACACTAAGTCTTTAACCCTAAATGATATATTAACTATACCAAGTCTCATTAAAATCCAGAATAACATAATAAAAATAAAGCTTTAAAATGTACAACAATATAGGAAATCATAATCAACTCATGTCATTATCATGTATGTAGATCTAAGCTTGCATATCATTCAATTTAAACATCTAAATCCAAAACTCAAAACACACAAACGCATTAATTTTAACAGCAATTAAACATGATCATGCATGACCAATTTTAGAGAGAAATAAAAATGGATAAAAAGCCTAGAATATTACCCTTAGGAGATATTCTAACTCTAAAAATTCTTGAAGTTCAGATCTCCACTCCAATTGTGATCTTTGTGTTTTAGAAAAACTAAATGATTTTCATGTGTATGGTGTGTTTAGATCAAAAAAATGGTTAGAGTTTTTCTTTTTAAAGAGAGAAGAATTAGTTTCTTCTTCTCTAAGAATTTTCTCTCTACTCAAGAATGATTTCCCCTTTGGAAACCCTAATTTCTTATCTTTTATACCTAGGGTAGAGTTAGAATTAAATTCCAACTCTACCTCTCCAAATCTGGAGGGATTAATCCCTCAAAATTCATATTGATCCTCTCAAACTCTATCTTCCCATTTTTAAAAAACAAAAATGTGGGAAATCTAAAAATTTGACCACAAATGGTCGTCCCTAGACGCCTGTCCCGCAGGAAAAAATCTAAACTTCATAAAAATGCCCCCGATCTAACCTCGACAAAAGGGAAATAGCTATAAATTACTGTCCCTTATATGACAGCCGATTGTTTGTCACAACTATAGGCCAAAATCATGGTTTATAATGCTCTTTTGTTAAAACCCTTTAAAAATACTTGGCAAATAATAAAAACTATTAGAAATTCACAATTGAAGTTTTTCCATCTGCACCTTTTATCAGAAATATACTATTTCCTCATTATTGGGCAATCCTAATCTAGGTTGGCTTAGGTCACAGTGTTTATAGCTGCCCCCAATTTTGGGGGATTGGTGCACTAGTGCCACAGTGAGCTAAAATTCAGAGTGAACGAAAAAAGACGCGTACTTAAGGCAGCGAATCTCTTGGTTGATCATTTAAAACACGTATTATTTGAGGTAGTGAGTCTCTTTATTATTTAAAACACATACCATCTGAAGAAGTGAGTATCTTGGTTGGGTAATTATTATTAGCTTGTTGATATGTTAACTCTAGTTTGGATTGTTAACATCAGTTTATCAATGTGTTAACCCTAGATTGACTCTCTAGTCAGTGCCAACTTGTTAGCATGCAAAATCAAAATGAGTTGATTGAATCTTATTAAAGCCAGCTTGTTGGCATGCAAAATTATGGTTTGTTGCATTTGACTAATGCCAGCTTGTCAGCATACGAAATCAAATGAAATTGAGTAATATTTGGCTGGTGTCATCTGTAGACATACATAACCTTCCAATTATGTTGGTTGATCCCATTTATGGGTGCGACTGCCCCTCTTGAAACAACATTCCACTTGAGGAGTTTTTGGCAAATATACATTTGTGAGAAGTCATTAATATGCTTTGAAGCTCATGTTTCATATATGTAGGCCTATCCTAGAGATATTTCAGCTTACTCATATGATTTTGGCTAGATTCTGTACACTTTCCAATGACTATGTCACCACTCTACAATTGGTATCAATGTAAGGAAGACCATCATCATCAAGGCCATTGACACGCTTGGTTTCACTCTCTGTCTTCCTAGAATTTACATTATCATCAAGCTTTTGTCCCTTGTCCAATAGTTCCTTATTGTCGGCATTAGCTCAACATTCCTTTTGGATGTGTTCCAGATTGAAGCATCCCATGCTCTAAAAGAGTATGGTTTATTACCCAAGAGTCCTTTTGATTGTAGCCCAAATGAACATTGACTTCTACAGTGGTATTTTAACTATTATATAGCTCTGGCTTTTGCAGTATTCCATTCTAACCTCGTGATAATCCAAGCTTTGCAAGGCAATCAGAGTTCCAAAAGATGGCTTTTGAGGATAATGAAACTGCTGAGACATAGCATCCATCTTGGTCTTCACAGTAAGTGTACTTCATAGCTTGATTCCTATCAACTCTTATCTTTCAATGATTTTAGCTTGTGTAAATCCTCAACAAGTGTAAGAGGTGTGAAATCATCCTAAATTCAAAAAATATTCGCACTTTTCTTTGTTGTGCATCTCTTTTAATTTCAACCTATTTAGGTGACTCCCTATAATGAGGATGGGAGTCTTAGCTCGTGCTTTCATTAAAGTGGTAGGTATATAACCCCTAATAGGCTTATAGATACCTATGGGAAAGATTTAGTATTAGTGTTTTGTTTATTAATTGTGTGTTTTCTTCATTGTTTGCCATCCTATTAATAATTTTTTCCTTTGATTCATTTCATTTATTTGTCTTGTCATTGCATATTAATCACATGTTTTATTGTTAGTTTTATAATACCCCTTTTTTCTTCTCTTTCATTTCAGGTATGTTAACCATAAATAAAATAATCACAACATAAAATAAGTACATAAATTAAATATAAGTTCTAGCTTTATACACATCAAAAAATATTCAAACAAAGTTTTAAAATTCCTAAATAAAAAATAACAAACTACTGAGATGGCCTAGGTCTTTTGTAGTAGGCTGGCCTAGATAGAGGTCTGAAAGCTAATGACCTAAGAGGTCTAGCTAGTGCCATAGCCTACTATGTTGCTGGCGACTGCTCATCATCCTACCTAAATCTAAAATGAAATCTTAGTAATGCTGCTGTCAAAGGCTGTAAAACCTGTGCTATCACCTCAGCCAGCTGCTCTGAACCTTGGCAAACCTCGGTGACTGCCTTAGAGTGCTACTCAAGATACCTTATGAAATCACCCCTCAAGTACCCAATGTAGCTCCTTAACTGCTCGTCTATCTCAACTATAGCCTGTCTCCCTCAAGGGACCTCAACCTTAATGCGAGCCTCCTGCTCCCTAATCTAGGTGAGCGACTAATCAACTACCTGCAGGGATGTATTGAATCTCTTCCCTGCAGCCGCTAGCTCAACTGTGATGCCCTACACATCAGATTGTAAATAAAATATTATTGCTAAAACTAACTATAGAGTCTATTCCTAACGCCTGATAGCCTCTTCCATAGTAGTTAATCTCCTAGAGATGTCATCAGATGAAGGGGCTAATGATGGATACACTATTGGCTTAGTGGATGAGGATGCCTTTGGGTGTGTTGGTGGTGGTGGATTAGTCAATGTGGATCCATCTGGATGCTTATATGGTGCAAGAGTTGTAGAGGTGGATACCTCTGGATGTCTATATGGAGAAAACCTCCTTATCCTTCTAGTTGGCAACCACAATTTTCTTATTGGTTATCGTGCATGTGCTGATGGCTGAGGTGACCTTCTTAAAAAACCCTAAAGATCTATCTACATTTTGATCTCATAGTCAGAGTCAATATTTGCTTTGTGATGCTCTTGAGTCTCATCCCTCTAGTCATCTTGATGTCCTGACTATGTTGAAGGTGCTTATGGGGCTGCTAGTGGCTCATATGGTGGCTGATCCTAAACATCCCCCTCTGCAGATGCGTCTGGCACTATAGTGTCTAGACCATACCCCTCTTCAGCCTTTGGATGGTCAACAGCCAATACTAACCCTCCTATCCCTGAATCGACTCTACCATCTTTATGGTAAGAGCAGCCTGTATATCCACATAAATGTCCTCCTAAAGTGAGTCCCCCAATCTACCCTCGTCTACCCTTCACGCCAAGAAGAATCAAGTCACTATTCCCCCTATACATATTTATGTGGTGGACTAGGTGGCTACTCTAACCAGGAAAGCAAAGATCTCATGGGTGATGTTCACCCTCCTATGCTCTTGTATCCCCCATAAACTAGTGATCTCAGCCAAATTAATTGACTCAGGGCTCCTCGTAGCACCCAAATAGGATGTAGATAGTAATCTCTAAATGTATTGATATGCTTGGGTGGCTAACATGGTGCTCTTCACCTTATTTGACTTGTATATAGCCTTTAGAAGTACCACTACCATCTATTGGGTCTGGTCCATTATCCTATTGAAGGTGACAACATCGAGCCCCATTGAAGGCCTATGGCCTCAATAAACTATCGGCACGTGATGCTATAATGAATGCCTAACACCCAAAAATACACAACACCCTCTTCAGTGTCTAATCTCTAGAAGCTTTCATACTCCAGAGTAGCTAAAACCTCCCTAGTGACATTGGGTAGGTCTGGAAGGCCAAGACAAAGAACCCCATCCATCCTGCAATGGCTAGTAATCGATTAATCTCCTTCATTAATTTGATAGACTATAAAAATTGTCTGGACTTAAAGTGGCTAAAAAACCAACCTACATGGAAATGCGCATTAGGTACCACAATGTAAGGTACAACATCCTAGGCCTATTATTGGGCAATCTAGCAAACATGTATAGCAACAAGGTATAATAAATAATTTACATTTTACAAAAATTCTAACAAATATTTGGCAACATTCTAGTTAGGAATGTGCCTACCCTCCTACACAAAAATAATATTTTAAACTAACCCACAGGCCATCATTGGCTGCCAAGCATTGCAACTTAAATTACTAATATGGGAAACTAAAGTTTTGTTAGATTATTTTGGTGCAACTATTGGCCTAAGTATGACAAGCTTACAATTCTAAACAAAGGTTACCTATATTAGTTGTAAAAATATCTCAAAATTAACATGCTCATACACAAAGGTTTTGCTTCTAGCATGGTGTCATACGAGCAAATATTTACAAATTTAAATCTAGCTCCTTAAGGCATTAATCAATCCTAATCTACAGGGTAATATGCTTACATAGATTATGTATAACACTAAAAGTCTAAAATACAAATAAATTAATAAAAGAATAAAAAAATAGAAAAAGGGTTAGATAACACTTACTTGGAATATGAACAATGAACGAAATAAAAGGCAAAGGAAAAGAGAAATAGACCGCTCCCTGAAGTACGCATTGCTTTTAGGAGAATTTAGACATTAATGACTCAAATAATGGAGTGAAAATGGGGAGAAAGGAAGAAAAATCGAGAAAAAAGTTTGCCAAAATCGTGAATGGCAGTTACTGGAAGTGAAAAGAGGTAGAAGAAGAAAAGGCTTTTTATTTTTCAAATTTTCGAGCAACAGACAAACTGGCGATGGACAGCCATATAGTACGTCCCGTCTATCACTCCTTTTTAACCTTTTTTTATATTTCTTTTTTATTTTATTTCTTCATTTTTAATTCCTAATTTACATTATTTACCCTAAAACACATTATTTTTGTCTTTGGCGCATATGTCTGACATTATTTTATTTTATTTACATATGTACATTATTTATTTTAGTTTACATATTTACTAAAAATCCAAATACTCCCTGAAACTTATTGTGTCTTTTGAATTTCTAGACTTCTCGCGTCCAAAATCTTTCAAAATTATTTACATTAGCCACAGAACTTTTGGGTTCCTTACAAAATGAAAACAAAATAAAATGCAACAATATGTATGTGGAATGCATAAGACATGCAAAAAATGCATTTTGGTCATCCAAAGGTGATAGACGGGCTGGCCGTGCCTTGTTTCTCTAGGGATGATCGTTTGTTAACCCTTTCATATAAATAGTGCCTTTGACCTCTCCCTTTCCCAATGAAGCTTCTGCCAAGTATTTTTTCTTTCTTTTTTTTCTTTTGGTCATTTTCTTTTTAGTTATTTTATTTTTTCTCTGTTATTCTTGCACTTAGACCATTTAAAAATTTCTATTACAATGACCTCTGCAAATGCAAAATTACATCGATTTTTGGATAACTTGAGAACTTAAAAGGACCCTCTTTTAGCTCTGTATTCTAACCTAAGATTTTTGGGGAGAATATCTTTTGATAGAAACCTGATGTTTGCTATTGCCTTGTATTAGGACCTCAAGGTTCCATGTGTTTAGGTTCACACACCAGGAATTATATCCTTTACTAGAATAATTTGTTGAGATAGTTGGTGCTAGGTTTGCTTCCAATACTAGACCATATCTACCTTCCATTGTTGCCAGTTATCCTAGGAAGGTGGCCCGCACCCTAGGTATCCTTCCTTCTGAGGTTAGAGGTTTATTACCGCAAGGGAGGACCTTCACTTTGGAGCCTTTGATAGATGTTCTAGATGACTTTGACGATGTGCCCACTTTCCAATTCGTTGTCATCTTGCTTTGCCCAATGCCTACTGATGTGCTCTGATGATTTAATGAGTGGAGATTATGCATTATTCAGCATTATGGATGGCACGCGAAGGGGACACAATCCTTTTCTTATGAGTTTAGCGAACACTATCATTAGCTTGGATGTTGTCCATCATAACCCTCATTCCCGTCTCATCGGTAGCCCTATGCTACTCTAAGTATGTCCTTATTTTGGAGGTAGTACACCCCTTGTAGGTTTTCATGTAACACCCATACCAAACTTTGACTATTGACTAAAGCGATTAGCCATAATTTTTTTTTCAACCAAGTAAATTCTTTAACTACCAATTTCTTTATGCCAATAAAAGTGATAACAAATTAAACTTGTCGGATGACCTATAACTATCCAATTTACTATTCACCAATTAAAATTTTGGCAATATAACGTCTTAAAAACTTGCCTAACCAACATAAAAAGTAGACAAACCACAGCCCCTCAAGGGCACAACAATATATCTTGCTTTTAAGCCATTCTCACTTGATGCATAAAGTCAGACTTCACTTGCATTTCAACCAATAATACCCCATCTGGTGCCAAACTCAAATTGACAATCATAGTTCGAAGAGCTACAAACATTATTATCAGTTAATAACACTTACTGATCACTTATACATATTCATTTAAAAACACTTGCATTACCTAACATAAGCTTCCTACTGAGTGCATCAGCCACTACATTAGCTTTTCCTGGATGGTAGTTAATAAAGCAATCATAATCCTTGATCAACTCCAACCAACGTCTCTACCTAAGGTTAAGCTCCCTCTAAGTAAGCAGATATTTCAAACTTTTATAATCTGACTAGATGTAGCATCTTTCCCCATATAGATAATGCCTCCAAATCTTTAAAGCAAAAATAAAAGCTGCCAGCTCCAGATCATGAGTAGGATGGTTTTTCTCATGAGTCTCAAGCTATCAGGAGGCATAAGCAATCACCTTGCCTTCCTGTATCAATACATAGCCTAAACCATTTCTAGAGGTGTCATTATAGATCACAAAGTCCTTGCATGTCTTGGGTTAAGTAATGACAGGAGCTTCTGTCAGTATACCTTCAAGCTTCTCAAAACATTCTTGGCATCTACCAGTCCATACAAACTCAGTATGCTTCTGTAATAGTCGAGTCAAAGGAACTACAATAGTGGAGAAGCCCTTAATAAATCTCCTATAATACCCGGCTAAACCCAGAAAACTCCTCACTTCTGTAACATTCTTGGGTGGCTTCCACTAAAGGATTGCTTCAATCTTCGAAAGATCTACTTTTATGCTTTCTACAGATACCATAAGGCCTAAAACAATACTTCATTTAACCAAAAATCACATATGCTAAATTTAGCATACAATTGTTTTTTCCTTAAGGTCTGTAATACAATCCAAAGATGCTTGTCATACTCTTCCATTGTCTTGGAATACACCAGGATATCATCAATAAAGGCCACCACAAACTAGTCTAAATAAGGGTGAAAGGCCCTGTTCATCAAGTCCATGAAGGTGGCTGGTGCATTTGTAAGCCCAAATGGCATGACCAAGAACTCATAATGGCCATACCAAGTGCGAAAAGTATTATTGGGTACATCTGTTCCTTTCACTGCCATTTGATAATAACCTGATCTCAGGTTAATCTTTGAAAATACACCCTCTCCCTTCAACTAATCAAACAAATCTTCAATACGAGGAAGCGGGTATTTGTTCTTAATAATCACTTTATTGAGTTATCTATAATCAATGCATAACCGAAGTGTCCCGTTCTTTTTCTTTACAAATAAAACTGACGCTCCCCATGGAGAAACACCGGGTCTAATAAATCCCTTATCAAGTAGTTATTGCAACTAAATTTTCAATTCTCTCAACTCTGCTGGTGCCATTCTGTAAGGAGCAATGGAGATTGGAGCAGTTCCTGGAGCACCATCAATAGACAATTCCACTTCCCTGTCAAGTGGTAAACCTGGCAACTCATTTGGAAACTCTTTGATAGTAGGCACTTCTGACACCTTTCGACCATCCCTTTTTTACTTTTACTGTGTAACACAAGTAAGCTATGCACCCTTTTCTGATCAATCTTTTAGCAGCTGTAGCAGTTACAATATCAGATAAAAAGTCAATTCTCACACCAACAACTGTGATATCATGACCTTCTTCAAACTTTAAAGTAACCCTTTTCTTTTTGCAGTCAGTGATAGCTTGGTGGGAGAATAACCAAGCCATCCCCAAAATCACATCAAACTCGTGAAATGGAAATTCAATTAAATTTTCCAAGAACACATGACCCGAGGCCCTGATAGGACATTCTTTGTACACTCTATTCACCACTACACTCTACCCTAAAGGATTACTCACCAAGATATCCTGGTCTAAGCATGCAACTCTTTTCCCTTTACCTCGTACTACGTCAGTGCTAATATAGGAATGTTTAGAAGCAGGATCTATCAAAGCATGTACTAAATCAGATAATAAGAGGAATTTTGCCTACTATCACATCTAGGGTGTCCTCATCCTCTCTGGCTCTAACTTTATAAGTTTGGCCTATAGCACGTCTCTATCCTTGAGATGATTGCCCAGCTAGTCTAGATCCTGAAGTAATAGGGGTAGCTCCCCTACCACCACCTCTCGGTGCAGAAGATCTAGTAACAGGTGCTGGTGAAGTGGTTGAAGCAGTCTGTACTACCAGATAGTCTCTAATTTGTTGATTTCTGGAGCCACATCTGAAGCAAGCCCTAGTCAAATACCTGCACTCCCCCAGGTGAACCTTTACTACCATGATTGCAAGCTACTGCCTCCCCATTATTCCCACCTCGGGGTGTGCTAGCTTGTAAGGACCCAATCATGACCCTAATTGGATTATAGTTAATTAAGGAAAATTTTGGATTATTTTGTAATTATCGATATTAAGTCCCAAGAGGGGTATTTTGGTAATTTTAGCATGTAATTATATGAGTTAAGTTAAATTATAATTAAAGAAAAGGATACAATTGAAGTGAATTAGAAAGTCTTGGGGTTAAGTTGGAAGAAATTGAAATAATGGGGGTTTAATTATGCATAAGGGTATAGTGGGAATTTTCTTAGTGAGATATTTATCCCACTATAAATTAAGGGCTTTGGGAGAGATAGAGATGGGTATTTTGAGGGATCTCTCTCTCTATGGTCACGGTTTGGATAAAAGGAGCTAGGGTTTGTGAGCTAACATCAAAGGTAATGTTTCCCTTAAAGATTTCTTCTTCTTTTCTTTTAATTTGTGATGTTTTGGTGAGGGATTTCAAGATATTATTGTTATCACCATGTGTAACGAGAAGAGAGAGAAGTAGATAGATCAAGTGAAGGAGAAGGTAGAATTTATGAGCAAAAGAGATAGATAAAGAGGATCAAAGAAAGAGTTAAAGCTTCAATGAGGTATGGGACTACTATGATGATTTTGTGAATGGGAGTGTTATTGATAAGTGTTGCCTATAGATGAAATTAAAGGAATTAGGGTTAGGTTTTCTAGATACGTAAATTAGGATAGAAATGAAGATTGTTTGCCTTAAGATGCCGAGTCATGAACTTTTGCCTTATTTTCCTCACGACTCGTGATTCTGGCCTTCGTTACCTGTTGACTTGTGAATGTCTTCACAAGTTGTACACTCTTGTTCGACTCATGAATGCCATCACGATTCATGAACTAATTGTCCCTGGGTCACTCGTGAATGTGTTATTCTTCTTTGGTTATTGACTCATGAATCCTTTCACAAGTCGTGCATTCTTGTCCGACTCGTGAATCCCTTCACGAGTCGTGAAACTTAGCCTTTTTGCTTCACTCATGAGCCCTTTCATGAGTCGTGAAAGTTATCCCTCTTGTTTCACTCATGAGCCCCTTTATGAGTCGTGAAATTTAGCCATTTTTATTCACTCGTGAACCTCTTCATGAGTCTTGAACCTCATTCCTTTACTTCACTAGTGAAACCCCTTCACGAGTCAAATGTCTCTTCAGACCTATTTGAACTGTTTTACTTATAAGTTGAGCTAGAGAACACCAAATTGAATTATTCTTTTTGTGTTTAAAAATAGACTTCCATACCTATATTTCATATGAAGAAACCAAGTTCTAAATCTATCTCTAATTAGGCCATATTCCAGTTTTAATTCTGGAACAATTTGCTGCCCAATCACTAGGAGTAGACCTCAGTGTTTTGTAAATATCTAAAAATATAGGAATGATATCAAGATGATTTTTGAGTTTTTAGAAACTAGAAACATAATGGAACAAGTTTGTAGAAGACTATTGTTGCTGAAAATGCCTTTTGGTATGTCAAAAACCTACCTATAACTGTTCAAGACTCGTGACTCCTGTCATGACTCGTGACATGTACTACTCGTGAACTAGTGTACGAGTCGTGAATTTTGCTTCCTTTCACGAGTAGTGACACCCCTAACGACTCTTGAAACTTCTCTACTTCATCCAAACATGATTTTTAAGCCCTATAGTGTCACCAAAGCTAGTCTAAACCCTTTTAAGTAACTTTAAAGCATTTTAAACATAAAATAAAGATAAGTTGTGACACCAAGCATGTGATTAAATGAAATGATATATGGGAATAAAATTAGTAAAGGAACACTAACATTAGAATATATGAAAATATTTACTTGTATTTGACTGTATTATAATGAGTATACGCATATGATTTGGCCTTGCCCAAAAATATGGCATAATGATATTCCTCTACAATGACATGAGAATAATATGACATAACCTAATGACAATAAGATAATAGTTGCAAGATTATAGTCTAAGTTGAAAGAGTTGGGACATTGCCTTTTTAGGCTCAATCATGAGACCGTAGAAGTTAAGTTATGCTTCAAGTCATAATGGAAACTAGTGATTAGCCTTGATATAGAGAAACATGCTTGTCCTTTTTCTTATGCCATGTATTTTACTATGCAAGCCTCATACCCACAAGTAGTGTGCTAGCATATAAGATGGGTTAATATTACATAAATGTATTTGATGGTAAGATAATATAAGATAAAAGGTACAAGTATGATGACTTGATACATATATGATCACGTTAGGGTATACAACCTGTGGTCCATGATCTAATAGACTATAAAAGTAAACTAAGGGCTTAACTAAGAACCAATGTTGACTTAAGGATTTAATTAGTGTATTCATCTTATTATGTAGCTTATAGCTACTTAATTATTGTTTAAGTAATTATGTGTTGATATGAATGACTATGATATGGTATGGAAACCACTCCCGGCGAACAACAACAAGGTATGTCATTGAGAACTGTTGATGAAGTAGGTAATTACAATGTCTATTATTGATATATCTATGTCTATTATTGATTTATCTATGTTATGATAAGTGGTCTAACTTAATATGTGAATAAGTATAAATAGTAAAATCTCGTATTGCCATGATTCAAGTTGCATTTATATGTTTATGGATATGCATTTAACGTTATAAAGGTTTTTAGTAGCAAGATCCATATTTTTATATTGCCTTATGGAAACCATGCATAACATTGTTTATGACAAGATAGATCAATGAAATGTTATATTTTATTATGTTTGCATAATCATGCAACTATTATGATATGAATGAACGAAATTTGATACAACTATGTGATCATATGATAACGGCCATATATATTGGATCCTATAGCTCAATATGTAAATATGATTAGAATGATATGTATTCTTTTATGAAATGAGGCTTTCAGCCCAATGATGTACTAAGTAAAGAATAATATGGTAAATCAAAGACGTTAAAGTGGTTAAGCCTACGGGTCTTAGTTCAGTTGTGGATCAGATAGGTATGCCTAAAGGGATATAGTTGCAGCTGCCATAGTTGACCTCGTTTGGGTCTTTTTCCTTAATGAAACCATCGTTTGGCCCTTTTTGGTCCATAGTTTGTTCCTTGTTGGAACCATTATTTGACCCTATTTGGGTCCATTGTTTGATATCTTCGGATATCCATAGTTTGATACCTTCGGATATCCATTGCTCCTGTTATCCACCCCTTTGAACTAGTACTTAGGCAAGCTATTAAAAATGATAAAATGTACATAAGATAAAGGAAAACATGTATTAATTCCTTCACTTACATAATGCAAGCATGATGAATGGCCTATTATATTACTTATCATGATTTCTTTTGGCTATAAATTGTTTCAATGAAATGAAGTTATCGGAATTTATATATATATATGAGATTTAAATTGCCATGCTATGAAAGAATGCGCACAATATTATAATAAGAACTATTTGTGCTATAGCATATAATGAATTTCATCTGCATTAGGATTTATGAACGTATGTATGTAATAATTAGACCTTCATGGTAATCACGACATGTAAGGCTATTCTCTGTGATTGCATGCAAGGCTGATTAATCAATACCTATATGTTGTTACACTTGTTTGTGCACTCCAATAACTATGATATAATCCAAAGGATGGTGTATGACATAATATGATGTTGGTTGATTTTTAGTTGCCACAATAGGACAGTATTAAGGAATACATGGTTGTGAATGGAAGTTGTGAGTTATAATTGTATTTCATAATTATGATTGTAATGATATATATGAAGTAATCATGCCTAGGGATCTATTTTATAGAAGCTACCTAACTCATGCACTTCTTATGCTGTGAAAGAACATTAAATGCATATTTTATATAACTAATGGGATTAAATGCATATGATTGGAGGTTGTACCATCAGTAATAACGAGGTCAGAGTTCATGAATGAAAGGATTAAGAAGTCTATAAATTATACTAGTTATCAAGAAAGAGTTTTAATTATCAAAGTAATTTGAAAAGCCTTTGGGAACTAGCCAAATTCATGCCATGCTTTACACGTATGTAAGTATATTAGTATTATTAATTTGAAGATCCCTTTGGAATATTCATTATGAAATAATTAATACTACAGGCATATATTTACTTTATTTATAAAGGTTGTAGTGTATTAATGATAATTTGGTAAGATCTTGTCCATAGAGTTTTGTTCCCCACTAAGCTTTATAGCTTAGCACGAGTTTGTTTATCCATGTAGGTTTGTGGAGAAGCTCTATTTTGATTTGATAGCTACTGTAGCTTGACCTTCATCAAAGAGAGGATCGGGCCGACTGCAGTTATGTTAAGGATTCCATTATGTATTGCTGGCCAATTATGTTAGGTCCTCCTATTTATAAGTTTGATTTATTGTGGCATGTAATCATAGCCTGTGTTATTATTATTATTAGTATTTATGCATGATCTCTATTAGGCATGATGATGATTGATGATTATCCATGGTTAGTAGATTAGAGGGTTACATAGCTGATGAAGCCATTGGTGCCCTGCCACGAGCTGTGCCTCCCTAGCCTCGGCCTGCAATAGATGGTGTCTGTCCCTAATGTGTTGGAGATCCCTTAGACTTTTTACTCTAACCTCCATTGCCACTAAATTGTCCCTGCTTTCTCTTCTGTTGGAATCTGGACTTTCTATCAGCTTATTTTTTTTGGATAGCTTCCAACTTAATTGTAGCCTCAACCATGGCTTTCAAATCGGGGTAATTCTAAATTTTTATAATCTGTTTGAGCTCAGTATGTAGCCCTCTCTAAACTCTCTGACACAACTTTTCTTTTGTGGACTGACTCTTATCCAGATAAGCACTCAGGTGCTCAAACTTGCACTCATATTCTGCCACGGATTTACTTCCCTACTTAGTCTCCAAAAGGCATCTTGCATTGTTACCTTATACTCCGAACCTATATATTTCTTTTCAAATTGAGATACAAAGAATTCCGCACTACAAAAAAAATACAGAATAGCGACAAAAATTTGTGACAACAATAAAATTCATTGCTAAATCCACAATATAGCGACAACATTGCGAAAAAAATGGCTTTCGTTGCTAATCTTGAAAGATTTGGTGGGAAAATAAATATTGCGACAAATTAGCGACAATAAATATTTATTGTTGATAATATCATGCGCCAAAAATTTGGCGCAAACAATTGCGACAACAAAAACAGATTTGGCAACAACATTATTGTAGCTACTTAGCGACAACAATGTTGTCGCCAATTAAGGAAATATATTATTTCATATTTTACTTTTAACTATTTTTATATAATTTTGATTTTTAATTTTTAAATTTTATTTATATTTAATTAAACCATTTATTTTAATAAATTTAACTAACTAAATTAAACTAATTATTATATTTATTTTCAATCATATCAATTGTGATAAATTATTTTAAGTTATATAATAAAATAATTAAATTGAAAAAAATTAGAATTATTGGCGACAACATTACTAATTTGCGACAACAATGTTGTCGCTAATTAAGGAAATATATTATTTCATTCATGTACAGCTATTGGCGACAACAATGTTGTAGCTAGTTGATGACAACAAAGTTGTAGCTAATTTGCAACAACAATGTTGTCGCTAATTAAGGAAATATATTATTCCATTCAGATAGATTTATTGGCGACAATATTGTTGTAGCTAATTTGCGATAACAATGTTGTCGCTAATTAAGAAAATATATTATTTCATTTTTTACTTTTAACTATTTTTATATAATTTTGATTTTTAATTTTTAAATTTTATTTATATTTAATTAAACCATTTATTTTAATAAATTTAACTAACTAAATTAAACTAATTATTATATTTATTTTCAATAATATCAATTGTGATCAATTATTTTAAGTTATATAATAAAATAATTAAATTAAAAAATTAGATCTATTGTGTTGTCGCCAATTAGCTACAACAACGTTGTAGCTAATTGATGACAACAATATTGTCACTAATTGTTGTAGCTAATTGACGACAACAATGTTGTCGCTAATTAAAGAAATATACTATTCCATTCATGTATAGCTATTGGCGACAATATTATTGTAGCTAATCAGCGACAACAATGTTGTAACTAATTTGCGACAATAATGTTGTCGCAAATTAAGGAAATATATTATTCCATTCATATAAATTTATTGGCGACAACATTATTGTAGCTAATTTGTGGCAACAATGTTGTCGCTAATTAAGGAAATATATTATTTCATTTTTTACTTTTAACTATTTTTATATAATTTTGATTTTTAATTTTTAAATTTTCTTTATATTTAATTAAACCGTTTATTTTAATAAATTTAACTAACTAAATTAAACTAATTATTATATTTATTTTCAATAATATCAATTATGATCAAGTATTTTAAGTTATATAATAAAATAATTAAATTGAAAAAAATTAGATCTATTGGCGACAAAATTATTGTCGTAAATTAGCTATAACAACAATGTTGTCGCTAATTAAGGAAATATACTATTCCATTCATGTATAACTATTGGCAACAACATTGTTGTAGCTAATCAGCGACAACAACGTTATAGCTAATTTGCGACAACATTAAGAAATATATTATTCCATTCATATAGATTTATTGGCGACAACATTGTTGTAGCTAATTTGCGACAACAATGTTATCGCTAATTAAGGAAATATATTATTTCTTAATTTACTTTTGACTATTTTTATATAATTTTGATTTTTAATTTTTAAATTTTATTTACATTTAATTAAACCATTTATTTTAATAAATTTAACTAATTAAATTAAACTAATTATTATATTTATTTTTAATAATATCAATTGTGATTAATTATTTTAAGTTATATAATAAAATAATTAAATTGAAGAAAAATAATTAGATCTATTGGCAACATCATTATTGTCGCAAATTAGCTACAACGTTTGGGACAGTCATGTTGTAGCTAAATTCCTGAATTTTTGAATGGGATAAAAATAAGTGTTGGTAGGTTTCACCTTTTCTAAATCCTTAAAACCTTATATTCCCTTCTATGTTGTCGCCCTTTCCCACTCCCCCTCTCTCTCTCCCCTAGTGAAAGTCCCTCTCAGATCATTCGCTTTCCAATTCGACCTTATATCGAAGGAAATTGAAGAAGTTAAGTTAAATTTTATGGTCTGAACAAGTAGCGAGAAGCTTAGAGGACTGATCGTCGGAAGTACTGCGCTCCCATGTGCTGATTTCCTGTGCTATTTTGGTCCCATATTTTCGGTAAATAAAGGTTAGCAAAGGTCAGGAAATTGACCCTTATTCTTCGATACAAGTTATTCCACTGCTAGTTTCAAAATCTCTAATTGTTTTGTTAATGGATAAATTGCTCATTCGTGAGCCTGTATCATTCATACAACTTCTGTAGCTATTACGATGGTTACCTTCATGCTCAGTTTTATTGGCCTTGTAAGGGATTACACTGGGAACTGAATGGGAACTAGTTTTTCAATCTTGATAACTTTTATTCACCTTTTTACAAAGAAACTTTATCATTGGACATTATTAGGAATATAACACATTGGAGAGAAGAGTGCATGTAATACATATCGAAAATAAAATAAGAAGACTGATTAAGATAGCTTGGACACTCGCAGATGCTTCGGTTAGAAGATGTGATAATTTACTTGTAGAAGTAAAGAAACCGATAAGAGGCAGGGCTAAGATAACAAGAAAAACAACAATATCCAAGACTTTACAATTACCTGACATTAAGGCGGATATGGTTTTGAACATCCATATAACTGACCCTATCTAGTATGGGATTGACATTTGGTTGTTGTATTCTTGATCAGTTGTGCTCCCTTTTACTCATATTCTTAGAAGTACCAAAGTTTTGAATTAGCGATTCTGTTACTAAAATAAAATTAATCAAATAGCCTATGCTAATTTGCTTTTTTATTTTTTTTAAATACAAAATGGTCCTGTTATCTTTTCTCTTTGATATTTATGCAATATACGAGCTTCTGTAATCACTTTTCAATTCATCTTTTTGCAGGCCAAAGATGGAACTCCTGATTACATTGCTAGAATCGTAGAGATGTTTGAAAGTATTGATGGGGAGCTCTATTTTACTGCTCAATGGTTTTATAGAGCTGAAGACACTGTGAGATGAATTTATTTAATTGATAAATTGTGAATTTATTAATTAATGTATTCTTTGATAATGTTGGATGGTTCACTAATCTGAATTATTTAATATTTCAAGGTTATTAAGGAGTATGTAAAGCCAGCGGAGAGCAAAAGAGTGTTTCTTTCAGAGATTAAAGATGATAATCCATCGGATTGTATTGTCTCTAAAGTAAAAATTGCCTTGGTTAAACCCAACATATGATTATCACACTTTTCTATGGAATTTTGTTTTGTTTTATGTTATTGTGTGCCTACTGTTTTCAACTATTATAATTCTTTTGCTTCTTGCCACAGATGGATTTAGTAGAAAAGAAGAAAAACATTCCGCCTTGTGACCTATACTATGATATGAAATACACATTGCCTTTTTTGACATTTGAAACTATAAAAAGTGGTAATTATATTTTCTCTACATTATATGATTTTGAACTAAAACGCAAAAAGTTCCCATTATTATGAGTATTATAGTTGTTGTGTTATTTATTCTGAAGTCGTATTGGTGGCTGCTTTATAATTTTTGCATGCTTTGTGACCACAGATCACTATAAGAAAATTCTCAAATACCGACGGAAAATTACCGACGAAAAAATTTCCGTAGGCAATTACCGACGGAAAAATATTTTCCGTAGGGAAAAATGTTTGAAAATATGTATTTTGCGACGAAAAATTTATTCCGTCGTAAATAATGGAGGAAAATTTGCCGCCCAAATATACCGACGGAAATTAGCGACGGATTTGTAAAAATCCGTCGTAAACATGGCGCCAGTATTTCACGGGTAAAATTTCTCACGAAATTTACTGACGGAATTAATTTCCGTAGGTAAGTTAGCGACGGAATCATATTTCCGTCGGTAAATTACCGACGGAATATATTTCCGTAGGTAAATTACCTACGGAATAATATTTCCGTCGGTAAATTACCGACAGAATTATTTTCCGTCGGTAATTTACCTACAGAAATATTATTCCGTCGGGAAATTGAAAAACAATTTTTATTCTTTGTGACCCATATGATGGATAACTCAAAATTATAAGTTAAAACTTTAAGGGTTTTAAATTTTAATTTTAAAACTTTTAAAGTATTTTAAATATTTGAATGTAATATTTATAAGTTTGAATTTTAAATTATGACAAAACAAGAATAGTTCAATTTGAAACAAAAAATAGTCAAATGGATGAACCCATGACTCACATATCAATTCATTTATAACTCCATTCATTTTGACTTTATCTGATATATTTAACGAATGTAAATTTTAAAATAAAAATATAAATAATGCATAAAATGACTTAAATTTACATGAAAATTTAAATAAAATCGCTAATTTTATCAATTTTATCTAATTTTGCAACTAGCAGAACAATATTGATTCAGTTGAAACTTAAAAGACCATTAAATTTTCAAATTAATTTTATTTGTAGTCGATCATGGCTCTGGTATCGCTTGAATCACTATTTCTTGATTTTGTTCCAATAAAATTAATCAGATTTAATTAAGAATCAATAAAGTTAAACTCGTTAAAAATTCGAGAATTCGGACAATGTCTCAGGCTGAATAACCTTATAAAGTTAATTTTTATATAAGCGGATCAAAAAGTAAAGCTAATCAACATGTTACTTCCCTGCATTTGCAGGTTTTAACTGGTACTACGCATAACTTAATGTTTCTATACATGCATGTATATGATGCTTATGCATTTATGCAAAATGTTAGTAATCAGCATGAATATAGAAACTCATGGAGAAAAAAACTCATGATTAACTACTACTCATTAACACACGTAGGTCCAATATACTGCCAATTGTACCAAATCTCCCATAATCTGTTCATTAAAAGTTATAGCACATGGAAGAGGGAGATAAATTAAAAAAAAAAAAGAGGAATATCATTAATGAAATATTCGCAGAAAGAGATGGTAAGAACAAGTTTGGTGGACAAACATTCCACATGGACAGATTAGACATAAAACTTATAGTTCTAATTACAGAGCCATTAAGTTATGTTGATCTTTTAAATATTCAAACTTAACACATTTTACAAGCTTGAAAAATAAGTCTATTTAAGCAAAATGCATTTATAAATCCCTAGTCCCTGAATTTTTTTTTAGTTTTTTCTATTAAACTCATGAACATTTTATTTTTGCAATATTGAATTTTTAAATTTTTATTTTTTTATGCATTAAATTATCAACAGACATAAAGCATAAAATTAAATTATACATCGTATTTTATATACTTTTAGTACATGCATCTACACTTTAATTTGATGTTATTATGCGTGCTTTTTGTCCATTTAAAGTGAATCACCGTTCTCTATTATATTAGTACTTTAATTTCAAATTGACAATAGTATTAATGGCGATACATATATATGTAAAAAAAACGTGTAAAATGAAACACATTATTTAATTTCAGAAATTTAATAACAAAAATTCAAATTGACAATAGTTATTAATCTTGAATGACATTAATTGTATGCATTAATTAAATTGGAGAATATATATGTTAAATAAAGACGTCAATAAATTCACAAGCTTCTTAAATTTAAAATTTTTTAAGAGGGAAATTTTTTTATTGTGAAATTTTGGAGGGAGTTAAAAATTTAATTATGAATGAGGGTTTAATAGGGATTCAAATTGGGCTTAGATCCACGGGGCTCAGAAGTGAAAAATTGCTCCTACTCATTGTTTGGTTTCCTTTTCTTCTTTTCTTTTTAGGGTTTCACTTTCAATTTCATTTCTCTCTATCTCTTTCTCTCGTTCTCTCTTCTCTCCGCCGCTCTCCACCACCGACGCAGGTATGGGTTTCTTCTGCTTTCTCTCATCTCTATATTTTTCTTTTAGTTCTTGTTTTCTTTTAGTTAGTTTGTTATTAGGTATGGGTTTCCGTCGAATTCGCTGAAGCCACCTCCTCGAAGATTGAGACGGCGTCTGCTTGCGGAGCCTAAAACTCCTATTTCTGCTGAAGATATTGAAGCAAAGCTCAGAGAAGCCGAGCTACGTAGACAGGTGTGTACATATGTAGCCTTTTACTTTTGTGCATCTTCTTGAATTCCTAAATCGATTGCTTGCTTAGAAAATTGTTTTCGTCATTTAATTGTGCAGCAATTCTATTAATTCCTGGATAGATGTGTACATATATATATATATATTGGTCTGTTTGTTGTCGTAATCCTCCTCTAGATAGATGATATTTGTATCTGAGATGTTGTTTGTTACTCTATTTCGGTCTCTGCTTAGGGAGTGGTGTTTGTTAGGTCTGTTTAGATCATGGTGATGTTCCTATCATTTTTGTCTCGGCTCCATACCTATTTTTCTTTGAGCTTGTGGGTTTTGATATCTATAATTCTCCTTTTTTAATATCATCATCATGGCTTATCAATATATATATATATATATATAATGGGTCATAATTTATTTGTGGAAATGCTGGCCTTAGGTCATTTAAGGGCTTATTATTACCATTACTATTAGTTTGCATGGTTGTACTGCAGACAAAAGTTTATTTACTAATATTAAAGGAAAACCCCCTTCGATTTTTTTTTTGCTTTTAATTCTAATATCCATTCTTTATTTATTTAATTATTTATTTTTATCTTTTGATTTTTTAGAGGGGTTAGTGGGCGCTGTGTCAAGGATGCAGATAAGGACATTATTGAAGTAGTAAAGGTATGGCTCTTTTGTTTTCAATTATAGAAAGGAAGCTGGTATTTTACAACTAAGTATTTCATAAGAAGTATAAGTATGAATGGATTGAGGATGCAAATAAAATTTAAATCATTTTAATTAGTTATTTCCAAATTAATTTATTAAGAAAGAATTAGGTAAATACCAATAAGTCCAGTTTAAATGGTATACCCTGTGATAGAGTTAATGCAAATAAAATGATGTATGCACTGAGATAGAGTCGTTCAAAAGTATCATTGGACAAAAAGTATTTTTTAACTTGACCAGAATACTACCAAGTCATTTAGCCAAGCATTTGTATGAAAGATAACTTTTGTTCTTGGACTTCTCAACTCTTTCTTGTACTTAACGACAAAGCTTTTTTGTATGGATAGAAATACTCACCTATTAGACATTCATTGGTTGAAATTAAAAAGCAAACATATTAGACATTTATTGGTTAAAATTAAAGCAAACCATAGCAAACTTGTGATGAAATCTCCTTGCATAGCCGACTAAGGGTGGAAGCATCAAATATGTACATGCACATGAATACCAATTGAAATCTACATATTTTATCCATCAACATGTTATTATGGCTTGACAAAACAATATTATATGCACATAAAAATACATTTGCCTTAATTAATCAGTTGAAATTTTTGTTAAACTCAATTTAAAATCTAAAATATTGCTTGAGTTGGGTTTTTTCTTGTCTTTTGGCTTGGTTAAAGAAACAGACTTAATTATTAGTAATTATATTTTGAATATTACCCCAGTTTAGCTGCTTGTGTTTGGAGAATTTCTTTCCTTTTCCTTTTGTTTTCTTTTGTACACTTTTATCCCTTCTTTTGAAACTTTCTTGGTTTGTTCTTTGTCTGGAAGTTCCATTTTAAGGTTAATTAAGGTATGCAAATGATGTCTGGTGATGCTTTCTCTTTTACTCCTTCACTACCGCCTGCCTTTCCCCACCAACAGCAGAATACAAACCCTAACCCTAAACCACTCCCCAAGAAGAAGAGAAACTTGTCGGGAACTCCAGGTAATTCATTAACTATTCTCCTCCTTGTTTTGTTAATCTATTCAGTATCCAAAATTTACTAATTCGACTAGTTTAAATTCAGACCGTATCTTGTCTTTTGTTTTTGTTTCATAAGCTTATGAATACTTGCTCGTGAATAAATTTAAGAATCGATCCATTGATGAATTATCGTTATTATCATTAGGAAGAAGAAAAAACAAATCCCAATTCCTTTGTTTCTGAATTGAATACTAAGCTATTATGAGGTTTTTTTAGATCCAGATGTTGAAGTTATTGCTCTATCTCCTAAAACTCTCATGGCCACCAACCGATTCGTGTGCGAAATATGCAATAAAGGTTTCCAAAGATACCAAAACTTGCAGCTTCATCGAAGAGGTCATAACCTTCCATGGAAGCTGAGGCAAAGAACAAACAAAGAAGTGAGAAAAAAGGTGTACATATGCCTAGAAAAGAGTTGCGTTCACCATGATCCGTCGAGAGCTCTCGGAGATCTCACCGGAATAAAAAAGCATTTTAGCCGGAAACATGGAGAGAAGAAATGGAAGTGTGAGAAATGTTTGAAGAAATACGCAGTTCAATCTGATTGGAAAGCTCACTCCAAAACCTGTGGCACTAGAGAATATAAATGTGATTGTGGAACTTTATTTTCCAGGTATAAATGCCTCATTTAATTTCTTCCTATTTTAGTAATGTTAATTTCTTCAGAATTTATTTCTTTAATTAGAAGGTATTGCTTTGGTATGGAGGGTTCCCATGTGGATTCTGGATCCAAATTTATTGCTCACTTCATTTATGATTACAAGGTTTATAATTATCTATAAGTGCTGCATTTTGTTCAGAGCAATATGTGGCTAAATATTTATTTCCAGCTAGATGTTAATCTAAAGTCAATGTTTATTCATGAATTATGAAATTTATTTGTTTATTCTTTATATCTTTGATTGTTGTTATATTCATATGATTTTATGTAATTATTGAAAAATTTCATCTCAATTGTTAGGATTTTTTTTATTAAATCAAATGTCATTGTTCATTTGATGGGTTAATATACAACCGATTGCCTGCTAATCAGAATATTTTCTTGAAAATATATAATATTTTTAGTGACGGAATAGTGACGGTTAATTCCGTCGTAAATATTTTTAGCAATTGGCAAATTTACCGACGGAAATATACTTTCGTCGTTAAATTTACCTACGGATTTTATAATTCCGTCGGTATTTTTACCGACGGAAAATTTTCCGTTGGCAAAAGTGCCTACAACCGGATCTCCTTCTCCATTTTCCATCGCTAAATTCCGTCGGCAATTTTATTTCCCTACCGAAATTCACTCAATTCCGTCGGGAATTTCCGTCGGTAAAGTGCATTTTTCTTGTAGTGGATGATTCTACAAACAGTAGTGGCTCAGCATCAACCATATCAAGTGACAGTGAATCAAATAATGTCACTGACGATGCTAACGCCACAACTAAAAAGCCTTTAAAGTTCAATACCTTTGCTAAGATACTGTTACTCGACTTGCTAGAGTAAGTATTATTATTATTATTATTATGCAGGCCAACAATTGACAAAAATTTATATTACACTGGCATGAGGTATACAACAGCAACTTTTGCTTCTACCATGTGCAACATTCTTCCTACTTTTGCATTTCTTATGGCTTGGTTATTAAGGTATATTTAACTTAATAATAATAATAATAATAATAATAATAATAATAATAATATTAATATTAATATTAATACTGCATTAGCCACCCATAATGATACCCTCAAGGGTGCTCTGCTAATTGGAATTGGCTGCTTATGCTGGTTTAGTTTCATCATTCTTCAGGTAATAATAACTTAATTATAATTGTGATAATCACTAACATAATTAAATGTTTAATCCATAATTTTTTGATCAATTAATAGGCGATTATGCTCAAAACATACCCAACTGAGCTCTCATTAAGGGCTTTAATATGCTTGATGGGCACAATTGAAGGTTCCATTCTTGCTGTTATAATGGAAAGAGGCAATCCTTCTGTTTGGGCTATACATTTCGACTCTAGGTTATTAGCTGTTGTTTATAGTGTAAGTAATTTTATTTTATATTAATGTTAATTTTTTTTAACTTAATGGTAATTAGAGCAATAGTAATCATAGTAGGATTATATTAAGTATTATGGGGAAAGACAGAGGATCAATGTCCATCATCACCATTTGTTTCACTTATTCAAGATCAAATAATGCATCTCCTGCAGGTACGCTAACTGAGGCAAACCTTTTTTCTTCTTCCTACTTGCTACCACATACTATTGTAACATTAGATGTACTATTGCCAAATGCTTTGCTTTATAGGCTAATATATCTGCAACTTACTTAAGTGCCAATAAGGAGTGGGCTAAACAGCAAGAGATTTTAAGAGAACTCAACTCTGATCATTGTAAATACAAGTTTCTATATGTCACACCAAAAAAAGTTGCCAAGTAAGTGTTGTCTTTATTAGAAAGCAAGCATCAGGAGCTGAATCTAAGTGTTGTCTTTTTAAGAAAACAAGTATCATGCACTGAATCTGCCCTTCTTTTAATCTTCTATGCAAATGTTTGGCATGAATCTCTATCTCTGTCTCTATCTCTCTCTTTCTCTCTTTTATGCCTTTACTAGTTTGAAATTGTATTTGTATTGTTATTAGCTCATTTGGTGGGATTTCTTAGATGGTTCTGTTGACCTTGTTAAAATTCAACCAATGGTACAGGGTAGAAATTTAATTGTGAATGATATCATTTTCTAAAGACTTGTTCAACCAGAATAGGTCCTTGGTTCAAAGTTGAACCTTTAGTTGGTACTGTCCAGGTTAATTCTATATACAATCAAGCCTCTCTCGTGTTGCATTGCCTGCTCTAAGTTATTTTAGGATTTGCATATTCTTTCAACACTTGGTTTATGATTACCTTTTATAAATCTTGATGGTTTTATGGCATTTCTCCTTATTGCTCTTTTTCCTTGAAGGGATCCCTTTGTATAAAGTTTTTAATTCACTGCCTGTATGCCTATCTTTCTCTAACCTCTATTGTTTCATTGTCTACAATGATGAACATATAGATTATTTGTTTGGGGTTATATTCGTAGATCTCTTGGTATTGTTTGTAGACCAGTCTGTAATATATAGAAACTATACATGCAACATTCTCACAAAGAGCTGAATTAGACTAATGGTTTAGTGGGTGATTTTTTTAATACTTTGTTACATTATTCTTTTTGCAGTTCAATTCGAGTTTTCACGACTATCATCAAGTATATTTCCTAGGTCAGAATTATTTCCTATTTGATTCTAAAAGCTTCATTTCCTAGGTAGCATATTAGACTAGACTTGCTTATCATTTCCATTCCATAGCCATGCGATAGATTGATAAAACCCCACAAACAACCAAAGCTAAGCTTTTTAAGATTCGATATTGTTCCTAGAAATCTCGAAAAAGATGATCCATTGATTATGTTTTTAGTGGATTTGCCTCATGTTAATTCCTAACACCCTTATATTAATTTTCTATTTGTTTCTCATAGTTTGTACTTGCAATATTTGTCCATTATGCGGATTGAGTTTTAAGTTGAGATTTATGCTGAGCATGAACAAGAGATGGATCAGCGGGTCAGATAAGTCCAACAATAGATGGAGATGCAACAACTTTTTTCAGCAGTAGATTTATGAGCAAATGTATCTATTTACATTATAGTTATAAGTATAAAGTATGATATTTTGTGTGAAATTTGTTATTGTTATATATGCATGTATTATTTTATATATACAATTAACGATTATATCCATTTGTAAATAACAATCTTTTCATGAATATATATATTTTTGTATTAAATATTAAGTAGTCTATAAATATAAATTTATCATCTATGACTTATCATTTAAATGATGAAATTTTCATATTAATTTAAAAATAAAAAATAAATTTAATTTAGCAATGGATTAGCATGTTTGAATAGTAGCTATTTAGCGTCAACAATGTCGTAGCAATATTGCAACATCGTCGTAGCAAAATTTAGCATGAACAATGTCATAGCAATATTGCGACGAAAATATTGTCTTTGCAAAATTTTTGCGTGAACAATGTTGCAGCAATATTGCGACGAAAATACTATCATCACAAAATTTTGTGTGACCATTGTTATAGCAAAATGGCGACAAATATTTATCGACAATGTTCTGTCATCACTAAAATTTGGCGACAACTTCTTGTTGTAGCTAAATTCTGCTACAACGACTATTGTTTCAAAATGAAAGTCATCGTTAAGTTGTTGCTAAACTGATTTAGCGACAAAAAAATATCAGTTAGCGATGACAAATTTGCATTTTTTTAGTAGTGCCAACTTAACTGGTCTGCTGAAGTATGCCTTCTAATCGACTCCCACCAGATAAAGGCTGGTCCCTAAAGTAGAGCCATAATACCCTTAAATTTTTCCTCCATAGCCATATGTAATTTCAAACAATCTCTTTATCTTGTAAAGCCATTCTTCAGCTTAGGCATGTATCAATAGGCCATGCCCCTAAAAGTCCTCAGCTCCTAATCTTTTTAGCTGGTCCAAAATAGGCTTTCTTTTAGGTGGAGCTGGAGGCTATACCCGTGCTACTGCTGTGGAGGCTGTGCCTGAAGCCTCTGTTGTATGTAGTTGGCCATCAGATTGAGGAAATCTAGCTATGGGAAAGGAGATGGAACCACTACTAGTGGAGATTACTATGGAGCTTCCTACTATCCAGCTCCAAAAAAGGCCTCATTCTCACCATCACCAGTTGATAAGTCTTTATCGGTCGACATCTTTACACTATAAAACAAAAAGGAGCAAGTACACATTAGATTCCATAACATTTTTTTCCTGACAATTGGCATGTATATACAGGTCAATTAATCACTTCTACCCACTCCGATCTTAGAACCGCTTAAACCTTTGCTCTGATATCACAAAATGTAACACCTATACCAAACTTTTGACTATTGACTAGAGCAATTAGCTAGAAATATTTTTTCAACCAAGTAAATTCTTTAACTACCAATTTCTTTATGCCAATAATAGTGATAACAAATTAAACTTGTCAGTTAACCTATATCTGTTTAATTTACTATTTACCAATTAAAATTTTGGCAATATAACGTCTTAAAAACTTGCCTAACCAACCTGAAAAGCAGACAAGCCACAACCCCTTAGGGGCACAACAATATATCTTTCTTATCCATACATTCTCAATTTCATCTCAAATATATTCAATTAATTCCACTATCTGTCAATCACACGTATATACATTAATATAAATATTATATCATTTCAAACCAATTCTTTAACTTCAACCTTTACAATATATATATACATGCCACGACAAAAAGTAAATTTCTAATTGTCTTCTCCTTTCCTACAAAATTACTTCGGATGTGTACTATTGCTCCACAATACCATCGATACCTGCACATAGTAAATTCCTATGTGCTAAGCATCAAATATGCCCAGTGGTGACTATAAATTGAAGTATTTCCCGTAAATACATAAGTTCATTAATTATGAAAAATGCATCAATTTAATATAAAAAAAGATACCATTTCAATAATTTGCCAGTCAATTAAATTTAATACCATTACTTTGGTAAACTTTTTCAATTTAGTCCTTAATTATTCAATTTATTACAAAAGTGTCCTTTTTACATGTTAATTACAAGATTGCCACTACTTTTCTTTTAATCTATTAATTAGCATACAAAATTACATTTTAGTCCTTTGAAATTTCAAAGGTTCATTTTTTAGCTGATTACTCATTAAATTACCATTTTACCCTCTTTAATCATCACTTTAGTATTTTTGCTTATTAATCTCAATATTTTGGGGAACTTACCATTTTGCCCCTAAACTTTCTATTTCCTTTCAATTAGGTCTTTTGTCACTCTAAAGTTCATTTTTACTTATCTTTTTTTCACTTTTTAGCTTATTTTTACATTTATGCCCCTAGTATAATCCCGATAGAAATCATCAAATCGAATATACGAAACATGGACCCCACGAGGCCACCAGATAGACTGAGAAATGATCTAGAAAGACCATTCCTCACAAAGCAGATAATAGAGCAGAGTAGATACTATAGGAAATTAGTGATCCTACCATAGCAAAACAAGTCGCCATGACTTGCACTGCGGTATAGATGTCCCTATGGCTAGCCAATCATATCCTGAGCTAGATTTTGTCTGCCTAACTATTACTAAGGGCAGTTTTCACTTACATTTCATTTTACTTTTCAGATTTTTAGCAATTTCAGTAGCTTATTTATTACAATAAATCTGTCAATCAATCTTTTCAATACTTTTGCAAAATTTGTAAATTATTTCACAATAATTCACCATTTTTCACTTATTTTATGAATTATTTTGTAATATTCAACAAAGTCTCTTTATACATAATCAAATATTTTCCCAAAAATATTCAAATAAATTCCATAAATTCTACAAAAATTCATGGACATCATTATTCATCTCTAGATTCATTTTATGGCATAATACATCAAAAATACACAAAATATACATTACTTTCCTTTAGCAACCCATTCGGCCACATGAAGAAGTTCACCTTAGCATCACTTTTAAATCAAATTAAGCATTCAAATGGCCATTTTCAAGGTCCCTAACCATTATTCTAAAGTTAATTTCATTTATTCATGCAAGTTTTCATAATTTTTCCTAAGTTACATAAAGGGAAATCATGCTTAATCAAGGGAAATAAATGGATTTAGAAGCCACTAACCTTTCTCCTAGCCTTAAGCTTGCCTAGACTTCTTTTTCCTTCCCTTTGGCCTTAGAAGCTTGTCCTTCTCCTTGTGTACCTACCATGGCCAAAATTTCCAACCATCAAAACCCTAATTTTTTGATCTCAAATGCTCAAATTGACTTCATAAATGAACTCTATGCACCTAAAAACACTTGTAGGCACCTTAAAACAAATTTAAAACCTTGATTTACACATACCTCAATTTGATACCTAACATTTTCACTTGATTTCCCTTGACTATCTTCCTCTAATCAAGTGATATAGGCTTAATTAAACTTCTAGAGGAATCAAATACCACCTAGGATGCATGGATTTAGAGTGAAAGTGGGAGAGAATTAAAAAAAGCTTGAGAGAATTTCACCTATGGTGATTCGGCCAAGAAGGAAGAAGAAGAGGGGCTGAGGAGGTGAGGTTAGCTGCCCAAAAATTTACTTCCAACTAGCTCATATAGGGGCTGATTGGGTTGAGCTTTAGTTCAACCAAAACCAACTCATTTAGGGCCCAATAACTCGTTTTAGGCCCACTATGCCATTTTCCTACAATTCTATCACTTTCTAACTCCAAATCACTCTAATTTTAATTCTATCATTTTTATCATGTTAAAATAGGTTGTACACAAAATTTCAGCCCAATCAAAGTCTATTTCTAATCTGATTCAATCATATCGGTCCGATTCGATAATTATTAATGTTACCAAAAAATTAAATTTTTATAGTAAAAATATTCTACATGGCATTTTAGGCACAACTGCAATTTTTGGCAATTTTTAAAATTCATTTGCTATTTTTAAAGGATCGATCAACCTAGTTAACCTAAATCCCAAACCACTTTGTTTTTCGTATTTTCAACTTTTAGAGGCCTATTTGACTTCAATTTAACTTCAAATTTCAACCCCAGACTCACGATGACCAATATTTTTTATGGTCAAATAAAATATTTTTTTACGTCTAAGTGTATTTTTCAGCCCCGAAAGCACTATTCACTACCAAAAAATACTATTCACGGCCCACCCGATATTAAAACCATTACATTTTACACTAGTTTTTCTTATTGGAAAATACATCTTTTTAAATCTTCATGTTTTTCCTCGCCTTATTTTTACCTAAGATGAATCAAAATCAACCCAGCAGCCATTTTTTTCTTTTTTTTAGATATGGCTTGACAAGAAGTTAAAGTTTTTGTCAGAGCCTTCTTTTTGAGTTAGAGCTACATGTATTTACCCATAAGATATGTTTTCCTCAGACACCTACAACATGAGTTTCTATCAGTCTAGGATAGAGTCAACTTGCTAGCTCAGTTGATGGATGATGACATTATGTTCAGGTACACCTGGCTACCTATCACTTTCATAGTTCGGGATGGAGCATCTGGATGTGTCCCTCTATGCAGATTGCATCGAGCTACCTTTTATGTCACTGCTTACCGAGGATCGATAGGATATCGTTAGGTGTCCATTGGGATTCTAAGGTGGCATACTTATTGTTGACCAGATGTCAGCAAGTGTACTAGATCGGCTAGTAATATAGGGAAATATAGATTAAAACCCCAAATATCGTACTCAAGGGAATATGGATTGCTAAGAATAATATCTATGTATGAATTAAATTAATCCGAGATTATTTCCTAAATATTTTTGATTTAAAAGCAAAAATTAAACAAAATAAACAATTAAACAAAAAAAACTAAAACATGAATTAAAAACAAAACAATAACTAGAATTCTCTTGCTAAAGAAACTATCCACCTTAACTTTCATTGTAATGACTTAAATTTAATAGAAATACCAGTAATTATGGAAAAACTAGTAATAAAGCAAGATATCTTTATTCAAGTATATCATTCTTAATATTAAACTCATAGACAAAACTAATACTTAGAATGAAAATCTAGTTCTAACTTCCTAAATATTCATTGAAGCCTTTCTCAAGTGATTCAACTCCAATTTATTCTTAGTTCCTCCTCTCCTAGTATTAACCAATAAAATTAACACATAATCATCTCATATTTCGGATAATAATCATGCATAAACATTAAAGAGTTAATCCAAGAACATGTAAATCATTAACTATGTCAAAACCAATTTTTAGTTATTTATTCAATAATAATCAATCTCAACACAATCAAATATAAGAATATGCTTAAAACCAAGAAATAATCAACCGATATTGAAATTAAGCTCAAAATAAAGTCATAACAATGAAAATATAAGATTTCAAGAATCTATTAGCAAAAGAAGAAAAAACTACTTCCTAAACATGTTTAAAAACTAAAGACAAAGTTGAAAAGAAAAATAAAAATAACGTAAAATAAACTAAGCTTAATTCTAAGATTGATTCCTAATTCTTTAATTCCTAATTGATTTCCTTCTTGGTGTTTTGGACTGCTATTTATAGGGTAAAATCGTAGTAAATTCCTTCTTAAACTCCAGACATAGAATAGAAAGTGAACTCTGGTAAAATAGGAAGCTCGAGAAAATCCTTCGCGAAGTGGGAGTCTTCATCACGTGGTCACGTGTCCTATTGTTGTGACATAAGGCATAGTCCACACGTGACCACGTGTGAGGAAGAAACGTGACCATGTGATGAAGACTCTCACTTAGTGTGGACTACACGTGGTCATGTGTCCTATTGTTCTTCCTCACACGTGGTCACGTGTGGACTATGCCTTGTGTCACACATGGTCACGTGTTTCCTTTGGTTTCTTCATTTGCTCTTTCACGTGGCCATAGGTCTTCAATCTTCACTCCTTCACGTGGCCACGGGTAGATTTCTTCAGTGATTTCTCGTGGTCACGTGTAAAGGTTCTGGACTGAACGCTCAATTTTCTTGCATCAATTCGTTATATTTGCAGTTTTGGCCCCAATCTTTGCCTTTTTTGCAATTAAGTCCTTTTTCTTACAAATTAACCCTGAAAATACCAAAATTTACAATTAACTCCAAAAACATAAAACTAACAAATTAAACTCAAATTAAACCTAATTAATACAAAATTAACCTAATTAAACGTCTAAAAATGTACTAAAAACTATAAATGACCATTATCAATTATCCCTTTCCTACCAGAGCACCATCGAAGGATTTGGACTCAACTCCCTATAAGGACTACTATTCTTGAGATCAGTACTTGTGACTTCACCACTTTTGCCTCGTATAAGCAATAGGTCACTAGTTTAACTATCGACAATAGGCTATCTCATCTTAGGCACCTGCATGGAGAGAGAGATATGATACATATGGACTAGATTAGATACTATCATGTATTATGTTTTTCGCTTTTATTTAACTTTTTAAATTTGAATATATGAAAAAGGATAAGCTACTTTTAGGTACACTAATGATGTTATGAATACAAGCATGATATTTCTTTCTAATTTCAGTACATATGATCAGCATTTGATATTACCCCAATGACATATATTATTTAATCTCGAAAATGAAACTTTAAGAGCATCATAACTCCTATCATCAATCAACCTTCTCGAATTTTCTTGATTGATTACTTTCTCCTGGCCTTTAATTTTTGCCCAGGATGCCTTTTTTTCCATTTTCACCCTGCACAGCGTCTAATTTTAACAAGGCCACTGTTTTTCAATTTTTGGCCCATAGGGTATTTATTCTCTTCTTTTTCTCTTTTTAGTCTTAGCCATGAAACCTTTTCAATCTGCCTATGTTCAGCGGTTCTTTGAACTCATTGACATTACAATCTAATAAAATGGCAGCTCCTTTGGATAACAATTTCTTAAGCACGAAAGGTGTAACACCCATACTATAACTTTGACTGTTGACTAAGGCGATTATCTGAAAAATTTTTTTCAACCAAATAAATTCTTTAACCACTAACTCCTATAGTTAATAATAATGAATTTAACTTACCGATTGACCTATAACTGTCTTACATACTATTCACCAATAAAAAATTTTGGCAATATAACTTCTTAAAAACTTGCCTAACCCACTTGAAAAGAAGACAAGCCATAGCCCCTCAGGGGCGCAACAATTTATAAGTAATATATCTTTCTTATCCCTACATTCTCAATTTCTTTCCAAACATATTCAGTCAATCACACGCGCGCACACACACACACACACAGATATATTGTAAATTATATATATTGTATTATTACAAACCAATTCTTTAACTTCAACCTTTACAATATATATATATATATATATATATATATATATATATATATATGCCACGACAAAAAGTAAATTCCTAATTCACTTCCTTCCTGCAAAATTATTTTGGATTTATACTATTGCTCCACAATATCATCAGTACCTGCACACAGTAAATTCCTACATGCTAAGCATTAATTATGCTTATTGGTGACTATAAGTCGAAGTATTTCCCATAAATACATAATTCCATTAATTATACAAAATACATCAATTAAATATAAAAAATACATTTTCAATATTTTGACAGTCAATTAAATTTTATACCATTATTTTGGTAAACTTTTCAATTTAGTCCTTAATTATTTAATTTATTACAAAATAGTTCTTTTTACATGTTAATTACAAAATTGGCACTACTTTTCTTATTTTCATTCTTAATATATTCATAGGCATACAAAGTTACCATTTAACTCTTATTTTAACTTTTTTATGCAAAATTACATTTTAGTCCTCAAAATTTACAAAAGTTCATTTTTGGGTTATTTATTCACTAAATTATCATTTACCCTTTTATTAATTTCTTTAACATTTTTACTTATTAACTTTAACAATTGAAAAATTATCGTTTCACCCCTAAACTTTTTATTTAACTCCAATTAAGTCATTTTTTCACTCTAAACTTCATTTTTTCTTATCTTTTTGCATTTTTAACTCATTATTACATTTATGCCCCTAGTACAATCTCGACAGAAATTATCAGACCGAATATACGGGATGTGGACCCCACAGTGCCACAGTACAGATTGATAAATGATCCCAAAGAACCATTTCTAATAAAATAGAATACAAAACAGATCAGATACTATGGAAAATCATATGATTCTATCATAGTAAAGCAAGTCGCCATAACTTACATTGCGGTATAAGTGTCCTTGTGGCTAGCCAATCATATCCTGAGCTAGATTTTGACTGCCTGACCTCTACTAAAGGCAAAATTCATTTATTTCTTATTTCGCTTTTCAAATTTTTGACAGTTTTAGTAACTTTTCATTACAATAAATCTGTCAGTCAATCTTTTCGGTACTTTTGCACAATTTATAAATTATTTCACAATAATTCATCATTTCACTTATCTTATGAATTATTTCACAATAATTCAACACATTCTCTTTATACATAATCAAATATTTTCTCAAAAATATTCAAATAAATTTCATAAATTCTACAAAAATTTATAGACATTATTTTTCATTTCTAAATTCATTTTATGGCATAAAACATCAAAAATACACAAAATACACATTACTTCCCTTTAGCAACCCATTCGGCCACATGAGGAAGTTCAACTTAGCATCACTTTTAAATCAAATTAAGCATTCCAATGGCCATTGTCAAGGTCCCTAACCATTATTCTAAGGTTGATTTCATTTATTCATGCAATTTTTATAATTTTTCCTAAGTTACATAAAGAAAAATCATGCTTAATCACGGGAAATAGATGGATTTAAATGCCACCAACTTTTCTCCTAGCCTTAAGCTTGCCTAGACTTATTTTTCCTTCCCTTTGGCCTTAGAAGCTTGTCCTTCTCCTTGTGTAGCTACTATGGCTAAAATTTCCAACTATCAAAACCTTAATTTTTTTTATTTCAAATGCTCAAATTAATCACATAAATGAATTCTAGGTACCTTAAAATAATTATAAGTACCTTAAAATAATTTTAAAACCTTGATTTATACGTACCTCAATTTGATACCTAACACTTTTCCACTTGATTTCCCTTGTCCATCTTCCTCTAATCAAGGGATTGAGGCTCAGTTACTCATCTAGAGAGATCAATTTACACTTAGGAAGCTTGGATTTACAGAGAAAATGGGAGAAAATTAAAGAAAGCTTAAAAGAACCCTAACAATGGTGGTTCAGCCAAGAGATAAGGAGAAGAGGGGCTGAGGAGGTGAGGTTAGCTACCTAAAAATTTGATTCCAGCTGGCTTTTATAGGGGCTGAATGGGTTGGGCTTTGATTCAACCAAGGCCCACTTATTCAAGGCCTAAAAACCCGATTTAAGCCCAATATATAATTTTTCTATAATTCTCTCACTTTCCAAATCCAAATCACTTAAATTTTGATTCAATAATTTTTATCATGTCAAAAATAGGCTGTACACAAAAATTCAGCCCATTTGAAGTCCATTTTTGGTCCGATTTAATCAAATCGGTCCAATTCAACAATTATCAGTGTTAACGAAAAATTTAATTTTTATAGCCAAAATATTCTACACATCATTTTAGGCACAACTATAATTTTTGGAAATTTTTAGAACTCATTTGCTATTTTTCAAGATTCGGTCAAAACTTTGTCAACCTAGTTAACCTAAATCCCGAATCGCTTTGTTTTTCGTATTTTCGACATTTGGAGGCCTATATGATCTCAATTTCATTTCAAATTTCAACCCCAGACTTGCCGTGAACTATATTTTTTGATGGTCAAATAAAATATTTTTCACCTTCTGGTGTATTTTTCACATCCGGAACCCCTGTTCATTATTGAAAAATACTATTCATAACTGACCTGGTGTTAAGGCCATTACAAAAGATCCTTCCCATATGGACCTAAACTTTCCTCGAATATCTGAAATTTCAGGCCTCATTTGTTTGAACACCAGATCTCCCTCTTTTAAATGGTGCTTCTTAACCTTTTTCCCTAACGAACGAGCTAATCTCTTCTAATAAATTTGGTTGTGATAGTATGGCCACATCCTATCCCCATTTAGTAAGTTAAGCTGTGAAAACCTCTATCTTGCCCATTCTACTTCTGGTAACTCATCTTCTAAGACCACCCTTAAAGATTGATGCTCAATTTCTACTAGCAATATTACTTCTGTCCTATAAACCAAAAAAAATAGAGTGGTCACTATTGAAGTTTTGGCTATGGTTTTATAACTCCACAATACAAAAGGTAGCTTATCAACCCAGTCTTTATAGGTTCGAACCATCTTAGCCTGAATTCTTTTTATATTCCTATTAGTCGCCTCGACTGCTCCATTTGCCTGAGGTCAATAAGGAGAAGACTTATGGTGTTGAATCCCATACTTGATGAGCATTTGTCGGGTTTTACTAGAGAACTGCAACCCATTATTTGACACTATATGATGAGGCAAACTATATCTGCATATCAAACTCCTTTCAATAAACTTAACCATGTCCCTTGTATCTACCTTTTTGAAAGATTCTGCTTCTACCCATTTGATAAAGTAGTCAATGGCCACTGTAATGAACCTATGACCATTCAAAGCAGGAAGATGGATTATACCCATAATGTCTATACCCAATGCAGCAAATGGCCATGGTGACATAAGGTTACATAACTCAAAATTAGGCAAATGCCTCAAGTTTACATATTACTAGCATAGTTTACATTCTTTGACATACTTAGAATAGTTGGTATCTATTGTGAGCTAAAAGTATCCTTGACACATAATCTTCTTTGCTAAGGGTAAACTATTCATGTGGGCTCCATACACTCTTACATGTACTTTTTCCATGACTTTTCTTACCTCTTTTTCATCTAGCACCTTAGCTGGATTTCATCAGGCTATCTCTTGTGAAGCACTCCTCCTATAGTAATTAATTGAGTTGATAGATTATGGATCATCCTTTGATCCTTTTCAGTGGCTTCTTTAGGAAACACTAACCTTTCCAAGTAGTTCTGGATGTCATAGTACCAACGTTTTCCATCATCCATCTCGATGTCCATAATCTGTTCATCTTTAAAACACAGCTTATTAGAAAATGAAATCAGCACAGGTTTCATACTTACCCCTTTCGAATTATCCCACATTGATACCAAGGTGGCTAAAGAATCTTCTAGTTGGCTTTCTTCTCTAGGCATATACCCACAAGTACAAAGCTCGAATTGGCCACTCAAAGCTTTTAGACATTTGAGATAGGGCAGTAATTGCTCTTCTTTCATTGACTATTGACCTCTCACTTGATAGACTACCGAAGATGAATCTCTAAATACTTCTTCGAACTTTGCCTTTATGGCTAACAAGGCTTTCAATCCGAAGATTGAAGCTTTATACTCAACTTCGTTATTCGTGGCCTTGCATCTCAGTTTCTTGTCTAACAACATTTTCTCTCCCTCCGGGGTGACTAAGATTACACCTACTCTTGCTATTTTATTGTTCACAACCCCATCAAAATACATCTGCCAACCCTGAATTGTTATGGCCATAATGTTCTCATCGGAGAATTCATAGGTGATCTCTTCACCTTCTAAGGGTTGATTAGCTAGGAACTCTGCTACTGCTCTCCCTTTAATGGTTTTTCTAGTGATGTATTCTATATTGAACTCTTATAGGAGAATCAATCACCTTTCCTTTTTTCCAATAGTAAGGGTGCTTCTTATAAATACCTAAGAGGGTTCTGTTTAGCCATAGCTTGTATTCTATAGGAATAGAAGTAGTGTCTCAATTTTTTTGATGCCCAAATAACCGTTAGAAAAATCTTTTCAACTTCTATATACTTTGCTTCTTAAGGAAGAAACTTCTTGATGACGTAGTACAATGCATAGTCAATCCCAAAATCATCCTCTTGAGACATCATTACCCTTACTGAACTATCCTCTATGGCTAGATATAAAATCAGAGGCTTACCTGCCTGAGGCGGTCTTAGCACCAGCAGATGCAATAGGTATTCCCTGATGGTATCAACGCCTTTTGGAAATTCTTATTCTAGACCACTAGCTAATCCTTCTTAAGTAACTTGAATATGGGTTAACAAATCAAAGTCAATTTGGCTATAAACTTGCTTATGTACTGAATTTTTCCTAAGAGCCCTCTAACCTCCTTTTCCTTCTTGGGTATTGGCATCTCTCTAATGGCTCTTACTTTGTCGAGATCTACCTCAATACCTTTCTGGCTCACTACATGCCCTAAAAGCTTACTTGAAATGACCCCAAAGATGCATTTTTTTTGGGTTGAGGCAAAGGTTTTACTTGTCAATCCTCTGGAAGAACTTCTCCAATGCTTTAAAATGACCTTTTTGAGTAACTAACTTAACCATCATATTATCTACATATATTTTCACTTTCTTATGAATTAAGTCATCTAGTATCCTAGTTGCCATACTCTAGTAGGTGGCACCTATATTTTTAAGCCTAAAAGGCATGACTCGATAGGTGTATATACCTTATTTGGTTATAAAGGCTATTTTAATCTGATTCACTATCTTGTTCAGAATCTGGTTATGCTCAGCATATCCATCCACAAAATTGTACATGGCAAAAGTGACTGCACTATCAACTAGAACGTCTATATGAGGCAAAGGGAAATCATCTTTAGGGTAAGCTTTGTTTGAGTCTCTATAATCTATATATACCCTGACTCTTCCATCCTTATTTGCCATAGGAACTACATCTACCAACCACCTAGGGCATTAAACTTCCACTAAGAACTTAGCCTCTATCTGCTTTCTAACCTCCTCTTTAACCTTTTCTGTCCACTCTGATTTAAGCCTCCTAAGCTTCTACTTAACTGGTTTATACCCTGGATATGTTGGGATGGCATGTTCAGTAATTTCCTGATTTATTCCTGGCATGTCTTCATAGGTCCAGGCGAAGACTTTTTTGTATTTTTTCAATATTCTCTCAATTTTTTCTCTCTCTTCACGAGTTATATCTAATGCCAATAAAATTTCTCTTAGATTTTCTTTTGTTTCAAGATTAAATAATTGTTTTTGTTGAGTTAATATCAAATATAAATGGTTCATGATTGTGATTATGCATATTGAAATTGGAGAAAACATCACACAAGTAAGCAAAATTGTTCATCTTATTAATATAATCAAAAGAGTAATCATTGTTCTTATCAAAAAGTTTAGGAACAAAAACAATGTCAGTGAAAGTATCTGCTTTAGTCTTGGTGGCATCAGATGTCTCTCCAGCCTTTGAGCCAGCCTTGAGTGGATCCTTAATTTCTATCTTCCTTTTGCCTTTTAGCAAAGTAACAAGCAGTTTCTCTATCATGACCTCCTCAGGCACTTCTTTGTCCTAAGCTGAATGGTGTAGGAGAATCTCTTCTTTTTAAAAACCCTCAACTAGCTTGATAATCCCTCGCTCCTAGTCAAAGACATCATTAAACAGCTTAAAATATGGCACTATCTCATCCCCTATTAGCTAAGGTTTATTCTCTCTACAGTAAAGGAAAATCCATGAAGCTACCAAAAAGCTCTGAGAGATATGGGGAATCCCTTTCACTGCTTCCTTCTTTTTATCTTTCTGATTAGTACTAGTAAAACCTAACCCTTTCTTGTCCTTTTAACCCTTGGTAGCTATAGCAATCTGAAGCCCTTAGGAGTTATTGCCTAAACCAACACCTGGTATGAATTTCATCTTCTTTAGTATGTTGACTACCTACAAATTATTAGCAAACTACTCTTACCTTCTTCATCGCTAATTACCGACATATAGAACCTATTGAAAGGCTATTTTGCTATCTGAAGCACATAAACTTGGTTTTCCTTACAACTTTAATGGTTACTACTTAACCATTGTGGGGTATCTTGACCATCTGATGCAATGTGGAAGGAATCCCACCCAACCTATAGAACCATAGCCTTCCTAGCAGTATAGAAAAGTTGGAAGGAATTGGTAATACCATAAATTCGGCTTTGGTCTCAATAGGCCTGTCTTCACTAAAGCCTTAAAGATCCCAGTAACTTGCCTTTTAAAATTATCATAAGCAAAGATGGTCAAGTCAGACTTACTCATTATATTCTCATTTAGCCCAAAAGCAAAGATTGCCACTAAGGGACAGACATTAATAGAAGAGATGTCATCTACCATCATATAGGCCGTGTGTTTGCTATTCACCTGGACCTTCATGTAGAGAAGATGGTTGTGATTTCTTCCTTCAACAAGTAGGTCAGCATCACAGTATACAACATTTTCTCTTATCCCTCCCTTGACCAAATCTAATAGCTCAAAGGGTAAAATAGTAGTAGCAATAGTAGATTCACTTAAGACTTCCACTAACTTTTGCCTGTGCGAGGGAGATTGTCTTAACAAGCCCCAAATAGAAATATATGCTTGTGTCTTCTTCAACTGCTTAATTATATGATCACCCTTGACTTCCTTCTCCGTAGGCATTGTAGTAGGAGTCAGCTGCTTCTCAATCTCTGGGGCCAACCTTTCACTCCTAGTAATCACTTTTACCTTCTTTTTCTTCCCTAATTTCTTTCTCATTCTCACTGGCTAAACTTCATATATCAATGGGCACCAAAGTCCCTTTATCCTCACTCTTTGTGGGGGTATCCTAGCAATCAATCATTGAAATTGGTCGATTTTCTTCACCTAGCTTTGTTACTTTGGGGTTGGAGCAAGTAATGGCCATGTACTCATTCCCATACAGGTCTCTTATGACATGTCATTCAGGCAAGATAGACCTGATCATAAACACTAGGGCTGGCACGGTATTATAACCTCCTTTCTTTCTTTTATCTCTCTTTTTGGGATCCGAAATCTATTTGTTGTCTATTAGATCCTGAATTTTGTTTCTCAAGGTGCAACAATAGTCAGTCAAGTGCCAAGTGTGCTGATAGTATACACAGTACTAATCTTTTCTATGATTGGGCAACATTTGACTCTTTATAGGCCTTTATGGCAGTGGTTAAAGTTTCCCCTCCTTACTTAAATGGTCTAGCACCCAACATAGTGACTTACCTAAGTTGGAATAATGCCTCTGACTAGCCTTTGTAGTAGACACTTTTACAGTCTTTCCAATTTTGTTCGACCCACTATTGTTCCCAAATACCATGTTATTACCAAAATTCCTCCTTGCACCTTCATTGTTCACCCTTCTAGCTAAGTACTATCCCTCAGCTTTTATAGCTATGTCTTTTAATAATTCCCAGTCCTTTAGACCTTTCATTTTCAAGCCATCTCTCAAGTACAGGTTTGTATTTCTAATAAATAGCCTAATATGGTAATCTATGCTAGGCTTTATCTTAATCTCTATTACCCTATTTCTCTACCTGGTGAGGTACTCGTGAAAGGATTCATCATGTTTTTGCTGAAGTAGCTCAATATCTTTTAGAATAACCTCTATTCTGGTGTTGTAGTCATACTGCTTAAGGACCTTCTCAGTCAATAAGTCCCAATCTTCTTTGGTGCACTTATCCAACCTTGTGATACCAATCAATTAGGGGCCCTATTAAACTCAAACAAAAATACTCCACTTCTACTTTATAGTCCTTTTCATGATCAATGTATATTATTTAGCATGCGCTAATAGATCTAAATTGCCATCAAACCTTGGCAAGTCAGGTATCTTGAACCTCTGGGGCAATGGCTCATCTCTATCCAAGTCCTTATCTTCAAGATTCATCCCCCTACCAACAGATAACAGCCTAGACATAGCCTCAACCTTCCTTTCTATCTTTTAATGGCTGGATCCTCAGTACTAGGACCTCTACCCCTCATCTTCATTATAAGAGGAACATAGTCTTCATCTTTCTCTTTGATATAGTCATTTTTAGGGTCATGTATCCTCTCCCTCCTTAGCAGATTTTAAGGCATAATAACATCTGCTGTGGTAGTGTCCCTAATGTGGGCTAGCTCTATTGTCTTATGAGCAGGTACTATAGGCTGAGTTTTAGTGTTTGGTGTCATAGAGACCACGAATCCACAAACTATAGCCAGTATTCTCTCCTCGAATTCTTGGATACTCCTATCCAACCTCCTATCTAACTCATCTCTCATCATTGAGGGCCCAACAATAGATGCAGCTAACCTTTCCCTTGAAGATAACAACCTCCTAGTCTCATCAGTAACTCTTTCGATATCGTTGAACTGTTCATCTTTCATATCTGAGCTTATTTCTTGACTGCTTACACTTAACTCTAAACTAACTTCTGAACCTAATTCCGAACTTGAGCTTGGTCTTGGCAACTTGAATGCTGGTCTCTTAATAAGGTGACCATTTAACTATTTCGATCACCTAGATGGATCTATAATGGCTGTAAGGGATCAAATGTTAGGAGTGATACATGATGAATGATGCGTGAGCATGGTATATACATGATGCATGGATGTAATGAATATTTTTGTTAGGTATCAATTATAATCATGTTTTTGTTAGTCATCAATTATAATCACATGTAAGCATAATAATAACCTTTTAACCTTATTACTCTTACATAGAAGTTCGTGCAGTCTCTTTCCTAGGTAGGCTTAGCCCATAGGTCAATAAGGTACTCAATGGATAAGCATGGTGAATGGTAGAAGACCGACATCATAACCTCTCTAATTGAAAGCGCAGGCATATGGGTTTTGACCATTATGTATTTTGACTAACTCATATAGATCAGTTTAGTCTCGTTGGGGCATGGCAACCTATGATTGGTGCCATTCTAATGTGCTTGAGTTTGGTCAATACATAAAGGTCCATAGAGCAAGAAAACACTATTATGGTTATATGACCTAGGGGAAGTTACTATTGTCATTACATGGGCTTGAGTTAATGGTGATAAGACTTTAAGGGTACCCAAGCATGGTCTCTGCCAATAGGTCTAGCTCATCACGAGTATAACGACCGATGATTCATCATTTTATATACCATTTGGTACTAAACTTGGGCTAGTGGGTCTCCTTAACACCTCCCTATATTGAGTGAACGTAGGGCGTGCTTCAAGACAGCACCAAGGCTAAAAAGTGATGTCTAAATTAATTCTAAGGCTCTAAGATGTGTGCAAGAAATATAGTTTAGAAAATAGATGGGATTAATAAAAAACCAAATTATAAAGAACTTAACCAAAATAGTTTTAGAGCAAGGTCTCTCTAGTCCCCAATATGACGCATGTAGGAGCCACACTCATTTTTGATTGGGTTCTTAGAGGCACACTTTTAGGGTTTGAGACCAAAAGAGGCTTACTATAAATTATAAATTAGGAACCAGGCATAAATTATTATTGGTAGTCAACCTAAGAAGGCATCTACTAATGGGCCCAAAAGAGGTAGGTGTTATGGAGTTACCACCTAATAGAATGTTAGGAAATAATTCTTAACCTTTTTGATACCTAAATAGAGATTGGTGTTTGAGACATCACTCTTATTAGGCACCTTAGTTATGTGATGTTTTATAATTGAGTTTTAAACATTAATCCACTCTCCTCTCTCACATGACGCAAAGTGACAAAATTAGATAAGCGTCCCAAACAATTAGTAAAAGTGGTAAATAAATAAACAAATTAAATTAAAATACTTAAACTTATTACAAAAGAAAATCATCCAAAGAGAGAAGCAAAATAAATATCATACATAAATTAGGGCATTCATTTGGGTTGGAAACATTTGTTCTCTCATGCACATTTTACAAAAATCCTCTTTCATCCTTAATTTGGTTTTTGAATGGAAAATTGGACATTGGTCCAGATTTTTAAAGCAAAACCCAAGTTAATTAATAAGAATCATTTTAAGCATCCTTTCCTTTTAAATGTACACAAAACCTCTTTTTTACTAACTATTACATCCCCAAAATAAATACATCCAAACATACATCAAAAGACTAAATAAGCAAAAAAATAATAAAATTGAATAACAAATAAAGTAAATACATATACAAAATAACCAATTGGGCAGGTACAATTATTAACTAATCGGCAGCATGACTCCCATTGCGTGATGCCTTACTAGGTCTCCCAAAAGCATATGGGGTCAATTACTCACATAAAACCACAAAAAACCAATAAATTAGCATTACGAGGAAAATCTAATAAAAAAATAAAATACAGAAAGAGATCATTCAATTGATCATACATATAGAATCAAAACATGTACATAAAAATAGATTAGCACCTTAAGGATTGAAGAAATAACATGAACAATGTTAAAATACACAAAACATATGAAAATAGGCTTAAAAATCAGCCATGAAAGCCCTTAGATAAGTGACGGATGGCCATAGTTGAAAGTGGGATGGGATGAGAAGAAACTCCTATGACACGACAAATAGCTGTCCATGGGGGTTTCTTCTCGTCCGTCACTCGAGGAATGGAACAGAAAGCCAAAAACACCCTAAATTACAACCAAGCAATAAACACTCAAATATGCAGGCCTAAACCATACCACACTTAAGCTCTAACCCTAAGTCAAATATAGAGTTTTTCTTTTTAAAGAGAGAAGAAATAATTTCTTCTTCTCTAAGAATTTTCTCTCAACTCAAGAATGATTCCTCACTTTGCAAACCTTAATTTCTTATCTTTCATACCTAGGGTGGAGTTAGAATTAAATTATAACTTTACCTTTCTAAATTTGGAGGGATTAATCCCTCAAAATCCAGATTTATCCTCTTAAAATCTATATTTCCATTTTTAAAAAACTAAAACTATAGAAAATCTAAAAATTTAACCATAGATGGTTGTCCCCTAGGCAAAAATCCAGAATTCAAAAAAAATGCCCCCGATCTAACTTTGATAAGAGGGAGATGGCTATAAACTATCATTCCTCACATAACATACGACCCCGTCTATCACTATTGAAAGCCAAAATTATGGTTTTTAATGCTCTTTTGTTAAAATCCTTTAAAAACACTTGGAAAATCATAACAAATGTGATAAATTCACAATTAGAGTTTTGAGATCCTCACCTTTTGATAGAAATATACTATTTTCTCATCATTGGATAACCCTGATCTAGGCTGCCTCGAGTTACGATGTCTACACAGGGGAAGTTTTCTAACCTTTTTTCCCAAGTGAATGAGCTATTCTCTTCTAATAAATTTGGTTGTGGTAAAAATCTTTTTTCCAAGTGAATGAGCTAGTATCTCCATCTAGCAGGTTTAACTATAGCAATCTTTGTCTAGCCCATTCTATTTCTGGCAATTTGACTTTTAAAACCACCCTCAAAGATTACTGCTCGATTTCCACTGGTAATACGACTTCTATCCTATACACTAAAGAAAATGGAGTAGCTCATGTCAAAGTTTTGGTTGTGGTCCTATGACCTCATAATGTGAAAGGCAACTTATCGGCATAATCTTTGTAAGTTGGAACCATATTAGATAAAATTCTCTTGACATTTTTGTTGGCTACCTCGACTGCCCCATTTGCCTGAGGTCGATAGGGAGAAAACCTATGGTATTGAACCCCATATTTCTTGAGAATCTACTTAGTTTCACCAGAAAATTGCAACCCATTATCTGATACTATGTGATGAGCCAACCCGTATTTGCATATCAATTTTCTTTCGATGAATTTAGCCATATCCCTAGCATATACTTGAAGGATTTTGCTTCTACCCACTTGTAAAAGTATTCAATAACCTCTATAATAAACCAGTGCCCATTTGAGGCTGACGGATGGATCATAATCATGATGTTTATGCCCCATGAAATGAACGAACAAGGTGATATAAGGTTGCATAACTCAAAAACTGGCAGGTGTCTTAAGTCTGCATTTTGTTGGCATAACTGACATTCTTTGACATACTTAGAACAATTAGTGTCCATTGTAAGCTAAAAGAATCCTTGGCACATGATCTTCTTTGTTGTACCTCTTCCATGACTTTCTTAGCCTCCTTCTCATTCAAACACCTCAGTTGGATATCATCAGGCTATTTTTTGTAAATCACGCCACCTATAGTAATAAATTGAGTTGACAACTTATGAATTATTCTTTAGTCCTTTTCAGTGGATTACTTTGGAAATACTGACCTTTTTAAGTAATTCTGAATGTCATAGTACCATGGTTTTCCATCGTCCACCTCAAAATCCATTATTTGTTTAGTTTAGAAGTATGGCTTATCAGAACTCAAAATCACTACAAGCCTCATGCTCACTCCTTATGGGTTATCCCACATAAGTACCAAAATGGATAAGGCATCTACTAATTGGTTCTCATCTCTAGGCATATGCTCAAAAGTATAAACCCCAAACTAGCTACTTAGGGCTCTCAGACACTTTAGGTAGGGCAATAACCGTTTTTTCTTCATTGACCATTCACCCCTCACCTAATAGACCACTAAAGATGAATCTTTGAATACTTTTGTAGATTTTTCCCCAAATACAGGATTAGAGGCTTACTTGCCTATGGCAGTCTTAGCACTGGTGATGTAAAAGATATTCCTTGATGGTATCGATGCCTTCTGACAGTCTTAATTCCAAACAATTAGCTAATCCTTCCTAAGCAACTTGAACATTGGTTAGCAAATTAAGGTTAACTTCATCAAATTTTTAGCTCACCACATGCCCTAAGATCTTACTTGATGTGAGCCTAAAATACACTTCTTCAAGTTGAGGCAAAGGTTATACTTGTCAATTCTCTAGAAGACTTCGAAAATGCCTTAAAGTGACCTTTTCAAGTAGCCAATTTGATCATCATGTCATCCATATATACTTCCACTTCTTTGTGAATCAAGTCATCCAGTATCCTGGTTGCCATTCTCTAATAAGTGGCGCCTATGTTCTTAAGTCTAAAAGGCATGACTTGGTAGGCGTAAGTGCCCCACTCAGTGATCAAAGTTGTCTTAATCTGATCCACTATCTTATTCAAAATCTAATTATACCTGGCATACCCATCTACAAAGTTGTACATGGCACAGACAACTGCACTATCAACCAATACATCTATATGAGGTAGGGGGAATTCATCTTTAGGGCAAGCTTTGTTCAAATTCCTTTAATCTACACAGACCCCAACTCTTTCATAATTTTTTACCATAGGAACCACATTTGCCAACCATGTAAAGTACTGAACCTCTACTAGGAACTTAGCCTCTATTTGCTTCCTAACCTCATCCTTAACCTTTTCAACCCATTCTACCCTAAGTCTCCTAAGCTTTTGCTTAATCGATTTGTACCCTGGATAGGTTAGGATGGCATGTTCATTAATTTCTTGATCTATTCCCGGCATATCTTTATGGGTTCAAGCAAAGGCTTCTTCATTTTTTTAATATTCTCTCAAATTTTTCTCTCTTTAAGAGTTATATCTGATGCTAACAAAATTTCTCTTAGGTTTTCTTTGATTTTGAGATTAGATAAACATGTGTTTGTTAAGTTAATATCAAATATGAATGACTCATGATCATGATTATGTATATTGAAATCATAAGAAACGTCACATAAGTAAGCAAAATTGTTCATCTTATTAACATAATCAAAAGAAGAGTCATTGTTCTCATAAAAAAGTTTAGGAACATAAATAATATCAATAAAAGTATCCTCTTTAGTCTTGGCAACATCAGATGTCTTTCCAACCTCTAGATTAGCCTTGGGTGTATCTTCAACTTTAACCTTCTCTTTGCCCTTCAACTGAACAACAAGTAGCTTATCTGTTATGATCTCCTTAGGCACTTTTTTGTCCCAAACTGAATGATGTAGAAGGATCTCTTTACCTAAAAATCCTCAACTGGCTTTACAACTCCACGTTCCTAGTCGAAGACATCACTGAAAAGTTTAAAACTCGATGCTATCTCACCCCCTATCAATTGAGGCTCATTCACTCCACAGTAAAGACAAACACTTGATGCTGGCATAAAGCTCTAAGAGATATGGAGAATCCCTTTAGATGCTTTCTTCTTCTTCTTTTTTTGATCAGGACTAAAGAAACCTAACCCCTTCCTATCCTTCTAACCATTGGGAGTGATGGCAATTTGAGGCTTATGAGAATTCTTACCTAAACCAGCCTCCTACCTAATTCATCATTTGTCATCAAAGGCCTTGCAACAGAAGCAACCGATCTTTCCCTTAAAGATGGAAACCTCCCTACCTCATCAGTAACTCTCTCAGTCTCATTCAACTACTCATCATCCATTTCTGACCTTATTTATTGACTGATTATAGTCAACTCTGAACTAACTTTCAAACCTAACCATGAGCTTAGGCTAGCCCTGGCAACTCAAATGTCAATCTCCAAATAAGGTGATCGTTTGACCCTTTGGACAACTTAGATAAATCTATGATGGCTATAAGAATCAAATTTTAGGAGTGATACATGATGAATGATGTATGAGCATGGTATATACATGATGCATGGATACAATAAATACTTTTGTTAACTGTCAACCACAATCACACAAGTATAACAACAAAATTCCAACCTTCTTACTCCTACATAGGAGGTCATTCAGTCTCTTTTCTAGGTGGGCTTAACCTATAGGTCAACAGGGTACCTAATGGATACATACAGTGTATGGCAAAAAATCGACAACATAACCTTTGAAAATTGAAAGCACAGGCATATGAGTTTTGACCATTATGTATTTTCACTAACTCATACAAGTTAGGTAAGGTCTGTTGGGGCATGGTAGCCTTTAACTGGTACCCTCTTAACTTGTTTAATTTTTGTCAATACATAAATGTCCATATAGCAGGCAAAGATTATCATGGCTATACAACCTAGGGGAAGTTGCTATTGGCATTACATGGGCTTGAGTTAAGGGTGATGAAATTTTAGAGCTACCCAAGCATGGTCTCTGCTAATAGGTCCAGCTCGTCACGAGTATAACAACAGATGGGTGACCATTTTATTTACCAATTGGTATTAGATTTAGGCTGGTGGCTCTCCTTGACACCTTTCAATATTGAGTGAATGTAGGGTGTGTTTCAAGATAGCACTAGGGCTAAAAAAGGATGCCTAACTTAATTCTAAAGCTTTAAGATGGAATTTTGAAAAGAGATAGGATTATTAGAAAAAACCCAATTATAAATAACTTAACCAAGGCACTTTAAGAAGCAAGGTCTCTTTAGTCCCAAGTTGAGTCGCCATTGTGACATGCACCGAAGCCACGCTTGATTTTGGGTTTACTATTGTAGGCCTACTTTTAGGTTCCAAGATCGGAGAGGCTCACTATAACTCATAAATTGGCTACTTCACAATAAAAATTGTCAATTCCAAATTATTATTGGTAGTTAACCTATGAGGCATCTACTGTAGGCTCAAAGAGATAGGTGTCATGGAGTTGCCACTTAACAAGATATTGGAAAATGAATCCCAACCTTTTGATGCCCAAACAGAGATTGATGTTTGGAATATCACTCTTACTTAGCTCCTTGGTTATGTGTTGTTTTATAATCGGAGTTTTAAGAATTAATCTACACTCCTCTCTCACACGATGTATTTGCAATAAAATTAAATAAACATCTCAATTAAATAAATAAAATGATAAACAAAGCGATAAAAAAGATAAATCCTACTAAAATTATTACAAAGGTAAATCATCCGACAAAGAAATAAACTACATATATAAATCAGGCCATTCGTTTAAACAGGTAATATTAGTTCCTTCATGCACATTTTACAAAATCTCTTTTATTTTTTACGTGATTTTTTTTGGAAAATTAGACATTAGTCTATTTTACTTGGGAAAATCCCAAATTAATTAATAAAAATGATTCTAAATGACTTTCTCATTTAAAGTGTGCAGGAAAACAATTTTATTACTACCTATTACATCCTACAAAGTGAAATAGATCCAAAATAAATAAAATCAAGCTAAATAAAGCAAAATAATAAATAAAATGATAAATAAAGCAAAAAAATAGAAAGTTGAAGGAAACAATTGGGGGCACAACTCCCCATACATAATCATCCCACAGGATTCTGTAAATGCACATCAGATCAATTACTCACACAAAACCATAAAAACTGATAAATTAGCATTACAAAAGAACATACGATAAAAAAAAGTAAATTAAAGTAAAATACTGGAAGATATCACAAAATTAAACATGCATATAGAGGCAAAATATATATAAAAAGACACAAAAAATAAATTAACACACCAAATATTGATAAAATAACATAAAGAACAATAAAAGGACACAAAACATATTGAAATAAGCATAAATTTGGCCATGGATGGCCTTGGACTGATGACATATGCCCTTGACCAAAGAGGGACAAGACGAGAAGAAATCGTCATAATGTGTCATGTCTCACATTGATAAATGGCCATCTATGGTGGTTTTTTCCCTTCTATCACTCAAGGGATAGATACAGAAAACTAAAAAAAATCAACAAAAAACTCTCCAAAATCTTAGACCAACCCTTGATATATGAATAAATAGACCTAAAGTATGCCAAACATAAAATTCTAGCCCTAAATCATGTTTCAACTAAATAATAATCAAGTTAACACTTAAAACAACATCTAAAAAAAACCAAAGTTCAAATCATACATATATGGAGAAAATCATGCTAAAGTGACATTCTATCACAATTAAAGGTTCACACTAGTATGGCATTCAACTGAACATATAGATCTAAATAAATAACGTATAAGGACACGTTTATTTTTATATCAAATAGTATGTACAAATATGATCAATCTCGAGAAAGAGGGAGGGAAGCCTAAAATATTACCCTCATGAGGTATTCTAACTATGCATGCCTTGAAGTCCAAATCTCTACTCTAACCTTTGTTTTGTGTTTAAGAAAATAAAATGATTTTATGTGTATTTTTTTGGATCAAAAAAGTGTGCAAAACTTTTGCCCTAAAGAGAGAAGAATTGATTTTTTCCTTCTCCAAGAATCTATTCTCCTTTTTTCAAGAATCATTCCCCTAAAACCCTAATTTTTTATTTTTTATACCTAGGGAGGAGTTGAAATTACATTCTAACTCTAACTCTCCAAGTATGGGAAATCTGGGCCAAATCACCCAAAAGTGCTATTTTTCTATTTTTTGAAAATTGAATATGTGGAAAATCTGGAAATGCAACAAAGGATGGTCGTCCTTTAGATGAAAGCCTTAAATTTACAAAAATGCCCCTAATCTAACCTGAACAAGAGGGAAGTGGCCACAAACAACTGTCCCTCACATGATAGATGACCGTTTGTCATGACAAAGGGCCAAACTCAAGTTTTTTAATGCTTTTTTGTTAAAACCCCCAAAAACACTTGGAAAATCATAGAATTTTCATGAAAATTATGAAAAATCCAGATCGAAGCTTTGAGATTCGCATTCGTTATCAGAAATATATTGTTTCCTCATTATTGGATAACCTTGATCTAGGCTACCTCGAGTCATGGTGTCTACACATGAGTCACGCCTTGTTTATCTAGCAGCTACTAGAATGATGCCTTGGCTATTTTAAAAAATATGAAAATTACACTCTAGGCCCCAAACATGCATAAAAATGGCTCTAAGCTTCCTAAAATCAACTTAAATGCACAAAATAGCCATTAAAATGATAAAAAAAAATTAAATCAAAGAACCACCATGTGAGTATCTTAAGCTTAAGAAAGAGAAACAAGCATAATAAAGCCACCAAACTTCACTTAAACTCAAAATTCATATATAAAACTTAATTATACACATGCATAAGGCTTCAAAACACTCATTCAAACAAAGTTAGCATAAAATAGCACATATGGTAAAGAGAAAACTAAAAACAAAGCAATGAAAAACTATACAAAAATACAAAACAAAAATATACAAAAATAAAGTCTATAGATCTACATGTAAGCAATATTTTTACCTCTTACATTACCTTCAATAGAGCTACTCTAGAAAGTATTGTTAGTGAACTCCACTTTTTTCTCTTTTCAATTACTTCATTTTCCTTTTGTTGGAAAGCAGTAAATAGAGTTTGTTATCTTTTGTTTTTTCCTTCTTTTTTTTCCTTAGACTCTGCTCGCCTTTTTCAAGATTAAGTTCCTCTCTTATTTAAAACCCATCATTAGCCTTAAATGCATGAGAATTAAGCTGAAAAAAGTAAGAAAGATTTTTATTGAAATCTAATCCTCTATTTTGCAAGGAAAAACTGCAATTTTGGATGAAAATGCCTAGTTATAGACTTAACTGGTGAGTCAAGGGCATGATTGGGAGTTGGGCCTCCTAGAAAAGCCCAAAAATCCAATTAAAAGTAGAAATAGGGTAAGTCATAGGCTTAGGCCATGACTCACTCATGAGTCATGCCTTTTAATCATATCTCGTGACTCAAATGATGGTCAAAAAGAGAGGGAGTGAGTCACCCTTAAAGGGCGTGACTCAGAAGCAAGTCACGACCTTGAGATTTAACTCGTGAGTCAAGGCCATAACTCATTTCTGAGTCAATCTTAAGCCTTTAAATACTCTCATTTCACCCATCCAAGAGAGAAAAAACATAGTTATGTCCCCAAGACATCATTTTTGACTTTCAAAACCATAAAAACTTGCAAAAAGATATTTTTCAAAGACAAACACTAGAGAAGGATAGAGTGCTTTTGCTTCCTTGCTACTTTAGAATAACATTATCTTCTTTAGGTAACTCTAACAGAGGATGACTCAGGAATCGATGTCTATAGTTACCTCTAACTTTGGAAAAGCTAGAGCACTAGTGTCCAGTTTTGCAAAAGTTCCGAGTAAAGGGATAAAAGATGCATACCTGAGGTAGTGAATATTAAAATATAGATATGTACCAATTATGGCAGTGAATCTCTAGTTGAGTAATTACAGTTAGCTTGTCGTTGTGTTAACTCTTAATCGGGTAATTACCATCAATTTGTCAATGTGTTAACCCTCCGTTGATTGGGTAGTTACTAACAACTTGTCTAGATATGCCAAAGTTTAGAGTAAAGGGATAAAAGATGTATACCTGAGGTAGTGAATATCAAAATACAGACATATACCAGTTGTGGCAGTGAATCTTTAGTTGAGTAATTACCGCTAGCTTGTCAGTGTGTTAACTCTTGATTAGGTAATTACCATCGATTTGTTGATGTGTTAACCCTCCATTGATTAGGTAGTTACTAACAGCTTGTCGATGTCTTAACCCTTGATTAAGTGGTTATCATCGATTTGTTGACATGTTAATCCTCTTTTGGTTGGGTAATTACCATCGGTTTATCTATGTGTTAACCCTTAATTAGGTAGTTATCGTCAGCTCGTCAATGTGTTAACCCTTTTTTATTGGGTAGTTACTCTCAGTTTGTCAATGTGTTAACCCCTGATTAGGTAGTTAATGTCAGCTTATCTACGTGTTAATCCTCTTTTGATTTGGTAATTACCATTAGTTTGTCGACGTATTAACACTTGATCAGGTAGTTAGTATTAGTTTATCAATATATTAACCCTCTTTTGATTGGACAATTACCGTCGGTTTATCAATATGTTGACCCTTGATTAGGTAGTTACCGTCAGCATATCAATGTGTTAACCCTCTTTTGATTAGGTAGTTATCATTATCTTATTGATGTGTTAACCCTTGATCATATAGTTATCGTCAGCTTGTCGACGTGTTAACCATCTTTTTATGGATTTACATAATTTCTCTTATGAAGAGCCATCTTTAAGTAAGATGGTTGTCTTTAATAGTGCTTTCAAGCATGGGCTTGATATTTGTATAGTTTTGATATGTGAAGATTTCATTTTGATATGATTGTATAGCATTTTCAATGCTTGGGAATTTGTGATGGGGGGCTCTTATAACATGGCCCTATGTTGGGACCTTCCGAGTTCAAATGTTGGATAGTGAGTTGATCATGACATATACCTAAATCATTATACTATGTATTTTGTTTCTTTTTTTATTAACTTTTTTATATACTATGATGATTGTATAAATGGTTACTCGTTTTTTTCTTGTTCTTTTTTTTACTCTTTTGTTTGCTTATCAATTGTGCACCATGTTAACAACTTTAAGGAAAACAAACATCATAAAGGAAAATTGTACATACATTACATAAATAAAAAATGAAATACCAAATCTATAAATGTAAATACAATTAGAAATGAACAACAATTTAAATCATCAATAAAAGAAAATTTAAATGTGTCTCCCTAAAAATCATCTCCGACGTGTTGACCCTGAAGGACCTAGAGATTTGGCTGAGGGACTCGATGGAAACTAAGAAGGTTGGGAAGGACCTGCCTAGAAAGGATAACTAATCAGTGGTGGCTAAGGCAACTTGAACTCAAAACCCATCTCCTAAGATAAAGGTGTTAGGATTTGGCCCATACGTCCTACCAAATGGACTATGCTCATGTGTACCCATCTTATAGTTATCTCTTATCGATGTACTACTGCCTCTATCTGAGTAAGACATGTAGTGTAGTGCTTATGACCCTTTCTTATGCTTTGTCTGAGGCTTAAGGCCTCTATCTTAGCTCTCTACACTATCTGCCCTACTATGGTTACCGACACGCAACAATTTAAAAGTTTTGATCAAAAAGATAGCTAGATGCAGCAATTATCTCCTATATTTTGCACAGATCTCATCCCAAAATCCCAATAGCAGTCTCAAGGCAAGCCAGTCTACTTTTTAAATCTATAGCGACAGGCACAAAGGTGATTGAAGGAGGTGCTGCCAGCCTTCTAAAGGTGGACGCATTGGAGTCACCTTGTGGATGAAACCTGTGAGCCTCATGTGGTGTCGGTACATACTAGAACCTCAAAGTGGTGTAGGTTGTGGTCCTATACGTCCTGCTAAATAACTTGGACTAGATCTCATACCGAAGGTCTGTGTTTCTATAGAGTGTGTTTAGTGAGGGGGAATGGCCTCTAAGTGCTCTATCCTTTGACTGCTCCTCATCAGACTGTGTTACGAGTTGTTGCCTATGAATGTTTAGATATCTATCTACCTCCTCCACATAAAGTAATCTATACTCAGTCAGGGTACATCTAATCATATGCATATCCAGCGTAGTCTTAAAGCTCACAACTACACTGCCCTCAAGATGCAGTCCTATCTCTGACTTAGGAATCCTAAACACTAGCAACTATCAAGTAACTATCCCACCGATGACCATTGTTGTGCCTGGTGACTGACCTAGCCTACTAATGTTTTATAGAATATCATGGCTAATGTTAAGGTGCTACCTGGCGATTATAGCTTACAGACTCCAGATATCCATGACATTGAGGGACCTCGGGCTACTAGATCACCCCATTTATAAACATGATAGGACCTTCTGTAGGTACCTTAAGACCTACAAAGGATCATAAGGAGCCACCGGCCTAACAATGGTGGCCCACTGATCTTGTCTTGCATTTCTTCTGGTAATGGCGATGTCCTTGCCCATAGGCAAATGGAAAATCTTAGCTACTTATACCCATGATAAACTAAAGGGGATGTCAAAAACGTGAAACGTAACGACCCTCACCTCGATATCAGGATGTTGGTATCCTTGGTAGTGAAATATGGCTAAGAACTATCTGACTACCTCAAGATACATGGTGAAAGAAGGTGTATGATAATCAAGCCAGTCGACTCGCCCAAGTAACTCCCGTGCCTCCTTCCAGGTTCCCATAGTCTCGGAGAGGTACTGGCTTATAAATCTACTAGGCTAACTATGTATATGACTAAGAGCTTAGTATTTTTTAGCCTGCTCTTATGTCATCCAGGCGGGTGCCTGAACATCTGGTTGTGCCTGTGGCTATTTGCAATGAGGCAATTATGCCGAATAAGCATTTTAATCACAATCCTCTTATTGAAAACTAATTATGACTAAACTATTGAAAACTAAGTTACAACGTAATAACTATTACAATCCATTAAGGTTAATTAATATAAACATTAGCACAATCGCTAGCTTAGATACTACAAATGCTAGGAAAATTACAAAAATAAGAAAATGCACATTCTAGCAAAATTAGCAAATTTAGACAATATAAGTCTTATCAAGATTACTAAAATTGGGCAATTAAAAATTTCCTAGAAATTGCTAAAATGGGAGAATAAATTAAGATTTATCAAATGATCAGTAGCATGCTAATCAATCATTTACTAAGCAATTTGTATAGGAAAACATGCATGCATGCTTGATTCTGAAATTTAAATTAAAACTTAATTTACTTTTAAGTATAATTTCGATAAATTACACATGGATTATTCACAAGCATAAACATATTTAAAAAAATTGGGCAGCATAACGGCTAAAAACTAGAGGCCTCTTGCACAAAAAAATGAAGCGAACAACGCCCTCAACAATGCATTTATTTTCACAAGCAAATCCACATGTAACTAATCAAATTAATTCACACATGTACAACTTATTTGGTTGCCTACTCGAATGCATACATTAATATTACAAACTATAAACTAAAGCATATCATCATGTTTTCATCATTTTTAAACTAAGCTAATTACCTTACTTTGCTGGCCCATTACTTAACAAAATATCTTTATTATTTTTAAGTAACTATATATGCATTATCAATGATTGTATAAACTTTTAATTTGAACATAGGCACTTGATTCATTTTCCATTAAGTGAATTTCGACTACATTTTTGCCTAGTGGCACGACCTAAGCAAGCATACTGAATTTGCAAGTAATATAGTGGAGTAATTTTAAGACTCCAAAAGTTATCAAACCCTAGAGATTAGATTATACGATTAACTTTGATTGATTACAAATATGTGTAAAGAATTTCCCAAATTTGTTTGTTGATTAGAACTACGGCTATTAAACTTAAGTGAACAAAATTAAAGCAAAATGAAATAAAATTTATAGATTAAACAATGGCAGTAAAAATAGAGTGTAAAGACTTAAGTAAAACAATCACTAAAAACATTGTTCAAGGATTAAATCCTCCCCATACCCAATGCAAGACATATTTTTAACATAAAATCTATATCATTTAGATGTGCATTACCCAACTAAATCCAAGTTTCCCATTCCGAAGCCAACTATTCTAACTATCCAATTTCCCCTTCCGAAGCCAATTCGATAACTACCTTAGGCACGAGTCTAATAAATCCTAGATATGGATTAACTTCTTATTTTATAGCCAACCAATCCAATACCCATTCATTTTCCCACCTATTTCTAAATCTACAATACATCAACTCTAGATCTAACAGTCCCCATTCCAGAATCACCATCAAATATACATTCAAAGCATGTAAAAATAAAACATATATGATATTTAATCCAAACAAGCACAAACCTATTAAACTTAAATAAGATAATGGATAAATAATTGGATAAAATTGATATCAAGATCATCACAAGGGAAAAGAAACATTTGAATACATATTTAGTCAAATAAACTTAATAGTCTTACATAGATATGGGGATTCATAGATCCCCAAATAATTAAAAAATACTCACTACACATTGAAATAAATGTAAAGAATAAAGAGAAAGAAACTCTTAAACCCATTTGTTAAAGGTAGATCTGAAATCTAAAGCATCTTTTTCTCTTCAATCTATGCAAGTCTTGATTGAAACCACGGCTGAATCTATTGTTCACTAAACAACCTTCTAAATTGACAAGGTTCAAACTAAACCATACTAGCTATTCTCCATGTGTGTGTGCGCTAGGCCAAAATAACTTAAACACTTTTAAAACCAAAAACTCTAGCGCAATCCAATAACTAAGAAAAGATTTTATGTATAAAAGATTGTACACACAGTTTCGCTCTTGAAACATAAAAGACACCATAGGCCTATCCTTTAGCACCAGAACCCAAAGGTCATCTCCATAAACAACTCTAAATAAAGCAAGGTCCTTAAGAATTAACAAGTTGTAATGTGGATAAAGTGTGGTTAACAAGAAAAGGATTAGGATATACAAATTTGAACAACCATTCTCTACTTTAGCTTATCACTTCTTTCTCAAGATTAAGATTTTAACTCTACCCTTATACTTCACCGTCATTGCCAAACTCAAACAACTATCCAGAAAACAGAATAATTTTTCCAATGAAAGAACACAAGGGAAGAGAAATCTCTAAAAATTTTCACTATAAACACTCTAGCTCAAGTAATGCTATAAGAGTTATACTCTTCTCCTTTAACAAATAAAGTACCCTACACTTTAGATCAAACTATGATTGCTAGCTCTATTTTTTTAAAAAGAAAGATCAATCAATTTTACACTTTTACAGGCAGAGACTCACTAGGATGCTTTTTAAAGAAGAAACAACATTCTGAAAATTTCATAATCTCACTAGAAATTAGCAATGTATCCTATTTCTAAAATCATACAATTGAAACACAGCCATTTTCTTACTTGATTTATCCTAGAAAAATTTTATCCCACTCACTCTAGAATGGCCAGTTCTACAAGGTAAGAAAAAGGCTTTTTAGGCTTCAAAAATTAGTACAAGTGTAATCAATAAAAGATAAATTTAGCACGCTCAAATAAGCTAAAAGGGGTTCGCAAGGAATAAAATAACGAAGGGTAGGTCTAAGGTCTTTTTAAAGTCAATCAAGAAAAAAAAAATTTTTTTGCCTAAGTCATTTCTAGCCTTACTTTCAAGTTGTTTAATTGTTTTGAAGGGTGATGAGAAAGGTTATAGCACTCTAGACTTCCTACTCGATCACCTTCATATGCTGATTTTATTTATTTCGAAAATGGGCCTAAAGTGTACAATTATTAGGAGACCTATTAGTATTGATCTATTTTGACACTAACTGATAAAGAAAATTCATTCGACAACTAACTACTCTCTTATTATTCAAACTAAACTAAATAATTTTTTCTAAGTTTAAGTTCATTCACAACAAGAACAACTATAAGGGCAAACTAACTAAAATGTAAAAGTATTTAATAACAATAAAAACCAAAAACTAAAAATGAGCATAACTATACTAAAATAAGAACAAAGCTGAAAAATAAATTAAACTAAAGGCACAAAGTAATAACATACAAAAGAAATTAAAATTAAAACAATAAAAGAGAAATAAGAGATAAAAACATAACACACTACATAATATTACTAAAATTAAAATGTTCAACAACACTAATTACTACTAAAAAGTAAAAACATAAGACAAAACTATTGTGGTGATAAAGTTTAAAGCACAACATCCAACAATCTTCTTAATAAGTTTTGACAATTTTTACTCTGAAAATGCCCCTACCCCACACTTAAAGATTTTGGTGCCCTCAGCAAAATACCACAATAAAAACACAAAAATAATAAGGGTTAAGTGAATCCCTGAAGTAAATCACTACTGTAGAGGTGGAGGGGGGAAATGGTGGCCAAATATACATTGCTTGAGGGTGAAGGCTATCAACATCTGATCTATGCTATCCTTGAGCTGAGCTTGTCCCACTGTCAGAGAGTCCAATCAGCTTGTAATTTCACTATATTGTTGCAATGATAATGTGACTGCTACAACATTAGCTCTTGAAAGCACCATCTTGGTCTTAACCACATTCTCTAAATAAGTCTTTCTATTGGAAACACTGACATATTCCTCAGGATTTTCCAATTGATAAGGATGGGATCACCTACTTCTCTGCCTAAAGGTGAATGATTGACTGCTATGGCTAACATTGTGATTATTCCTCTCAAAGTGATCTTGGTTTACCCCCTTAGGAATATCTTTATCTTGTCAATCTTTGCAGTGATAAACACTGCTCCATTTAAAAGGATGGAATTCATCATGGTATATAGGATAATTGCTTCATTAGAATTCACATTTTTAGATCCTCTAAGATGTATAAAAATAGCCAAAGCTAGGTAGCCGTGTATAATCCTCAATGGATGATTCCATAGGTGATGTGCCTTCGTGTTTTCTATCACAAATTCTGTTGGATCTTTCTCATCACATATGCCATTCCAAATTTTTTGGTTGTTTAGATTCTCTATTCCCCTTGCAGTATGAGGATTAAACCCCCAGATAGGAAGAAAAATCATTAAAGCTGATTTGATAGCCATACCCTTGCAGCCGAAAGCTTACTAGACCTTCATCCTCATGGCTATTTTGTCCTATCCAGATGTGGACCGTGTCCGAAAAATCCCTTGTCAAATGCAGGTGTACTTTTTCTCTTCTACTCATGAACTCATTCCACCCTACATTAGCAATCAGTTTTCAAGTTAAATTCCTCTAGTATAGCCATATCTATATACGAAGTTATAGTGTATTTATGTTGTGAAAATAGTATCCAATCTGCCTTGAATTAGGTTGGAACCCATGATGGAGCCTTCACTTTAGCATTTTCCTAAGTAGTTGAAGACGAGGAACCAGATTCTTGCCTTGACCTCTTTGGTGCCACTACCATAAAAAAAAGAAAATGGAAATAAGCTTTACAAAGTTTACATATTAAGCTACCATAACTTGTCATAGTAAAATGTAGGAAAGGCAAATTACAGTTTGGCACAAAACAGATCAACAAAAGAAGAAAATCATTTGAGAAATTCAGCACACAGGATTAGACATGCCTTGAGCAATACAAATAAGGTAACTAAGACCAATTTAAGCAACTAACACAACATCATGCTTGAACTAAAAAAAATCATTTGATGTATCCTAAATCCAACACTCCTAACCAAGCTTATTTGTACCTTTAATTATTATGACCTATGGCTATTTAGAAAGCATGGCAACTGATCACAATCAATAAACTACCAATATGCTATATATCAATAAGCAAAGCAATCTAAACTAAAGGACAAGCATAGTCAAAGCCATTAAAACTGGACAAACAAATTGTTTAAGCAATAATAACAGTCAAATAACAAAAGTCCTATAGACATTGGTTGGACAACTAATTCATGGCATCAAACACACATGTACAAGCACAAATTGCATTCTAATAATCAAATGAAATTGCTCTTAAACAAATAAAGATAAAAACATAGGTTGGTTGGTCAAAAATAGAAAATGAACTTTTTTAGGCATTTTATTAAACAAAAATCATGCAAACCTCTAAGACAAAAAGTAAAAAACATTAAAATCCAAATTTCAACGAAACCTAGACGTATAAATTGTCTTTATGCATTTTAAAAACTCTGTAATCCACAACAGCAAAAAAAATTCATAATACATTCTATAGACTCCATAAGAATTAAATAAAAACAAAATTACATTTGAGAATTTAAATAAAAGAGAAGATGATTGGAACACTTACATGAGATTCTTGCTCAAAAGAAAGATGAAAATGCATAAAGAAAAGGAAAAAAATGGGTGCTTGAGCAGAAAATGCTAAAGGAGAGAGAGTAAAAGTGAAATAAAATGCAAAAGGTTACATAAAAATGGGGTTTTTCAAGTTGGACATGACAAAGACTAAATAGTCTCTGCCATGTGTCTCGTAGCTTATCAAAATGCACCGTATCAATTTTTCAAAGAAAAGGCAGAGACTAAATGGCCTCTACCATGTGACCCATTTTAGATTAAAGAATTTTAACTTGCACATGGTGGAGACTAGGGAGACTCATCAGTCTCAGCCATGTACACCCTTCTATACTAAAAATTGCACTTGCACACAGCGAAGACAAAATAGTCTCTGTCACGTGTTCTTACTCTGATCCAGATGAAGGCTTTGCACATGGTAGAGACAATTTAGTCTTTGTTGTACACACCATTCTATAACTAATTTTCACATTGCTTACGGTGGAGACTAACCAATCTCTACTACGTGCACTCTTTTATATTTAAAATAAACTTAACACACAGTGGAGACAAAATAGTCTTTGCCATGTGCAACTAAATTTTTGCAGATTTCTAAGTTTTAACACCCTCTTTCATACACACTTACACAACTAATGTCACACCTATTCTAGCAAGGATCAATACACAATTGATCACCACATAATTAGCTAAAAATACATTAACAGAACTAAAACTAAGAAATTAAAACACATATAAAATTAACAAACTAACCAAAGAGAGAAGGGTAAGAGAATTAGTTCTGAATTTAACAAGTTGGCAGCTCAACCTTAAACATAATCACTAAACATCCACTAGTGTCATGACCACCGATGCAACTTCAAGCCTAGATTTGAAGTATGGTTTCAGACGGTAACCATTGACCTTGAAATCCTTGTTATCATTTGGATGCTTGATAGTGATAACTCCATATTGAGTAACATCGACCATTTCAAATGGTCCCTTCTATCTTGATTTCAGCTTCTGGGGAAATAGTCTGAGTCGACTATCATATAACAACACCTTCATTCCCGGTATCGATTCCTTGGACAAAAGTTTGTTGTCATGCCATCTCTTGTTCTTTCCTTTGTATCGTTTAACTTGATCATAAGCCCAAAATCTTAGCTCCTCCAACTCATTTAGCTATAATGCCCTGCATTTTCCTGCACTATAAAGATCAAGGTTTAAAATCTTAGTAGCCCAAAAACCCTTGTTATCCATTCCATCGGTAGGTGACAAGACTTCCAAAAACTAACCTAAAAGCGGACATCCTTATAGGTGTCATAAAAGAATTCCTACATGCCTACAATGTGTCATCTAGCTTAAGAGACCAATCATTCCTAGAGGCATTCACAATTTTCTCTAAAATTGATTTAAGTTCCTGGTTTGACACTTTTACTTGGCCATTGGCTTGTGCATGGTACAGGGTAGTGACCTTGTGCCTAATACCAAACTTTTTCAAAAATAGCTTTGAATTGATGGTTGACAAAGTCCTTGCCACCATCACTGATTATAGCTCGAGGTGCTCTATATCGACTAAGTATATACTTTCTTAAAAATTCTAAGACTACCTTAGCATCACAAATCCTAGGGGCAATAGCTTATACCCATTTACTAACATAATCCACAACCACTAGTATATACTCAAACCTATAAGGCATTGGAAAAGGCCCTATAAAATATACACACCAAACATCAAACAATTTAACCTCAAATATGTTAGTTAATGGCATCTCATTCCTTCTAGAAATATTACCTACCCTTTGACTTATATCACAAGATTGAATAAATATTTTAACATCATTAAACATCTTAGGCCAATAAAATTCAAATTAGAGAACTTTGATACAGTATGATTGGGTCTATGATGCCCACCAGCTTCGCCATTACGACATCCCTTGATAATCTCCTCTTGCTCCTCCCTAGGAATGAATCTTCTCAACACTTGATCAACAAACAACTTGAAAAGATAAGGATCATCCCACACATAATGCTTAGCATTGGCTTTTAACTTTTTCCTTTATTGCCATGTATAATCATTTGGTACAAGACCACCTATAAGGTAGTTATCTAAGTCAACAAACCATAGAGTTGCAGCCTTACAAATATAAATCGCACAAATATGCTCATTGGGAAAAAGGTCTAAGATTTCTCTCTTCTTAATATGCTCATGCTCAAGTCTCAATAGATGGTCCATTACAAATTTCTCTGCCCTCTTTTTACCTTTAATTTCCAAGTTGAACTCTTCTAAAAGAAGCACCCATCTTATCAACCTTGGGTTGAATTCCTTTTTAACAAAAAGGTGTCTCAACGTTGCATGATTAGACCACACAATAATCTTAGTACCAAGGAGACTGGGTCTAAATTTCTCAAATGCAAAAATAATGGCGCGCAATTCATTTTTTGTGGTGGTGTAGTTAACTTAGGCTCCCGTTAAAGTGTGGCTTGTACAATAGATAGCACAAAAGACCTTCTTCTTCCTCTGTCCTAGTATTGCTTCCACTATAAAGTCACTTGCATAACATATTAGTTGAAATGGAAGGCTTCAACCTAGAGAGATAATCATTAGGATAAAATTAGTCTTTACTTTTAAAATGTTAAATGCTTCCAAGCACTCATTAGTAAAATCAAATGGAGTATCTTTCATAAGCAAATTTTACAACGACTTAGCAATTTTAGAGAAGTCCTTTATAAATTTATGATAAAGCCCTACATGCCCTAGAAAGCTTTTAATACCTTTGACATTGTTGTTGGTGGGAGTTTCTCAAATACCTCTACTTTGGCGATATCGACCTTTATCCCCTTTTCAAAGATTTTGTGCCCTAAGACAATACATTCCCTTACCATAAAATGGCATTTCTCCCTATTCAATACTAAGTTGGTTTCCTCACACCTACCTAACACTCACTACAAGAAAAAAGACTTATTAAGGACTACAATTTAAGGACCAATTAACTTTCTGGTCCTTAAAAATATACTAATAAGGATTGAACTTTTACATGGTCACTTATTCTCAATTTAGTCCTAATTAATTGTGAGGAGATTAAGCCCGGTCATAAATATAAGCTATATCCTGTCCTTAAAACTATTAAATGGCAAGACAAACACTACTCCTAAAAACAAAACAAAAAAGGCCAATTATCAAAGGATAAATCTCTCTCTCTCTCTCTCTTTCTTCTCCGTCTTTGGTTTCTTATAAAAAATGTAGTGCCCTAGCCCCAACTCGAGTGGATTTTTTCAATTTGCACCCTTTTCAACTTGACTACTCTGTTAATGCAAGACACAGTGGAAGGATCCAATCGCAACTACAGCAGAGAATGTGAACACGTGGTATGGCACCGCCATGCTTCTACTGCTTCTCGGAGCGGTGGTTGCCAATTCATTTCTTGGCCGTTACCACTGCTATACAATCATTGTTGCCTCTTTAATCTACATATTGGTAATTATCAATTTGAGATTTGCTTTTAATAATCGATTTTGATTCTTAGATTCACAGTTCAGTACCAATTTTTAATAATCTGTTCTATTAATCTAGGAATTGCATTTTGAAATTTGTTGTTATCGGTGGCAGCTCATTACACAATGCATTTCTTTCTCTTATGCGCCTCTTTCATTTCATCTCTTTAGATCTCTTTCACCCTTTGATTTTTTCCAGGGTTTCATTACACATTACACCCTTTATGAATTTTCTGTTAATTTCATTAGAATTATAAACTAACTAATGATCTTATGGCCCAATAAATTAGTAATACTAGTAATATGTATAATTTTTCACCTTTTTTTAGGTAATAGTTCATATGTCCTACCCTATCATTACTTTAAATTTTCATGCCTTGAAGCTGTGAGGTGTGAACCCTATAAAGTTGTACATTTTTGTATTTGCCATCAGTTTTTGCTGCAAGTTTTATTGGCGAGTATGCTATTTCTAACTTCCTAACCTGCAATTCTTTTGTAAATTTCTCTTATCTTGTTTGTCTTTGACTATAATTGCATTTTTTTCATTGTTTACACAGTTGTGCTTTTTTAGAGTTCATTTATCATCTCCTTGATTTTTTAATGTCTTAGTTTTGAATTGCTTTATCATAGTTTTGTATTACAATTTATTTTGAACTTATCAATATAAAAACTTTTATGTATATATTTACAAAAGTTCTTCTATATGGAAGTAAACTTAAAGGCTTTACTATGCAGGAAGAAAAATACCACCAATTTGTAGACTTTATTCGAGCTTAATCTAACTAGCATACTTTATGAACATTAGGAGGGGGCAAAAGAAGCTAGCAGGGATCTCATCGCCATAAATGCTATTTAGAAATTGATAGTTTAGATACTCATTAAATGAAAATTCCTGCAATGAAAAGTGCACGCTACCTTTTTAGTATTTGAAACCATAAGAATTTCTTCACATCTAAATAGGTTAACTTTCTTTACCCAGAACAGTGATAGAAATTGGTAATCGAATTTCAAATTTCTTCACAAAAATAGACTGATTTGTAGTAATATGCATTAATCATAGCCTATTTGGTGGCATATCAGAACAGTATTTAATGGTAGTTCTTATATATAAACTCATGGAATATATATATATATATATATATATATATATATATATATATATATATATATATATATATATATATATATATATATATATATATATATATATATATATATATATATATATTCCATGAGTTTTCAATCTTGTTCTATATTGTATGCTTAAATGTATCTGGAAACTGGCCAATTCGATTCTTGTTATTTGGTTTAGCGGTTATTTTTAGGAAAACATCACAAAAGATATTAATAAGTTGGCGAGTGGATATCACTTGATTTATTCTTCATTAATGTCTTCAAACTAGCATTTTCTTTATGAATTTTTGAAATAATTACAGTTTAGTGGAAAATTTCATTGAGTGAGTCCATCTTATCTACCATTGAATTTAGCTATTAAAACCTTCTAAAGCATACATTCTTGAGCTAAAATCTATTGCATCATTTTTTACTTGCTATAAAGCCAGTGTTGTGATTGTCAATTGGTCAATCAAGGTTTTTCTGCTTAGATAAGCCTTTTTGGCATTGTTTGCTATAAAGAATGCATATAAATGTTTTACAAATTTTCATTGCTTATTATTTTCTTTTTTTTTACTTATAATAGATTTTAGTGTGACCTTTTCATCTTTTTGTAAAATAGGAATCATCAGTCATACAATCTAATACAAATCTAGTAGTTCATAGATAGGGATTATTGAATTTATCAGGGTTGGGCGATTCTATTGAAGCTCAACATCTAGTTCTATCATTATTTTACAGTATCCATTTAAGTTGCGGCTAACAGAATAAGTTCTGTTATATATGATGGATCAGGAGTTTTACTTAATAGTTTATTGTAGTCTTTGTTGCATGTGTATGGGTGGTTATCTACTGCATCTATGATGGATCAGGAGTTTTACTCAATAGTATATGCTGCATTTTGTTTTCTATCTGCTTGCTTGGGTGGTTATCTTAATTGTCCCAATTAATAGTTAAAAGCTGTGGAGTATCCAGAACGCCCATTTTGCATGAAAAAAATAATTTTACTATTAAGTGAGTTAGGGGTATTGAAAATTATATTCATTATTTATGTGTGAATCCATTAAATTATCCATTTTCTGAAACTTTTATAAGAATAGCAATCAACATAGGAAGAATGGTATAGTGCATGCATGCATGAGTTTGGGGAAGGGCATGTTGTTGAGGATCCTAAAGCTAAGACTAAGGATCACATTGAATCATTAATTTTTTCTCCCTATTCCTATGTAGTTTGCAACTTAAAGGGCATATTAAGACAATGATCTGTGCTTATCTGATCTGATCAATTTGTTGTGGCTATTATATATCTGTGGTTATAATTGTTTTGTTTCATTTCAATCATAAAAGGTAGTTATTCTCTACTAAATTATGCTCTAATCTGATATAATCTATTTATGTTCTTAGTTTTGTTGTGTATAATCCTAAGTTGTGCATAATTTTGTTCAGTAGCAGCTTTTTAGTTGATAGTTTCTCTCTTGTTAAAAATAAATCATTGAGCAGATTGTATAATCTGGTGCTATTTGCAAAAGAATTCTACTTCTGTTTCAACTTGCTTGGTAATTCTTAATAAAATTATGTAATTATGTTTCTAATTTTTGGAATTCATATGCCCTAGCTTCTGTTTCAACTTGCTAGGTAATTTTCTTATTATCAGTTTCTCTAAGGTCTTTCCTTGATGGATGTTTTGTTTCTTGTATTTAAAGCATATATTGATTGTATTTCTAATCTTTAGTAATATTATTTCTTTGCTAGTTAATCCACATTAAACCATTGTGGATGTGATCTTACTCACATAAAAACAATTTCTTATTGCAGGCCCTTGAAATTGTGCTTTCAGATATTCTAAGTTTCTGTTCTTCTCAACATACACATTGCTTATGCTGTTTTAGGCTAAGATATATCACCAGGTACATATACTTTTTTTTTCATGAATTTCTATAAGTTGTTATGCTATTGTAACTAACATTTGCTAATTTTTACATTATGGCCTTAGGCAAGAAGCCTTCCAATTGATAAACTCAAACCCATTTATTATATCGTCAATGGATTTGTATACCTAATACAGGTTTATAGCAATTATGTATTTCCTATTTGCTATCCTAAATTGATTGAATTCCATAACTTCTATTTATATAAATATATTGAAAGATAATATGTCAATAAAAATATTTTTTTATTTCTTTTGCAGCAATTTCATTCTGTGCTACTCTTGGATTCTTGATATATGGTGGAAGGTAATAGTGGATATCAGTCTCATAGAAAATTTAGTACTTCAAAACATAATGTACATGTTCATTGAAGTTCTTTTTTGGTTTTTAGGTTGTTTTTCATGCTGAGGCAATTCCCTATTGTTTTTCAAACCATAATGCAATATCTAATTAATTAGACATTTATGTTCAAGCTAGTTTTATTAATTCCATTAATTTGTACATTTTAGTTCTTCTGTTCTATAAAAGAAAGGGCTAAAATGTTGTGTAAATGCTGTTATGGTAATCGCTCACATTGGAATTTCAAGTATTAGCAAAATATGTACATTTCAAGATTGTTTATATGATATATATTTTGCTATTTCATTATTAATTTTTTTCTTTCCAATTTTGTTATGTAGGATTTTCTTGGACTGGTTGAGAAATTTTTCATCTTTTCGGAATATATGACAGTTAGCTTACAGTTGGTGATGCTATCATGGTAAGTGAACCCCTCTCTCTCTTTTTTGGTTTTTTTTTATATGGAACTATATTCCTAATTGCTATTACTCTAATCCAATTATGAACATACAAATTTGTGTTCTTCAAGAGAACTCTTTTTTAAAGGCCATTAGTCATATTGATCTAGACCTACAAGAAGCCCCAGAGAAAGCACTATGTCCACCCCTGCAACCTGTTGAACCATATTCAAGATGTGGTCCAAAAGCATAGATAACCCACATCTTCAGAGCACCAGAAAAACGCCCACCTTAGGAACTCTCTCTTACTTTCTTGGGTCTAACACTTCTCCCACTCCTTGGATTTCTAGTGGGGGTTAGTGTTATGTTATTATTTGCAGAATTTCTGAATATGTGAGCTTGATGGTGTTATCCCCCTTTTATAATAAGTTTATGGTTTATATGGATTTGACTATACCTCATGTCTGTTTACTGGTTGAGACTTTTTATGCCATATTCTGACATCCTTTCAGTATAATATCATTTGATCTATTGTTTAGTGAAGTGAACTAGTTTTAAATATCATTCGTTCATATCTCTATGAGTGAATGGGACTGTTGTTCTATTAAGCATGTGATTGAAATTTCACTTGTTAATGTTTTGGGGCAAAATACCTTAGAAAGTAATGGTATATGCAATATCCCCGATAAGATTAGCGGGAAGGTCAATAAGACTGCCTTCATATGAGGAAAGTGAATTAGCATTCTTTGATGCCTTTTGAGACAAATTTGTGGTACTTCAAGTGTGCTAGTGTTTAATTTTTTTTCCTATTTGTCTTTGTATCCTACTTTTAATCCCCCGTCAATTTGAACCTACTGCTTACACTGGTTATTGCGACATATTTTCAAATTGCCATTTTTTTTACAGTTATTGTGACATATTTTCAAATTGCCATTTTTTTTGTAGTTATTACGACTAGGGGTGAACCTGAAGAACTTCCCATCTTCTCCTGTCCCTGCCACATCTATTATCCTCTTCCATTTTGGGATTGCAGCAGTTCTTTTGCTCTATGTGCTTTCCTTATAATTCATTCTTTTATTCCCAGTTAAAAGAGATGATAATCTTAGTTGCTTTTGTGTTTGGCTCCTGAATTTATAATGATAGTCTTATTTGTTTTTTTTTTGGAAGGGCTGTATAAATAATACGTTTCTTTTTTTTTATGCTAACTCTATATTTGTAATTAATTACATATTTATTATATATGAAAGTATAATTTTATTAATTGTACATCAATTTATTTTTTATTATATATAAATTATATAAATCATATTTAAAAATACAGAATAAAAAATACGATCCATACCTTCAAGGATCATATTTTGGTCTTTATTATATTTTAAAGGATTGGTTTTATAGTCATTAATATAATACATGGTTATATGATAATAACTTCTAAAGACGAGATTCTTCATTATTATAATGCTTTCCTAAAAAATTTTTAGTCTTTAAAGATTCTTTAAGGACCAAATTTTTAGTCCCTGATAACCAAAAGAGTCACATGAGGTACATTAATAAAGATGGAAAATCTAGTCCTTAATACTTTTTAGGGACCGGAATTTTTACCACTCATTAAAAGTTTTAAAGACACCCCATCCTTATTGGTCATTAGTGGTTGAGCTTATTAGGACGGATTAGTGACCGGATATTCCCATCTTTAATGGCTTTTAAGGACCGGATTAACACTTTTAGTGATCGAATTTCCCGCTTTATAAGCCTTGTTTCTTATAGTGACTAAATCAACATGCTCTAAATAGCTCTTAAAGTCCCTTTCATAAATGGTAAATCATTCATGAACACCTCCATAAATTTCTCTATGAAGTCATGAAAAATGATCATCATATACCGCTGAAATGTAGCTGGTGCATTGTATAATTCAAAGGGCATTCTCCTATAAGCAAAAGTACCATATGGGTAGGTAAAAGTTGTTTTCTCTTAATCCTTAGGCTACGGGATTTGCAAAGATCTCGAGTACCCATTTAAAAAGCAGTAAAACCTATTGCCCGCTAATCTCTCTAACATTTGATCAATAAATGGCAAAGGGAAGTGATCTTTCCTAGTTTCAGTGTTTAACCTCCTATAATCAATATATACTCTTTAACCCATAACCGTATGAGTTGGGATGAGTTCATTATCCTCATTCTCTATCATTTTTATCCCTCCCATTGTAGGAACACATTGTACCGAACTTACCTAACTATTATATGAGATAAGAAATATTATACCTGCATCTAGTAATTTTAACAATTCTTTCTTGACCACCTCTTGCATTGCTGGATTCAATCTTCTTTGAGGGTACACAACTGGCTTACAATCGTCCTCCATCGGGATATAGTGAGTGTAGTAACTCGGTTGATTCCTTTAAGCTCTAATGTCTCCCATCCAATTGCTCTCGTGTGTTTCCTCAGTACCTCTATTAACAACTCTTCCTCATCACCTGCCAAAATAGAAGAAATTATAATTGATTTTTTCCATCTTCCAAAATACTTATTTTAAATGAGAAAAAAGAGGTTTGAGTTCAATTTTTGAATCTCCCTTGGGAAGCTCAAATCCTTCTTCCTTTTGATCCCTTTTTCTACACTCTTTCTATAGCTCTTTCATAGTATCGCTCTCATCCTTGGTTAAACCCTCTTCTTCGGTTAAATACATCAAGTAGCTTTTTAATGGATCATCTAATAAGATTTTATCTTGAACTTCCTCTCTACAATTCTCAATAACATCCACAAATGCATAACGACTCCTTAAAATCACACGACAAGTGTTTTATCACTTTGTTCACATCAAAAACCATCTCTTCGTCGTTGAATCTAAAAGTCACTGTCTATCCATGTACATCTATGAGTACTCTACCATTATTTAGGAATGACCTTCCTATAATCAATGGAACCTTCTTATCTTGTCCATATCCATGACTACAAAATCTACTGGAAATATAAAATTACCCACTTTAACCAACAAATCCTTTATAATCCCCTTAGGATGTTTGACCAAATGGTCTGCCAATTGTAGGATCATCCTTGTCTCCATAATATCGCCTAACTTTAACTTCCTACAAATGGAATATGGCATTAAATTTATGCTGCTCTTAAATCACATAATGTATTTCCCACAAAATTCTTCCATAGTTCACAAGGTAGTGTAAAACTCCCTAGGTCCTCTAATTTAGCTAGGATTTTATTTGTGAGAATGGCACTGCAACTCTCAGACCACTAAATAGTACTTACCCTTCTAGTTTCTTTTTATCTGAGCACAAGTCTTTCATGAATTTTGCATATTTCGGCATATAAAGCAAAGTTTCAGCAAATGGCAAATTCACATTCAATTTCTTAAACATATTTAAAAACTTCTCTAACTGCTCATTATTTCTTTTCTTTTTAACTACTGAAGGAAATGATAAATGTGATGCATCAAATGGTAAATTAGAATTAATAATGGCCTTACCCTTGCATTTTGTCTTTGGAACCTCTTTTACATTTTTAGGAGTAGAATCAAATACCTTCGTTGTTGGTTCCTCCACTTTTGAAGATAATGAAGATTTACTTTTTTAGCTCCTTGGACTTCCTTACCACTCCTTAAAGTGATAGCTTTGGCTTCTTCTTTAGGATTATGATCAAAGTTAGAAGGAAATATGCCCTATTGCCTTGTAGAGATTAAGTTGGCCAATTGCCCGATTTGATTTTCTAAGTTCTTCATAGCCGTAAACTGGTTCCTATTCCATTATTTATATGACTTTCACCTTCTGTCTTAGCTAGACATGAATTGGGTTTGGCCAGACATAAAACTAGCAAATATATCATTAAAATTTGGCTTCTTATCTTGTGGTGGAGGTTGTCTAGCCTAGAATCCAAAAGGTTAGGAATGTGTTTGGTGAACTTGAGGTGCTTGGTATGGTGCTTAAAAATGAATGTTGACTATTGGAGATTGATATTGTTGATGATAAGCTTGGTTATGACTGCGTTGAGCATGTGTAGATGGATTGAATGGAGCTCTTAGCTGAGTGTTTGAAGTAAAAGCTTGGTTAGCCTCTCTCTAAGAGAAATTGGGGTGATTCATCCACTCAAGATTGTAGTGGTTGCTGAACAAGCCATTTTGTTGAAAGTCATGTAAAACATTCACTTTTCCCATTCTTTAAGTGTAGGATTTTATTGCCTTTGGTTCACTCCCTAAATTAGTCCCTTTATATGTACTTCTATCTTGTGAAATTGCTGAAACATTCTGAATTTTTAATCCATTTAACTCTTTTTCAATAGCTCTATTTGATCCCTTAACATAGCCACATCATCTATGCTTGAACTCCCTCTCTCTTGTTCAATGCTCTTATGCCTGCCCATTTAGCTTCATTCATTACCATCTCATCAAGAAGCAAGAATGCCTCTTCAGGGATTTTGTTCAAGAAACTACCCCAAGATGCTACATACAATAAAGATCTTGTGTTGGGGTTGCACACTGCATAAAAGGTTGACATCAATTATTGTATGGCAATTTTATGATACAGATAGCTTTTCAACAATCTCCTAAACCTCTCTCATGCTTCATAGAAGGACTCTTTACATAATTGTTAAAAATTGTAGATGTTATTCCTTTTGTTTGCTCTTTTTGTTAATGGAAAGAATCTAACCAAGAATTTTTCTTGCATCTGCTCCCATGATCGGGTAGACTAACTAAGTAGTATAGATAGCCAATCTCTTGCCTTCCCTATGAGTGTGGAGGGAAATAACTTTAGCCTAATTGCATCTATTGATACCCCTTGAGTTTGGATCGTATCACTAATCTCCAAAAAAATATCTAAATGTTGTGCCAAATCCTCTATCTATAATCCTGAAAATTGTTTCCTTTAAACCATGATGATCATCATCGATTTATGCTCAAAATACAGTTGACGAGGTAGCACAATCGTCCTATGCTCTTCATTCCATTTTAGGGTGGCATAATCATAGATAGTCCTTGGTTTATGACCATCCTGATTTCTTTCATGTTGTTGACCTTCTCCTTGTACATTATTAAGAGGCATTGAGATTAGGTGGATCATTCATGTTTCTAGCTTGATTTTGTCATCTCATTTGATGCAAGATCCTCTCAATTTCATAGTCAAACAGTGCTAGATGATGTTACAAATATAATCTGTTCATACACCAATATCAACTGAAAAGAATAAGCCAACAAAACAAAAATTAATAAAGAGAAAAAACACAAAAAATCAATCAATTTTTCACACAAACGCACCAATCTCCAGCAATGGCGCCAAAAACTTGGAATGACCTTAGCAAGTGTATTGAATCCGCAAGAATATAGTGAAGTAATTTTAAGACTCCAAAAGTTATCGAACCCTAGAGATTGGATTATAGGATTAACTTTGATTAATTACAAATATGTGTAATAAATTTCCCAAATTTGTTTGTTGATTAGGACTACATCTATTAAACTTAAGTGAACAAAATTAAAGTAAAATAAACTAAAATTTAGAGATTAAACAATGGCAGTAAGAAATAGAGTGTAAAGACTTAAGTAAAATAATCACTAAAAACGTTGTTCAAGGATCAAATCATCTTCATACCCAATGCAAGACATATTTTTAATATAAAATCTATATCATTCAGATGTGCATCAACCAACTAAACCCAAGTTTTTCATTCCGAAGCCAACTATTCTAACCATTCGATTTTCCATTCCAGAGCCAATTTGATAGCTAGCTTAAGCACGGGTCTAATAAATCCTAGATATGGATTGACTTCCAATTTCGGAGCTAACCAATCCAATACCCAGTCATTTTTCCACCTATTTCTAAATCTATAATGCATTAACTCTAGATCTAATAGCCCCCATTCCAAAATCACCATCAAATATATAGTCAAAGCATATAAAATAGAGCATACATGATATTTAATCCACACAAGCACAAACCCATTAAACTTAAATAAGATAACAGATTAATACTTGGATAAAACCAATGTCAAGATCATTTCAAGGGAAAAGAAACATCTGAATATATATTTAATCAAATAAACTTCATAGTCCCCAAATAACTAAAAAAATACTCACTACACATTAAAATAAATGCAAATAATAAAGAGAAAAAAAAACTCTTAAACCAATTTATTGAAGCTAGATCTAAAATCTAGAATAGTTTCTTCTCTTCAATCCAAGCAAGTCTTGATTGAAACCATAGCTAAATCTATTGTAAATTAAGCTAAATCTAATGTTTTTAGTATTAAAACTAACAAACCCTAATAAAAATGAAGTTTTTACAATAAGAACAAAGCTCAAAAACCCTAAAAATCTGAAAAGAAAATGGATAAAAGTCAAAAGCTACATTCTAAAACTTAAAACTCCTCCTTAAGCCAAATAAAAAATTCTACTTTTATAGTGTTTGAAGTGGTACACGACGGAGACTGTTTAGTCTCTGTCATGTCTAGTCGGTTAAAAGAGTACTGCTATATGACACAAGATGGAGATTGTTTAGTCTCTACCGTGTGTACCCTACTAGACTTAAACTCTTTAGAAATTGCCTTACACATGGTGGAGACTGATTAGTCTCTACCATGTGCAAGTCTGCATGGCACACGGTGGAGACTATTTAGTCTCTACCATGTGTAAGGTCAAAATTCTACAAAAAAGTCAAAATTTTACCTTTTAGCACACCAAAACTTAATAAATCTTAAGTTAATTCAATTTGGCACAAAAAGAGGAATTTAACAAGCAAAGCACAAAAAACACGCAAAACGAGACAAAAATACAAACAAAAATATACTGAAAATAAACACAAAATTGGAGCTATCACCTAGCTAAACATGCACAATTACCTACTGTACAAAATGAGAGCTCTTATGGAAATTGTATTTATAGAGCCATAATATGAAATCATTTACTAACTTGCAATTGTGCCCTTAATTGAGCCTTAGCTAATTTTGTCTTTTGTTTATTTTTTTCCTTATCTATTTTTCATCTACTGCCCTCTGTCACTCTTCATTCTCTTTCTTATTTTTTCCTCTATTTTTTTCTTCATTTTTTTGGCTTACTGTTTCTTTTTCTTTTAATTGATATCCTCTATTTTTATTTTATTTAATTATTCTAACTATAGGTTTAAATTCAACAATTATTAATGCATCTCCAAAAGCAAGGAATTACAATAAAAAACTAATCAAAGCAAAGAAAAAAGGAAAAATATATTATCCAACAGATTTCACTCAAATAATGAAAATAGCTCAAAAAAAACTAAAAGAACAGATAATAAGTTGAATAATACAGAAAATAAGTAAGAAATTGAGAAAATACCAACCTTGCACCTTTAATGGCGGATTTAGTTTTAAGGGATAAAACTCAATGAAATTGGTGTCCATACATGTGTGCTTCGATACCGATCAGGATGGCAAAAACAGTGCACAAAACCGAGCTCAAACGAAAGAGATATAGCCAAAAACCAGCCTGAAAGTCTATGAGTCATGTTCCAATAGAGAGAGAAAAAGAAAAGAAAAAAAAGGAAGAAGACGATTTACATTTAAATGCATTTTAGTGAGTCACGGGAGAAAGGTGTGACTCACAAGAAAAACGGCATTGGACACAATAAAAGAGGCAAGTTATAGCCTTAAGCCATAACTCACTCAAGGAACGTCAAGGGTCAACTAACAGGCGTGAAATGGCATTTAATGACATTTACACCTCCATTTAAATATTAATCACATTAATTAACTAAATAATTTTTTATTTAATTTAAATTTTAATCAATTATTGTCATTATTATTTTTATAATAAATTAAGATTAATTATTTAATTTATTAATTTTATTACATAGCAAAATTACTTTACACTACTAACACATTTTATTTATTATTATCTACATTTTACTACTTTATTTATTATCATACAAAATATTATATTACCAATATTATTTACTCCCTGAATTGTATGGTGCTCTTGATCTGTTGTCTAACTTTTTTGAAATTTTCTTGCAAAACTCAAGGAATTTGCAAAATATACTAAAAGAATGCATGTCCCATGCAAAATACATAATTTAAATAGATTAACAGTCAGTCACAGTCTAAGGGTGTGACTCAAATTAGTCAAGGGAGTGACTCAACCCTTGGTCTATAAATACTCTTCTAACCTTCTCATTTGGCGTGCTGGGCTTCTTCAAGTGGCCTTCTCTCCTAGGTCAGTGCCTTCCACTCCTTTTTCTCTTCCTTTGGTACTATTATTATTTTTATTAATTATTAATTTTTTATTATTATTATTATTATTATTATTATTATTATTATTATTATCATTATTATTATTATTATTATTTCTCTCTTTTTTTATACATTTTACTTATTATTTTTCTTTTAATGCTCTCATGCTACCATGATATTATATTATTGTTCTTGTATCTCTTTTATTATTTTTAAATAAATTTTATTTTTTATATTTATTTTTTATTTTACCTTATATAAATATCTATATATTTTATTATAAACTTTTTATTATTATTTTACTATTATGTCTTTTTTAAATTTACCAACCATGACTAATTATCATTTTATACACTCTTCTTGTTATAAAAGCTTTTACTATTTATTATACACATTTTACTTTATCTACTTCTTTCTTTTTTTTTTTTTACAGATTCCATCATTTTGCATAATCATTGCTTTCTTTGCTAAGCTGCACAGACTACTCGATGCCCTCAGACCTTAGAAATATCCTATCTTAGCCCCTTATTCTAGCCTAGGATTTTTAAGAAGGGTTCAACTTGACACGAATCTCTTGTTGGAAGTCGGCCGATATTGGGATCCTAGATTCCATGTTTTTAAGTTTACCATTAGGATTTATGTCTTTTGACTGAAGAGTTCACCAGAATTATTGGTATAAATTTTACTCCTGAAACTCTACCTTGTGTTCTAAGTTGTGTACCAGACTATTCAAGAGATGCAACCAAGCCCTAGTGTGAAGGCCTCAACATCGGATTGGCCATTAACAGTAAATTTCGATGGTAAATAGTATTTTCAGGCTGTAAATCATATCCGAAAGTAAAAAATATTTTATTTGACTATCGAAAATTATTGGTCATAGTGAGTCCAGAGTTGAAATTTGAAGTGAAATTGATCTCAAATAGGCCTCCGAAAGTCAAAAATACTAGTGAGTCAATTTTCTTACTAGGAAGGTTTGACCAACTTTGATCAAATTTTTAAAAATAGCAAATGAACTCCAAAAATTTCCAGATTTTACAAATCTTAATGAAATTTCATGTAGAATATTTTGGTATAAAAAATGATTTTTTTGATGATGTCAGTAGTTATCAAATCGGACTAATTTGATTGAATTGAACCAATAACAAAATTCGATTGGGCTGAAATTTTGTACACTACCTATTTTTAATGTGATAAGAGTTATAAAATTAAAATTGGAGTTAGAAAAGGGGAGAAATTAATTAAAGAAAGTAAATGGGCAATTAATGGGCTTTGGGTTTATGGGTTAGGCCCATTGGCTTGGCCCAATTTTTGGCCCTTTAGGAGAGGTATTTAAGGCTAAAATATTTATAAATTTCCAGCAACTTCCAACCACCTCCTCTTCCTCTTCTTGGTTGATACCCTCACCTTCCCTATTTCTTTAATTTATTCTCTTAATCTCTTATATCTCTCCCTAAATTCCAACATTCCAACTCTAATTCTACCCCTCTTGATGTGTATTTAAGCCTCTATCACTTGATTTGAGCCAAGAAAGCTAAGGAATTCAAAGATTTAAGCTTCGATGTCAAAAGAGGTAAGATAAAATTCTTGATGATAAATTGATTCTTAAGTGTTTCTAGCTAGTTTTTGATCCCTAGAATCCATTTTTTGTGTCAATTTGAGCAAATAAGATAAAAAAAATCCTAGAGTTTCTAATGGTGAAATTTTCGACCATCATAAGTTCTCAAGGAGAAAATCAAGCTCCTAAGGAAAAAGGGAAAGAAAAGGAAGTCTAGGCAAACTAGACCAAAGGAGAAAGGTTAGTGGCTTCCAAATCTTGGTATTTTCTTTGATTTTAGTGAGTTTTTAGTGTATGTAACTTAGGCAAAGTGAACAATTTATATGCTTAATTGAAATTAGTTTTAGATTAGTGCAATTAAACCTAGAATAAGCTTGGAAAAATACTCAATTGAATTTTTAAACATGGATAGGGAGATTTTGATATAGGGGCCGAATTGCTCATTAAAGGGGAATAATGTTTATTTTGTGCCATTTGATGAAATTAAGCCATAAATGGACAATAAAGATGGAAATTCATGTCTAGGACTTTTTATGAAATTTATAAAAATTAAATGAACATTATTTAGGCATGTTTTGCTTAAGTATATAATGAAAAAATTGAATTATTGTGAAATAATGCATAATTTGATGAGAAAATGTTTCATTATGGTGAATTATGATGTAATAATGCACAAATTATGTAAAACGTTTGATTGATAATTATGTAAAGTGAAAAAGTAATAAGAATGTGGAAAAAAGTAATAATGAAGTGAAATTCAATGACATTGTGCCCTTAGAAATAGTATCGCAGTAAAATCTAGCTCACGATATAATTGGCTGGCCATAGGGATATCTGTATTGCGGTGTAAGTCATGGCGACTTGCTTTGCTATGGTAGGATCGCTAATCTCCATAACATTTGTCTATTCTGTGGAAAATGGTCCTTCGAGATCATTTCTCAATCTGTTTATGGCCTTGTGGGGTTCATATCCCGTATATTCAGTTTGAGAGTTTTTGTTAGGACTATACTAGGGGCATTATATTGAAAATAAATCAAAAAGAGTGAAAAGAAAGAAAAAATGAAGTTTAAAGTGAAAAAAGACCTAATTGAAAGGAATTAAAAAGTTTAGGGGTAAAATGATAATTTTACCAAAGTTTGGATTTAATGGGTAAATTTTGTTAAGAAAATATTAATAAGGGTAAAATGCTAATTTGGGAACCCAACAGTGTAAAAACGAACTTTATAAGACAAAAAGGACCAAAAGCATAATTTTACGTGAAAATGTTAAAACAAAGTGTAATATGAAATTTTTAAGTAATGATATGAGATAAAAGTGAAATTAAGAGAAAATAATGGCATTTTTGTAAATATGCATGAAAAAGGGTAATTTTGTAAATAAGTGTAAAATCAGGGACCAAATGAAAAATTTTCTTAAGTCTAGGTATTAAATAGTAAGAATTATCATTAAAAGAACAAAAATGTTTTGAAATGAAATTGGAAGAAAGTAGCTTAAGTAGAAATTTAATTATAAGTTAATAGGTTATTTGATTATTGTTAAGCATGGTAATAATATTATAGCTAAAGAAAATATTATAATTGGTTGTCACCATTGGGCATATTTTATGCTTAACACGTAAATTTTTACTGTGTGCAGATACCGAAGAGCAGGAGCATTAATGCACATTTGGAGAAAGAGTTTTTGGTATAGGGTAGTTGATTTTGTTTATGGCATGTATATATGTATAGATGTTGGAATTTGTAATTAAGGACATGGTTTGTAAATATGTAAAGTTATATATATATATATATATATATATATATATATATATATATGACTATTAAGTTGTGATGAGATGGATGTGGATGGGTTTGTTAGATTATGAAATATGAGGATTGGATTGTGAATATGGATTATTATTGAATTATTGTGCCTCTGAGAGGATGTGTGATTATCTGAATTTCAGGGGGCTAGTCAGAATTATAGCCATTATATTGTCGAATTTTTGTAAAATGAATAGTGACTTTGGATAGTTATACGTCAACGACAATAAAATTTAAGGGTATAATAATGGAATTAAATTGGGAACAAAAGTTAATTAAATGGAAATATGTAAAGAATTGAATTTAGGAACCAAAAAAATTCCGAACAGTTTACACTGTTCCGTTAGATCTGAGTGATAAGGGTGTTACATTTATTGGTATCAAAGCCAAGGTTTAAGCGGTTCTAAGATCAAAGTAGGTATTAATAATTGATTTATCTATACATATATGCCAATTGTTTTTGGGAAAAGGTGTTTTGGAATTAATGTGCATTTGCTCCTTTTTGTTTTATAGTGAAAGAATGTCTACCAAACAAAGGCAATAGGCGGGTGATAGTAAAAGTGAGGCATTGAGAATGTTGGGCAACAAGAGGCCCCATAACAAATTCCACCACCTGTAGCACTACCTCATCCTCCTCAGTCCGACTTCCTTAATTTGATTGCTGACTATATATAACACCGTTTAAAAATAGCCCAGGCTCCGATACAGCCTCAGCCAGCAGTGGTACAAATCCAATCGGCTCCACCTAGATGGAGACTTATCTTGGAGCAGCTAAAGAGACTGGGAGCAGAAGATTTTTCTGGGCGAGACCCCTTGACACCGGCATTAGCAGAAGAATGGATTTATAAGATAAAAAGATTGTTTGAAATTACTTATAGCCCCTTGGAAGAAAAATTTGAAGGTATAGTTGCTTTACTTTAGGGCCCCACTTTCATTTGGTGGGATTTGGTAAGGAGGCATACTTAGATAGATCAATTAAACTGGGAATTCTTTGTGATCAATTTTAGATGAAGTACATTAGGTCTGAGTATAAACCTTCCATGCATGACACCTTCTGGAGATTAAAGCAGGGAAACAAGACAGTAGCGAAATATGATCGGGAGTTTGAGCACTTATTTGGATGAGAGCCAGGCTACAAAAGAGAAATTATCTCACACGTTTGAGAGGGGTTTACATACAGAGCTCAGGTAGATCATTAAGCTCAGAAGTACCCTAATCTGAAAGCTATGGCTGCTATTAAATTAGAGACCACTCAGGCAGAGCAAGCTGACCGACAGTCTCGATTTCAATAGAAAAGAAAGCAAGGGCAGTCCAGTGGTAAGAGGGGTCAAGGAAAGAAGTCAAAGGGATTCCAAACACCTTAAAATTAGTTACTGAAGTCAGCAGGATGAGGTCAGTGTAGTGCATCGCATGGTAGAGCTTTAGCAGTTGGTACACCTGGGATGTAGGTAGTGGGTCAGCAGTAACCTGTGATCATTGTGGCAAGACTCATCCTGGAGAGTGTAGATTTTTGACTGGAGCTTGTTTTAGGTGTGGGTCTAAAGCCCACTGGATCAAGGATTGTCCTGTTATGCAAACTGCCTCAATTACCTCACTAGCATTAGGTACTAGGTCCTCGGTACCAAGAGGTCGGGGTAAGGGAGCCGTCCCTAATACTTTAACTTCCAGACCTGTTGGTCAGACATCTCAAGGACAGAGGCAAGCTTCAGGTCAGACTTATACTATTCGAGCTAGAGAAGAGGAGGATGCTCCCGATGTGATTGTAGGTAAATTTCTTCTGTTATCTAATTCAGTATATGCTTTGATTGACCCTGGCTCCACACACTCCTATATCAGCACTGCTTTGGCACGGGATAAAGGGATGAAAGAGGCATGCTTGGACTAGGATATCTTGGTGAGTAATCCTTTGGGACATAGTGTAGTGGTAGACAAAGTGCATAGACAGTGTCTTATTAGTACCTAGGGACATATATTCCTGGCAAACTTGATTGCGTTATCCTTTCACGAATTCGATGTGATTCTGAGGATGGATTGGTTATCCGTCCACCAAGCAACTGTTGATTGTAAAAGGAAGAGGGATACTTTAAAGCTTGAAGATAACCAGGAGATACAGTGGTAGGTATGAGAACTAATTTCTTATCTGATGTAATATCAACCACTATTGCTAAGAAGTTAATTAGAAAAGGGTTTATAGCTTATATGTGCTATGCAGTGGAGGCAAAAAAAGTCAGTCCAAAGATATCTGAAGTGCCTACTATCAGAGAATTTTAGGATGTATTTCCTGATGAGTTGCCAGGCTTAACACCTGACAGGGAGGTAAAGTTCTCCATTGATATTGCCCCAGGTACTGCCCCTATCTTCATTGCTCCCTATAAAATGGCACCTGCAGAATTAAAAGAATTGAAAATTCAACTACAAGAACTGCTAGATAAGGGATTTATTAGACCCAGTGTTTCTCCCTGAGAAGCGCCAGTTCTATTTGTAAAGAAGAAAAATGGTATGCTCAGGTTGTGTATTGACTATAGACAGCTAAATAAAGTCACCATAAAGAACAAGTATCCTCTTTGTTGTATTGAAGACTTGTTTGATCAACTTAAGGGAGCGGGTGTTTTCTCAAAGATTGACCTGAGATCAGGCTACTACCAGATGGGTGTAAAGAAAGTAGATATTCCTAAGACCGCCTTTCACACTAGGTATGGCCACTATGAGTTCTTAGTCATGCCCTTTGGACTCACAAATGCACCGGTCGCCTTTATGGACCTAATGAATAGGATTTTTCACCCTTATTTAGATCAATTTGTGGTAGTCTTTATTGATGACATCCTAGTCTATTCCAAGATGCCAAAAGAGCATGATAAGCATATGAGAATTGTTCTGCAGACTTTGAGAGAAAAGCAATTATATGCTAAGTTCAGTAAATGTGATTTCTGGTTAAATGAAGTGTTATGTTTGGGCAATGTGATATCTGCAAAAGGTATAAAAGTAGATCCTTCCAAGATTGATGCAATTCTCCAATGGAAGCCACCTAAAAATGTTACAGAAGTGAGGAATTTTCTAGAATTTGCTGGGTATTATAGGAGATTCATAAAAGGTTTATCTACTATTGCAATGCCTTTGACTTGGTTATTACAGAAGAATACCAAATTTGTATGGACTGATGCATGCCAGGAATGTTTTGAGAAGCTTACAAGTATGCTGACAGAAGCTCTTATTCTTACTCAACCCGAGTCAGGTAAGGATTTTGTGATCTACAGTGATGCTTCCAGAAATGGTTTACATTGCATTTTGATGCAGGAAGGCAATGTGATTGCTTATGCCTCCCAACAACTCAAGACTCATGAAAAGAACTACCTTACTCACGATTTAGAGTTAGCAGCCATTGTTTTTACACTAAAGATCTAGAGGCACTATTTATATGGAGAGAAATGTTATATCTATTCGGATCACAAGAGTTTGAAATATTTACTCACCCAGAGAGAACTCAATCTTAGACAAAGACGTTGATTGGAGTTGATTAAAGACTATGATTGTTATCTCAACTACCACCCAGGAAAAGCTAATATAGTGGCTAATACGCTTAGCAGAAAATTTATGTCAGGTGATATCAATATTCTTAAGTAAATAGGTATAAGTAATTGATATGTATTAGTGATTAATAGTATTATTTGCAGCTCTTCAAGCTATGAATGCTAGTTTGAGTTTAGCTTCAGATGGATCTTTGGTAGCTAAATTACGAGTAAAGCCTGACTTTGTGCATCAAGTTAAGGTTGCCCAAAAGGAAGATGTTCGGCTAATGACTATTAGGAATAGACTTCAAAGTGGTAGTGTAGGAGACTACTCTTTAAGTGATGATGCAAGCCTCTACTACAAGAAAAGGCTTTGTGTTCCAAAGCAAGAAGAATTAAAGAAGAATATTCTAACTGAAGCACATCATAGCAGTTATGCCATACATCCTGGAGGTAACAAGATGTACCAGGACTTAAAAGCTTTCTATTGGTGGCCAGGTATGAAATGAGATGTGATAGAATTTGTGAGTAAATGCTTGATATGTCAACAAGTAAAAGTTGAGCACCAGGTTCCTTCAGGATTGTTGCATCCTTTGTTAGTACCAAAATGGAAATGAAATGAAGTAACCATGAATTTTGTGACTGGTTTACCTGTGACCTAGAAGAATCATAATGCCATCTGGGAAATCATTGATTGGCTTACTGAATCTGCTCATTTCCTACTAGTAAGGATGGATTATCCATGGTCTAGGCTGGCAAAAATTTACATTAATAAGTTAGTAAGACTACATGGGGTGCCATCCTCCATTGTTTTTGATAGGAACCCTAGATTCACTTCTCGTTTTTGGCAAAGATTTCAAGATGCATTGGGTATAAGGCTTTACCTTAGCACAACATTTCACCCTCAAACTGATGGTCAGTCAGAGTGGGTGATTTAGACACTAGAAGACATGCTTAGATGTTGTGTCCTTGAATTCGATAGCATCTGGGAAAAATACTTATCTTTGGCTTAGTTTGCCTATAACAACAGCTACCAATCTATTTTAAAATGGTCCCTTTTAAAGCTTTATATGGTAGAAAATGCAGAACTCCCTTTTGTTGGACTGAATTGAGTGACAGGAAGCTGATAGGTTCTGATTTGATCTGTGATTCTGAAGATAAAGTGCAAATTATTAAAGGTAGATTGAAGGAAGTCATGGATCATTAGAAGTCCTATGCAGACTTGAAGAGAATAGACATAGAGTTTCAGGTCGGAGATCGAGTTTTTTTGAACGTATCTTCATGGAAGAAGATTCTGAGATTTGGCAAGAAGGGCAAGTTGAGTCTGAGATTCATTAGCCCTTATAAGGTACTTCAGCGAGTGGATCCCGTAGCTTATCGGTTAAAGTTACCTTCAGAGTTAGAGAAGATACATGATGTATTCCATGTGTTTATGCTCCGCAGATACAGGTTAGATCCTAGCCATGTAATCACACCAGAGGAGATTTAAGTGGAAGACGACATAAATTATAAAGAGAAACTAGTGAGGATTCTAGTTAGGAAAATTCGTCAACTCAGGAACAAACAGATCCACTAATAAAGGTATTGTGGCACTATCACAATATGGAAGAAGCTACATAGGAACCCAAGGCGACCATGAGACGACAGTACCTCATACTCTTCAATACAGGTAAATTTCAAGGATGAAATTTCTTTTAGTAGGGGAGAATTATAAGGGCCTCAACATCGGGTTGGTCGTGAACAGTAAATTTCGAAGGTGAATAGTATTTTCGAGCTATAAATCGTACCCGAAAGTGAAAATTATTTTATTTGACCATCAGAAATTATTGGTCATGGTGAGTCCGAGGTTAAAATTTGAAGTGAAACTCATCTCAAATAGGCCTCCGAAAGTCAAAAATACAAAAAAGATAGCGAGTCAATTTTGTTAGTTGGAAGATTTGACCAACTTTGATTGAATTTTTAAAAATAGAAAATAAACTCCAAAAATTGTCAGATTTTGCTGATCATAATGAAATTTCATATAGAATATTTTGGTATAAAAAAATAAAATTTTCGGTGATGTCAATAGTTGTCGAATTGGACCAAGTTGATTAAATTAGTCCGGTAACGAAATTCGAGTGGGCTAAAATTTTGTACACTACCTATTTTTGATGTGATAAGAGTGATGGAATTAAAATTGAAATGAATTGGAGTTGGGAAAGGGGAGAAATTAATTAAAGAAAGTAAATGGGCAATTAATGGGGCTTTGGGTTTATGGGTTAGGCCCATTGGCTTGGCCCAATTTTTGGCCCTTTAGGAGAGGTATTTAAGGCTGAAAAATTTGCAAATTTCCAGCAACTTCCAACCACCTCCTCTTCTTGGCCGACACCCTCACCTTCCCCATTTCTTTAATTTCTTCTCTTAATCTCTTAAATTTCTCCCTAAATTCCAACATTCCAAGTCTAATTCTACCCCTCTTGATGTGTATTTAAGCCTCTATCACTTGATTTGAGCCAAGAAAGCTAAGGAATTCAAAGATTTAAGCTTAGGTGTCAAAAGAGGTAAGATGAAATTCTTGATGATAAATTAATTCTTAAGTGTTTCTAGCTAGTTTTTGATGCCTAGAATCCATTTTTGGTGTCAATTTTAGCAAATAAGATAAAAAAAAACCTAGAGTTTCTAATGGTGGAATTTTCAGCCATCATAGGTTCTTAAGGAGGAAATCAAGCTCCCAAGGAAAAGGAAGTCTAAGCAAGTTAGTCCAAAGGAGAAAGGTTAGTGGCATCCAAATCTTGGTATTTTCTTTGATTTTAGTGAGTTCTTAGTGTATGTAACTTAGGCAAAGTGAACAATTTGTATGCGTAATTGAAATTAGTGTTAGATTAGTGCAATTAAATCTAGAATAAGCTTAGAAAAATACTCAATTGAGTTTTTAAACATGGATAGGGAGATTTTCCTATAGGGGCCGAATTGCTCATTAAAGGGGAATAATTTTTATTTTGTACCATTTGATGAAATTAAGCCATAAATGGAGAATAGAGATGGAAATTCATGCCTACGAATTTTTATGAAATTTATAAAAATTAAATGAACATTTTTAGGCAAGTTTTGCCTATGTATATAGTGAAAAATTGAATTATTTTGAAATAATGCATAATTTGATGAGAAAATGTTTCATTATGGTGAATTATGATGTAATAATGCACAAAATGTGTAAAAAATTTGATTGATGATTAAGTAAAGTGAAAAAGTAATGAGAATGTGGAAAAAATGTAATAATGAAATGAAATTCAATGACATTGTGCCCTTAGAAACAGTTTGGCAGTAAAATCTAGCTCGGGATATAATTGACTAGCCATAGGGATATCTGTACCGCGGTGCAAGTCATGACAACCTGCTTTGCTATGGTAGGATCGCTCATCTCCATAGCATTTATCTGTTCTGTTATCTGTTCTGTGGTAAATTGAATTTAGGTGACATCAAGGAAATCCAAATGACACTACAATTGGCGGATAGATCGGTAAAGAGACCTAAGGGTATTATTGAGGATTTATTAATGAAAGTGGAAAACTTTATATTCTCAGTTAATTTTGTAGTCATGGATATGGAGGAGGATTGAAAGGTTCCTTTGATAGTAGCAAGGCCATTCTTGAATACTGCGAAGGCTTTAATAGATGTATATGGATAGATAGTTACCTTAAGGTTCAATGAGGAAGAAATAGTTTTCAATGTGAATAAAGTAATGAAGCATCCTTCCTATGATTTTGAAGAGTCTGTTTACTTCATAGATGGTATTCAAGAATGTGTGGAGGAAAAGCAAGAGGAAATTTTACTGAATGATGAGCTTAAGAATTGTTTAATGAATCCGAGGGATGAAGAGTAAGTGGAAAAGAAAGAAAAATAACTAATAAAGGAGTTGGAAAAAAACACGAAGAGGAAGGACTAAAGGTGGATGAACCATCCCCTCCCAAGGGAGTTTCTGAACTCAAAACTAGTTTCTTTCATTTAAAATATGTATTTTTAGAAAGTAATACAAAACCAGTAATCATATCTTCACTTTTGACAGGTTTGGAAGAAGAAATGCTTATTGAAGTATTGATAAAGCATAAAAGAGCCATAGGTTGGGAGACATTCGATTTGAAGGGAATCAGCCCCAGTTATTGTATGTGTCGAATACCTATGGAGAATGATTTCAAATTTGTGGTACAACCACAAAGGAGACTTAATCCAGCTATGCAAGAAGTGGTGAAAAAGGAGGTACTAAAACTACTCGATGTAGGTATTACCTATCCTATTTATGATAGTAATTGGGTTAGTCCAGTCCAATGTGTACCTAAAAAAGGGGGGATAACTGTGGTAATCAATGAAAATAATGAACTTATCCCAACACGCACAGTGACAGGATGGAGAGTATGTATATACTATAGGAGATTAAATAATGCCACTAGAAAGGATCACTTTCATTTACCTTTTATTGACCAAATGCTAGAGAGGTTGGCAGGAAATAAGTTTTACTATTTTTTAGATGGTTATTCGGGATATATGCAAATTCCCATTACCCTAGAAGACTAAGAAAAGACCACATTCACATGTCCCTATGGTACATTTGCATATAGGAGAATGCCATATAGTCTTTACAATGCCCCAACTACATTTCAAAGATGCATGATGGCTATTTTTCATGATTTTATTGAGAAATTCATGGAGGTCTTTATGGATGATTTTACATTATATGTTTGAGTTGTGTTTATCTAATCTTGTGTTGGTCTTAGAAAGGTGTCAAGAAACCAATATTTTTCTTAATTGGGAAAAATGTCACTTTATGGTAAAAGAAGGGATAGTGTGAGGCTATAAGATCTACGAGAAAGAAATTGAGATGGATAGAGCTAAAATCGATGTTATTTCCAAATTACCTCCCCCGACTAATGTTAAAGGTATTAGAAGTTTTCTTGGTCATGTTGGGTTTTATCATCGATTCATTAAGGACTTGTGTAAAATTGCTAAACCACTTTCTAATTTGTTGATAAAAGATGCTGCATTCAACTTTGATGATAAGTGTTTATAGGCATTTAACATATTGAAGCAAAGACTAATTACAGCACCAGTCATAGCATCACCAGATTGGAGCTTACCATTTGAAATCATGTGTGATGCTAATGACTATGCAGTGGGTACGGTTTTAGGCCAGCAAAGGGAGAAAGTCTTTTACACTATCTATTATGCAAGTCATACTCTCACCGGAGCTCAAGTCAATTATACAACCACGAAAAAGGAATTTTTAGCAATTATGTTTTCTTCTAAAAAATTTAGACCCTATCTCCTTGGATCTAAGATCACTGTGTGGTCAGATCATGCAGCATTGAGGCACCTTTTCACAAAGAAAGATTCCAAACCAAGATTGATTAGATGGGTTTTGCTTTTATAAGAATTTTATGTGGTTCTTGAATTAACAAGATAGGACATTGTTAATTCGGACAGACTAGCACATGTTATGCTTCTTAAATGGTTCAAGCAGTGGTTCTCATAACTATGATTATGGATGATAATCAAAGCTAACATGTGGATGTCTGTTAGAAGAATAAGTTCATTGGAGACCTGCAAAGAGAATCCTCATATGGATATTAAATCTATGTCAGTGAGGAATCTCTTCATAGCGGTTGTGCAAGTATCCTTAGACTTGAGATCACCAAAGTTATCTTAAGTAGCAAGTGGTATACTTTGACTCCATAACTGATTACTTCCAACTGGGAGTGAACATAGTTAGGAGATTGGGTATATCATGACCTACTTAAAGATAGTTGAGTGATTGACAAAGGATTCACCATCCCAGATTTAACAAGGGAAGTTATCTCGCATGATTCTATAATTGCCTTGTTCAGAGAATCTCTGGCCAAAGTAATATGCCGAGATGGATGGAGATCCATGAAGGGCATTTTAGGAACAATGGTTAAATTAATAGAACATACATAATTAGATTTATATGAGTTGACAGAAATCCATACTCAAAATCTAATTGAGATAAGAGTGGTGAAAGGAGTAATTGCACGGTAACTGTTTCTATGGAAGGGTACAGTCAAACCACATGACTTTCCTGATATTTGGGTAGTCTTGATGCCTAGCTAGAGGCCAATCATGACTTGTATAATGATGTATCAAAAGTATCAATAGGGATTGATAAGATGTTTTAAAGGAGTTTAAATCATGTGAGTTTTGAATATAACTCACAATTACTTATTATACTGCCAATATGGACAGGAACCTAATAGGTCACACACATATAGAGAAAATGGTAAAATGACAAGGATAATAATATTTGATATTATTATTAAGGTAGAGAAGAGAATATGATAATAATTAATTAAAGAGTTTAATTAATTATGATCAAATAAAATTATCCGCGAAACTTTTGAGAAATGTTCTGCAAAATTGGACCTAATTGAAATAATGTATTTCATGATTAATCATTATTGTATTATAAGTATTGTAGGACTACAATAAGTGTTATAGGACTGGTATAATAATTAATAAGTCCATTGGAGCAATTATTAAGGGCCAGAGGAATGAACCAGTTGGCGGAAGCCCTTCTGTAAGGGCCACACGCCTACCTCAGAACAGAAGGCCTTAATGGCCTATTTAATGGACCAAATTAATTTATATATGTTACATAAGTGTTATGGAATCCACATATTTAATTTGGTTGGATTTGGAATCTATTTGGGTATTTAAATCCAATTAGTTGCATAAAGGGCCTAGTTTGTGGGTTTTGTGCATAGACTTTTATGAAAAGGTTTAAATTGGATTTAATTAAGCCCAAATGATTATAATTAATTCCAGAGGCCCAATTAATAATTCTCCACCAATTTTAAAGAGCCCAATCTCATTAAGGAGTTGGAATTTTAACCTAACTATAAAAGGCCAACTAATGAGAATTAGGGTTAAGTGATTAAAACAAAAAGAAAGTCTTTTCTCTTAATCTCTCTCTCCCTTTTGTGCCAACTCCTAAGCTAGCTCTTGGGAATTTCGGCCAGTCCTAGTTAAACACCAATTTTTTGGTTCAATTTACCCCTCTTTAGTGTGGATTACTCATTGGAGGTGTTCGATTTTGGACACTGTGGTTTGCGATAACCCGGTGCGAAGTAAAATCAACTGTTAAAAAAAAATCAAAGGTGATTTTTCTTATTCTCATATAGTTATATTGTGTATTCATGGCAAGATTAGATCTAATGGTTAAAAAATTTTAAAATTTCGCTCATGTATGTGATGCATGTAACCTTTAAAATCCAATATGGTATCAGAGCCACGGTTTTGCCATGGATATACAATTCTATATTTTTCTGCGGAATAAGTTTTGTTTTGTTTTGAGTTATTTATTTCATGAACTTTAAAATATTAGATTTGATTGTTCATGAATGAGAAATATTTATTTCTGGTTGTATGTATGATCAAATAAATTTGGTGGAAACAAAAACGAAACTTTTGAAGGATTGTGATTAGGGTTTGGCATGAAACCCATTAGGGTTTGGCGTGAAACCCTAGGTGATGTAGGGGCTGTTCTAATTTAATTTCTTATGGATCCATTTAAAAATCATTTAGATGATATTTTATGTGTTTAATATGTGATATTAAGCCGTAGGATCGAACGGAATTAAAATCGAACAAGTTTTGCATGAAAACTAGTTTTGTCAAAAAGTTCGATAAATTGGTATTGTTCGTGTGTTCTTGATGTGTTCTTAGTTAGAACGACTTTTGATCTTCTAAATCTGATATATATGATATATTAAAGTTTTTTTAATTAATTGGATTAATTAAAATGGGCCTTAAATTAATTTGATTAATTTTAATTTATTAAAACCACTTAATGGGCTTAATTATGTTTACGGACTTGGTTTAAATTAGTGAATGACTTGGTGGGCCCAAGGAGCTGATTTAAATTAAACATTATAAACATTAATTAAGTTTATTAATTGGTTTTAATGGCTGGAGTGGGCTTGGCTCATTCCAAAAGGCCCAAATGGTCCAAAAGACACAAAACTAGTTTGTGTGTGAACACAGTTAGGGTTTTTCTTCTGTGGGTTTCGGCCTACATTTGTTTTAAGCCCAAAATTAATTCTTTTAATTATTTAATATGATTAATTAATTAAATAATCAATTTATAATTAATTAATAATGAATTGGATTGATTATTAAGAAAGGAACACATGCATGCAAAAGGTTTCCTAAAATGAAAGTTTCCAAAATGGAAAAAGTTTCCTAATTTGATTACATCATTAAAATAACTCAAAATATAGTTTCAAAGGTTGAAACAAAGTTAGTAATCCATTTCTTTATGCATTAGAAAGGCATATAAGGGTGTATGATTGGCATGATGGATAGTTATGGACAAAGCCCAATGTGATTGAGCATTATGCATGTTTTGGCCCAATGAGGACTTTCATGTCCCAGCCACTTGTTTTTGGTTTGTATTTCTTTTCAAGTTGTAATATGTAATTAGATTACTTAGATTAGAATTAGAAATAGAGATGGAGACCACTATCAAGGAGCAAGATGGGCTGGATAGAGATCCAACAAGCTTGAAGATAATGTAATTATTTTTCTTGTTTGAAACATGCATACTACCTAGGTGTGACCTTTTGATTTCCCTATTGGCTCGGGGAAATCAATGTAGTGAAGTCCATAACTATACCATATTTGTATGCTTATATTTATGTGATAGATATAGGATGTATACCAATGTATGCCAACCATGTATGATGAGACTTAATTAACTAAAACCCTCAAACAAATACTAAGGTATATTAGCCTTCCATTAATTTGAGGAGAACTAGAGTTCTTTATAGTGTGGGTTGTTGACCACAGTCAAGCTCACATTATATCAAATATGTTCAAATCTAATTAAATGGGTCATCTTAGCTAGCCCATTAGTTTGTTGACCACAGTCAAGGCTAATGGTTCTAGAGGCAAGATTAGGGAATGCATATATGATATGCATGCATCAAGAGTTGATAACCTAATGATACAATAGTTGTGTAGAGACACAATTGGTATAGAGATACCTACCTTTCAAGGGTATGGAATTTGGCTTGTTGACCACAGTCAAGGTCAAATTACATATCAAGGATTGGATATTGGCCCACTAAGAAAACCATCGGGTTTTCTCGGATTATATAGTGAGGGCTATTAATTCGCAATAAAATAGTGGGAGTAAATGGATTAATTAAAGACCTTATTAATGCATACATATATATGAACATACTCTCATATCTTTTCTTTTCCACATCTAGGTCATCATCATGAGCACGTCGAACATTAATATACGTTCAATCTTGGATAACAAGCTGGTTGGCAATAACTTTTCTGACTGGATCAAGCAAGTGAGAATTGTTCTCAGAGCTGAAAAGATCCACTATGTCTTGGATAAAGATCCACCACCACTTCCATCAGATGATGCCATTGATGAGATCAAAGGCATTTATCGAAAATACATAGAGGATAATGAAGCAGCAGCATGTCTGATGCTGGGTACTATGTCCTCGGAGCTTCAGAAGCAACATGAAATGATGGATGCTAGAACCATCATTTTGCATCTAGAGGAGCTTTATTCTTCTCAGGCTAGAACTGAGCAATATGAGATTGCTCGAGCTCTATTTAGCTGCAAAATGGTGGAAGGCACTTCAGCTGCTACTCATGCATTGAAGATGTATGGGTATATTAAGCATTTGAGTAGACTTGGCTATGTTATGGATAATGATCTATACATAGATTTAATCTTGTACTCGTTGGCTCCAAGTTATGCACCTTTCGTGCTTAAGTTCAACATGAATAAGATCCAAGTATCCATTTCTGAGTTAATCAATATGCTCAAGATAGCTGATGGATCATTTAAAAAGGATCCAAAAAGTGTCATGGTTGTCACTTCTGCTAAAGGCAAGAAGCAGAAGAAGAAGAAGAAGATAACCAAGGCGCAACCAAAGAATGGTGGGATCTCCAAGAAGAAGGTTGCCAAGAAAGAGAATCCCAAAGTAACTTGCTTCCATTGTGGAAAGGACGGTCATTGGAAGCGTAACTGCAAGGCCTATCTAGATTATCTCAAGGAGAAGAAGCAAGCTGATGCTTCTACTTCAGGTATTCATATGATTGAAATTAATACTTATTCTATTGCTTCAAAATAATCTTGGGTATTAGATACCGGATGTGGATCTCATTTATGTAATGATCTACAGGGGCTTAGAAGCTTTAGAAGAGTTGGAAAGGCAGAGATATGTTTGCAGTCAGCTACTGGACAGAACATCTCTACAACAGTTATGGGGACTTACTATTTGCCTCTTCTTAGTGGATTAGTACTGGAATTAAATAATTGTTATTATGTTCCAGCCTTATCCAAACGTATTATTTCTTTCAGTCATTTGATGAACGATTATGATATTTCTTTAAAGGACAAATATTGTTACATTTTTAAGAACAATATGTTTTATGCAAAAGCTATCATTGAGAATGGTATATTTGTTCTTGATTTAATTAAAGAAGTACATAATGTGGATACCAAGAGAATGAAACATGATAATCTAAATACCTCATACTTATGGCATTGTCGTTTAGGCCATATAAATGAAAAACGCATTACCAAATTACACAAGTCAGGTGATTTAGGATCATTTGATTATGAATCATTTGATATATGTGAATCTTGTTTATTGGGAAAAATGACAAAAGCTCCCTTTATTGGTAAAGGAGAACGAGCTAAAATGGTTTTGGACTTAATACATTCAGATGTATGTGGTCCAATGACTACACATGCCAAAGGAGGTTACTCCTACTTCATTACTTTCATAGATGATTATTCCAGGTTTGGATATATCTATCTAATGAAATATAAATCAGAAGCATTTGAAAAGTTTAAAGAATTCAGAAATGAAGTAGAGAAACAACTTGGCAAAAGTATTAAAACACTTAGATCAGATCGAGGTGGAGAATACTTAAGTCAAGAGTTTCAGGATTATCTTAGAGATAATGGGATTTTATCTCAATGGACTCCTCCATATACACCACAACACAATGGTGTATCTGAAAGGAGAAATCGAACACTATTAGATATGGTTCAATCAATGATGAGCTGAGCGGACTTGCTTAAGTCCTTTTGGGGATATGCACTAGAAACTGCTGTTTATGTGTTAAATAGAGTTCCTAATAAATCGGTTGATGTTACTCCATATGAGATGTGGAATAACAAGAAACCCACGCTTTCTCATATGAAAGTATGGGGTTGTCCTGCTTATGTGAAGAGGACAATGTCAGACAAACTGGATGTTAAGTCTGACAAATGTTTATTTGTGGGATATCCAAAAGAAACGTTTAGATATTATTTCTATCATCCCTTAGAACAAAAGGTGTTTGTTTCAAGGCATGCTGTCTTCTTGGAAAGAGAATTTCTCCTACGAGAAGACAATAGAGTAAAATTGAACTTGGTGAAGTTCAAGACCCACAAATAGAAGATGATCAACCGATTAAATCCGAAACTGAATTTCATAATGATGAGATTACAGTTGAACCTGATTATACACAAAATCCTAGAAGATCTACTAGGATGCATTCTATCCCTGTTAGATATGGATTTCACATTGATTCGGATAGAGGCATAACTGTAGTAGAGGACAATGAGCCTACAAGCTATCAAGAAGTTTTGAACAGTTCAGAACGTGATTTATGGCTTAAGGCTATGCAGTCTGAAATGGACTCCATGTGTGAGAACAAAGTCTGGACTTTAACTCAACCACCTGAAGGGATAAAACCCATAGGGTGCAAATGGGTCTTCAAAAAGAAGACTGACATGGAAGGTAATATAGTTACCTATAAAGCTCGCTTAGTAGTAAAAGGTTATCGTCAAAAAGAAGGTATTGACTATGACGAAACTTTTTCTCCTGTTGCGATGCTTAAGTCTATAAGAATACTTTTAGCCATTGCAGCTCATTATGATTATGAGATTTGGCAAATGGATGTGAAGACAGCTTTCCTTAATGGAAATCTTACTGAGCATGTGTATATGACACAACCAGAAGGATTCACATCAGGAAATGGCAAAAAGGTATGCAAGCTTCAAAGATCCATTTATGGATTGAAGCAAGCCTCTAGGAGCTAGAACATACGATTCAATGAGACAATCAAAGAGTTTGGTTTCTCACAAAATGAAGATGAACCTTGTGTGTATAAAATGGTCAGTAGGAGTGCAATTGTCTTCCTAGTTCTATATGTAGATGACATATTGATCATGGGAAATGACATTTCTCTTCTCCAATCTATTAAAATATGGTTATCCAAGCAATTCTCCATGAAAGACCTTGGAGAAGCATCTTATATTCTGGGAATAAGGATCTATAGAGATAGATCCAATAGGTTGCTAGGTCTTTCTCAAAGTACATATATAGATAAAGCATTGAAGAGGTTCAATATAGATCTCTCTAAGAAAGGGTTTATACCCATGGTGCATGGGAAACACCTTTCTAAGTCTATGTGTCCACAGACACTAGAGGATAGAGAGAGCATGAATAGAATACCATATGCATTTATAATTGGTTCTATCATGTATGCTATGTTATGTACACGTCCAGATGTAGCATTTGCTTTGAGTGTCACAAGAAGATTCCAATCCAATTTTGGAGAGGAACACTGGGCAGCTGTCAAGAATATTCTTAAGTACTTGAGAAGGACTAAGGATATATTCTTGGTCTATGGAGAGGGCAATTTGGAAGTAAATGGGTATACAGATGCCAGCTTCCAATCTAACAAAGATGATTGTAAATCACAATATGGTTATGTGTTCATAATGGGAGGAGGAGCAGTTAGTTGGAAAAGTTCCAAACAAGAAACACCTGCTGATTCCACGACGGAAGCTGAGTACATTGCTGCTTCAGAAGCAGCCAAAGAAGCAGTCTGGATCAAAAAGTTCATAACCAAACTAGGAGTGGTGCCTAGCATTGTTGATCCGATTCCTTTATATTGTGACAACAATGGAGCCATTGCGCAAGCAAAGGAACCACAGTCTCATCAGCGATCCAAGCATGTTCTCAGACGCTACCATCTCATAAGGGAAATAATAGCTAGAAATGATGTGAAAATAGAAAGGGTTCCCACAGATGACAATGTGGTGGATCCCCTCACTAAAGCACTTTCCCAGATTAAGCATGATCACCATATAAATAGCATGGGTCTGAGACATATGAGTGATTGGCTCTAGTGCAAGTGGGAGATTGTTAGAGAGTATGCCCTAGAGCCCATGTAATAGGGATGCTTTTCATATGTATGAAATTTATATTCTTAATAAAAGGCATCATTCATTTATTAATGCTATGTTTGAATACATGAGTTTGTAAATCTTAAATTAATAAATGAAGTCCTAGATATTATAAACACAGTGCAAAGGCAATCATAAAGTTGTTCATGATGTGAGATGTCTATTGCATGCAAATGTGTTAATATCTAAATATCCCTAGTCATAAAATTAACAAGATAGGACATTATTAATTCGGACAGACTAGCACATGTTATGCTTCTTGAATCGTTCAAGCAGTGGTTCTCATAACTATGATTAAGGATGATAATCAAAGCTAACATGTGGATGCTTGTTAGAAGAACAAGTTTATTGGAGACCTGCAAAGAGAATCCTCATATGGATATTAAATCTATGTTAGTGAGGAATCTCTTCATAGCGGTTGTGCAAGTATCCTTAGACTTGAGATCACCAAAGTTATCTTAAGTAGCAAGTGGTATACTTTGACTCCATAAATGATTACTTCCAATTGGGAGTGAACATAGTTAGGAGATTGGGTATATCATGACCTACTTGAAGATAGTTGAGTGATTGAAAAAGGATTCACCATCCCAGATTTAATAAGGGAAGTTATCTCGCATGATTCTATAATTGCCTTGTTCAAAGAATCTCTGGCCAGAGTAATATGCCGAGATGGATGGAGATCCATGAAGGGAATTTTAGGAACAATGGTTAAATTAATAGAACATACATAATTAGATTTATATGAGTTGACAAAAATCCATACTCAGAATCTAATTGAGATAAGAGTGGTGAAAGGAGTAATTACACGGTAACTGTTTCTATGGAAGGGTACAGTCAAACCACATGACTTTCCTGACATTTAGGTAGTCATGATGCCTAGCTAGAGGCCAATCATGACTTGTATAATGACGTATCAAAAGTATCAATAGGGATTGATAAGATGATTTAAAGGAGTTTAAATCATGTGAGTTTTGAATAGAACTCACAATTACTTATTATACTGCCAACATGGACAGGAACCCAATAGGTCACACACATATAGAGAAACGGGTAAAATGACAAGGATAATAATATTTGATATTATTATGAAGGTAGAGAAGAGAATATGATAATAATTAATTAAAGAGTTTAATTAATTATGATCAAATAAAATTGTCCACGGAACTTTTGAGAAATATTCTGCAAAATTGGACCTAATTGAAATAATGTATTTCATGATTAATTATTATTGTCTTATAAGTGTTGTAGGACTACTATAAGTGTTATAGGACTGGTATAATAATTAATAAGTCCATTGGAGCAATTATTAAGGGCCAGAGGAATGAACCAGTTGGCGGAAGCCCTTCTGTAAGGGCCACATGCCTACCTCAGGAAAAAAGGCTTTAATGGCCTATTTAATGGACCAAATTAATTTATATATGTTACATAAGTGTTATGAAACCCACATATTTAATTTGGTTGGATTTGGAATCCATTTGGGTATTTAAATCCAATTAGTTGCACAAAGGGCCTAGTTTGTGGGTTTTGTGCATAGACTTTTATGAAAAGGTTTAAATTGGATTTAATTAAGCCCAAATGATTATAATTAATTCCAGAGACCCAATTAATAATTCTCCACCAATTTTAAAGAGCCCAATCTCATTAAGGAGTTGGAATTTTAACCTAACTATAAAAGGCCAACTAATGAGAATTAGGGTTAAGTGATTAAAACAAAAAGAAAGTCTTTTCTCTTAATCTCTCTCTCCCTTTTGCGCCAACTCCTAAGCTAGCTCTTGGGAATTTTGGTCTGCCCTAGTTAAACACCAATTTGTTGGTTCAATTTACCCCTCTTTAGTGTGGATTACTCATTGGAGGTGTTCGATTTTGGACACTGTGGTTTGCGACAAACCGGTGCGAAGTAAAATCAACTGTTCAACAAAAATCAAAGGTGATTTTTCTTATTCTCATATAGTTATATTGTGTATTCATGGCAAGATCAGATCTAATGGTTAAAAAATTTTAAAATTTCGCTCATGTATGTGATGCATGTAACCGTTAAAATCCAACAAGTAAATGAGTAGAAGCAATAGCTGCTAGACCATGTGATGCCAAAGTGGTGCTTGAATTTCTTAAGAGGAATATTTTCACCAAGTTTGGAACACCAAGGGCCATTATAAGTGATGGGGGCATACATTTTGTCAACTATCAATTCAAAGCATTGCTTAAAAAATTTGGTGTGAGGCATAAGATAACTGCCCCATATCATCCTCAAGCAAATGGTAAAATGAAGTGTCTGATCAGTAGTTGAAATAAATCTTAGAGAAAATAGTGAATAATTCTAAAAAATATTGGTCTCAAAAATTAGATGAGGCTCTTTAGGCCTATAAATTTGCATTTAAAACCATTATAGGCATGTCTCCATATAGATTAGTTTTTAGGAAAGTGTGTCATCTGCCAGTCGAATTAGAATATAAAGCTTATTGGGCTATAAAATTTCTAAATTTTGATTTAAAGTTTACAGGAGATAAAAGAAAGTTACAACTCAATGAACTGGATGAATTTCGACAATGGTCTTATAGCAATGCAGTTCTGTACTAGGAGAAAACCAAGTGGTGGCATGACAAGAAACTTTATCAAAAGGAATTTGCTCCTAGAATGATTGTTTTGGTATATAACAGTCGATTAAGGTTATTCCTGAAAAAACTAAAATCTAGATGGCTTGGACCATATCAAGTGTTGTCAAGCAATGACTTTGGAGTGGTGACTATCAAGAGTCCGAAAGATGGCGTGAATACAAAGTCAATGGTCACAGGTTAAAACCATATCGAGTTGGGCAAATGGAGGTTGCTGAGGCAACCATGATATTTCGAGACTAATATAAGGGTTACAAGTCTAGCTGAGGACTTCCTAAACTCAGAACTAAGCTCTTTCTCTTCCTTGCATTTCATTATTTTCCATTTTGTGTTCCCTTTGTTATTTCGTTTTGTTTTTGTATTTGAAGTGTTTTTGTTACATGGTTAATGACTTGTTTTACTCTAGTTTGCTTTAGTTTTTATTTCATGACTAGTAAAGGAGTGTGTCTATTCTTTATAATCTTAATGTGTTTAAAGAATAAAGTGTGATTTTGGCATGAGTTTGTATACAAATTGAGCAAATAAGGCTTGTGTTTGAGGCACATTAAAGGTTATTGAATGATAATGTGTTAAGTTTGATCATAAATGAGTTGAGTGTGATTTGATTTGAGAATGCACAACAAATGTGAATTAAGGTGTTTTAGATTTGATAATTTAGTGCTTCAAAGGTAAATTCTTGAAGAGAGAAATAACATGATCATAACCATAGATTTAGGGCTTAAACCATGAAAGGTAAATTTTTCTCGTGGGGAGCAACCTTGGGTCACTCGGTCGAGTGACTCTGGTCACTCTCCCGAATGGCTGGCCACTCTCCTGAGTGCAAAAGCACTCTCATGAGTGCAATGATCCTTTTCCCTTGGCTTTTAGAGCAAACCCTCAGCTCTCTCTCGAGTGGTGTTTGCCACTCTACCGAGTGAGAATTTTTATGAAATAATGTAGAAAAATTTAAATCTCCAATTTGTGTCCCACTGGAAACCGAATGGACCCACTTGACCGAGTGAAACATCACTCACCCGAGTGGTCCTCTTTATAAACCCCACTCCCTCAATTTTTATCCTCACTCTTGTACACACCGTTTTACTTATTCTCTCACTCACCCATTGAGTAATTTTCACTCACCCGAGTACTCTTATTTTAAGTCAAAAATTTTACATCTCTGTTATTCCTATCTATCTAAGTAAGTGATATTTAACTTTCAACTTTTGTTTTTCAATTGTAAAGTTGATTAATTTTGCTTGAAATTGGTGTAACTTAGGGTGGCTTTCACTTAGAATTTGAGCTTGAAATTGTATTGCTATTCCATTGCTTTTCATATGAGCTTATAGAGAGCATGCTAGTATTGCATATATTCATTTTTAGTGTCAATTGAATTTCAATTTGATCTTGATCAAGCTTCAACAACATGTGCACACAAGGTGTTTGTTGAAATGCTTCAAAGAATTTAATTTCATTGTTAGCTTGATTTTTTGGCAATTGTCATGTTCACTTGAATTCATCTTTTGTTATATCCGTTTCTTTGGATCTGTGTTCATTTATCTCAATGTTTTCACATGTTTTGGTTTTTTTCCTTTATGCTTATATATGCTACATTATGCTTTTTCTTGCTAAAATTGAATTAAGATTCTTACTTATTTGTTTTTTTATATATAGTGGCTCCTAAGAAAGCTCAACATGCTAAAGTTTCCAGCTCTTCCGGGTCACACATCCCTGCATATATAGACAAAGGGAAATACTCATTGTATGAACACTTTAGTGCATGTAACTATGTGAAACCTGCCTACTTGAGTGATCTCTTCCTGGATATAGCTGATGGCAACTTGTGGAATGAGATTACACCTTTAATTAACAACATAGGGTGGAAGGAATTTATTGAGAAGAAAGCACAAGTGTATCCCTCCATTGCATGAGATTTTCTCTATTCATTTGAGTGTTATTTCAAGGGAGAAGGAGATCTTGGCACGGTGAACTTCAAATTAGGGAGGAAGGGCTATACCATGAATTTTTCACAATTCATAGAATGTTTAGGTTTCCCAACGAATGCCATTGGTGAATTACCTAATGCTACCTCGCAAGAAAATTAGGAAATTGTAAGAGATCCTGTTGATCCAATACCATAGAAAGGAGGCAGGATTAAATGTCACTATTTGACGAGTCATGCATTCGTATCCTTCATAGGTATTTATCAATTAATATTTTCAATTGTCTTGGTGGTCTTAGTGCAGTGAATTCCAAGGAGGTTATGCTATTAAGATACATGGTCGAAGGCATTCCTATAAATGGTACATTGGTTATCGCGCAAAAGATTAAGGACCTACAGAAGAAACCAATGCTGTCCACCATATCGATTTAGGCCATCCACTTGCAGGAGAGCTCAAGTACATCGATTATTCTATGTTGAAGCGCATGATGATTATGTCTCTTACACGTCAATGATACTGGACTACTAGAGAAGAATACTTGAATGACAATGGGATTCAAGTTCATGACCACCAAAAAGAAGAAATTGAGGCCGTAGAGGAGCACCAAGTAGCGCCATAAGCTGAAGTTGCTGCTACTCCTCAGGTGATTGATCTTTTAAACTGGATTAATGTTTATTTAGATAACCTGCAAGGCAAAATGGGTACAATGCAGGAAAGCATCGATGAATAGAGATAGGATTTCGAGCGCTTTGTTGATAGCTTTAGGCGAAAATTTCCACCACCACCTCTACCACCAGAGTAAATTGCTAAGGACAGCAAGATTTTGAAAAGGGGGGTGGAGCTTACTCAAGCTCAATTTTGTCCAGGAAGTAGAAACATTATCACTCTTCTTTTATGCATGAAATTTCCTTTGTGTTTTTATAGTTTGTTCTTGTTTTTGTTCTTATGTTTAAATTTTCTTGTTATGATAGTTTATATAAAGATCTTATAACTTAGTTTCTAGTCGTTAGTTGTCTAGTTGCACTAAGAATGTAGTCAATTCTAATTTGTCATTTATCTTGCACTAAACTTAGTTTGCCCTAATTGATCCTCAAAAATTTAACTTATAGAACTTGAACTTAGAATGTGCATTGTTCAAAATTTTGGTTTAGCACTAAGTCAAGCATGTTGTTTAATGAAATTTTAGCTAGTTTAACATTCAACTTGACCTATATTTGTGAGTTTTCACTTTTTGAGCACTTAAGACCAATTTTTAAATTTAAGAAAAATCAATGCATTGATTTAGTTAAGTGAGGAATTTTAGAAAACTAGAACCTTCCTCATCACCTTTCGAAGCATAAAAGTAATTCAAAACAACTTAAAAAGTGATCTAGGTACAATTGCTCTTGTTAAGCCATAAAAAACTGTTTACTCACCTTTTGATATAATTGACCCTTATTAGCCACTTTGAGCCTAATGAAGCATGCTTAATGCATGCTACTTTAGTTTTTCTTGTTACACTCAATAATTAACCATATAGCCTAAAGAGCCTTTATCTTTTTCCTCTAGAATTGGCCACTCTAAGATTGGATGGATTAATTTTGTTAGGTATTTTGAAGGGTGTAGTAAGACATTTTTGGTGCTATTGTCAAGGGCTATGGATGAAGTCAAGTAAACAATAAGAATTTGCCTTCTAATTACCCATTTTTTATTATTATATTGCCAGCATCAAAGCTAGTGTGATTAAAGAAAAAAAAAAGAAAAGAAGAGGAAGAAAAAGCAATAAAGCTAGCATATATGGCAAAATCTTAAGTGTGGAGTATTTATAAAGAAAAGCATTTGTGGTTTCTAAAAGGGGATGAATTGTGAAATGAAGAAAATTCTCATTGATATTTTCTCAAAATACTTAAGATGTGTATGGGTTTGAACAAATAAGTATGGAGAAAGGGGTTTGTACTTAGAAATTTAAAATTTTGAATCTTGATCTATCTTGTTATAGAGTGGCTATTCTTTTTTACTATCTTTATCCATTCTTTGCTAAAAAATACCCTAATCCCATTACAAGCCAATTAAGACCTAAGTGATTTTAAGTTTGCTTTTGAATTGTTTAGCGAAGATGACGTTTGGGTTTCGGTGCTAAAGGAGAGGCTTATGGTGTTTCTAGAGTTTTAAGTTCGAAACTGCATGTACACCTAATTGTACATCAATTCTCAAGATTAACTAAGAATTTGCATTGGTATTTTGAGTTTTGAAAATAATTAAAATGTTTTGGTCTTGTACACACACAAAGGAAACTAACTCATATTGTCTTGTTTGAATTTATTACTAGTTGGAATTTGGTTGAGTGCTCTTACTAATTGCTAAGCTTGGTTTTGAAATACATAGTTCTTTGTTAAAGTTTGATAATTTTGATGAGTTAGTTTGTTTAAGTTTGCTCAGAGGCGAGCAAAGGTTAAGTGTGGGGTATTTGATAAGTGTGAATTAGACTATATTTTTAGTGTATTTTTATGTGTCTAATTAAGTCAAGTTAGTCTTAATTTAATTGGTTTTAGGTTTAATTGTTTAGTTTATGTGTTTTTATGACTAATTGTTAGTTTTTGTATTTTTTTAGGACCAAATTGAAGAGAAAATGGCCTAAATTGCAAAAAGAAAAAAGTTAGGGGCAGAATTGAAATTAAGAAGAATTATGGCTTTCATTCATGGGAGGTAGCCATGAAACACTCGACTGAGTGATTCTCTCACTCGATTGAGTGATTTGGAACTCTCCATAGTGAAATTGGCACTCACCCAAGCTGAAGTTACATGAATTGCAATAGGAAATCACCCTGCTTAGCACAAAGTCCACTCTCTCAAGCACAATGGCCACTCTCCCGAGCATCAAGGTCACTCTTCCGAGTACAAGACTCACTCTCTTGAGTAAATATCCTAATTAGGCAATTAAAAGCTTTCTATTTTAATTAAACACGAATTTTTCCAAGATAGGAAGTCGCAGGAGGCATAAACTCTTCCCTGGGAGACTATAAAAAGGGCTGAAGACATCAAGACTAGAGAGCACATTTAGTTGTGGATTTTCTTTCATTAGTTTACATTAGCTTAGGTTTCATTTTGTAAGATACAAACGCTTAAAGTTTAGAAGCCTTACTTGGAGTTCTACAGAATTTTCAAGGGAGTTTCTTACTTCTATGAGTTTGTATCGACTTTATTTACTTTGTTTGGTTTTCAATATGAAGTATGAGTATTTTTCTTTAATTTTTTCTAAATGATACTTAAATCCTTAATCTTGTATTGTAATGACCTAATTTGTGCTTAATGTGATACAAGTTGATTATTTCTTGGTTTTATGCAATTTCTTACATTTGGTTATCTATAGTTTGATTGTTAACTTATTTGAATTAATAGTTAATGATTGATTTATGTATGATTATTGGTTTGCATGTTCTTAGGTTAATTTATTGGTCTTAATACATGATTATATCCTGAGTTAAGGTATAGTGGTGTATTGGTCATAATAGATTAAGATTAAGAAAAGTTAAAATCAAAAATAGATGATAGTTAAATTTACTTGCAAAAGAATTTAATAGACATCTAGGAGGTTAAAATTATATCCTTATGCTAAGTGTTGAATAATTCTGAAAAGGAAAGGTTTAATGCTTAAGAATGATAATCTTGATTTAAGTTATCTTGCCTTATTCATCTGATTTCTTCATAATTACTTGTGTTCCTTTTTTATTAAGTCATTGCAATATAAGGTTAAGGTGGATAGTCCTTTAGCAAAAGTTGCCTTAAGTATTGAATTTTACCAATTTTAATTGATTGCTTTGTTTAAGTTTAATTTTAATTGTTTAAGTTTTTAAAATCTCTTATCACCATCACAAAACTTGGGATTTCTTTTATTCTTTGCACACAGTATTCACTCTAAAATTTGAAACAAGTTGCATTATCATAGTTTCCTTGGGTACGATATTTGGGATCTTAATTTGTATTTTCTTATATTACTGACCAATCTAGTACACTTGCTAAACATCGATCAAATAATAGTGGTAAGACATTTGTTATTAATAGTGTATATATTTTAGTGGCTTATGGAAATGTTACTGTATGCTAATGTTATCGTTAATGGAATTCACATGTTTAGTTAATGCATGTTATTGTCATTATTAATGCGGTTGTCTTTGTAGACACCGTGACCCAAGGCAGCCTAGATCAGGGTTACCCGATAATAAAAAACCACTTATATTTCTGATAGAAAGTGCAAATCTCGAGTTTCAACCTTAATTTCTACATTTTTATAAAATATTTTTATGGGTTTTAACATATATATTTCCTAGAGTTTTGAAAAGATTTTAAAAACCTTGAATTTTAGTCTCTACCAGTGATAAAAAAAATTGTCTGTTATGAAAAGATAGCTATCTGTGGCTATTTTCTTTAGAGCATCTCTTAGCAGATGCCCCTATCTAGGCCATCTAGGACTATCCTATGACTCAATGACAAAACGTCGTTTGTTAGTGAGTCATGGCCCAAAAATTCTAAGTTAGATTTAAGGGTATTTTTGTCATTTTTGAGGATTCATTTGAGGGAGAGCCATCTGTCAATCACAAATGCCTATTTATTTGTGTTTTTCCCACTTTTCCCACATTTTCTAGTATTTAAAATCTTCAGTCAGGATCATACCTCTAACAGATGTAATTTGGTGCGAATTTAATGGGATTTAACTTCCCAATTTTGGGAGATTAGAGTTAAAGTCAATCTCTAAACCCTCCCTAGGTTGATGGGGATTTATTTTAACCCTTAGTCTCACTAAATTGCATATAGGATGAGTAGGGTATCGTTCCAAAGGGAACGGGGTAAATTTTGTATTGAAATCACAAAGACTAAATGGATAGGTAACGAATAAAATAAAGATCATGCATTTAACTAAATATCTAAACTACTTTGTATATATTAAATTAATTTGGATTAAAGATGACTTAAATGATGGTATGAACATACATTAAAAATTATGAAATAGTAATTCATCTAAGAACAAGTGCTAGATAATTATATAAATAAAGTGACTGGAGAATTTAGCCAAGATTCTTTAAAGAAACTCTCATTGTCAGTAAAGATATTTTTATTTAGAGTCTATAAGCACTCTCATGTCATTATAGAGATAAATAAAAATTATGAAGCTCTATGCCAATTCTTTAACCCCTCAAAGTGAATTCCTTAAGTCACATGAAAGAAATTCAATGCTTCAAGTACCACTACAAAAAAAATACAGAATAGCGACGAAAATTAGCGAGGACAATAAAATTTGTCGCTAAATTCACCATTTAGCGACGACATTGCGATGAAAAATAATTTTTGTCGCAAATATTATTAGGTGCTAGCGGGAAAACAGATTTTGCGACAATTTAGCGACAAATAATTTATGTTGTAGCTAATTTTTGGCACCAAAATTTTGGCGCAAAAATTAGAGACGACTTTGCGAGCACAAAACCCTCGCTAAATCTTAATTCATGGCTAAAATAATTTATGAACCATTTAGCGAGGACTAAATCCTCGCTAATTTTGCGAGAAACAAATCCTCGCTAAGTTAGCGAGGACAAATCCCTCGCTAACGGTCAAATGATTTTTCATTTGGTTTATGAAGGATTTGGCGAGGACATTGTCCTCGCTAATTTTGCTAGGACAAAAATCCTCGCTAAATTGGCGAGGACAATTCGCTCGCCAAACCGTGAATCACATGCCATTTGATTTATGAATGATGTCCTCGCTAATTTTGCTAGGATTAAAATCCTCACTAAATTGGCGAGGATAATTCCCTCGCCAAACCGTGAATCACATGCGATTTGGTTTATGAAGGATTTGTCCTCGCTAATTTTGCTAGGACATTGTTCTCGCTAATTTTGCTAGGATTAAAATCCTCGCTAAATTGGTGAGGACAATTCCCTCGCAAAAATTAAATAAATTATATTATTATTAATTAAATTATTATTTTTATATTTAATAATATTAATTATTATTAATTATATAATAAAAACTTAGATGAACTAAATTATTGTTATTGAAATTAACTAAATTAAATTAAATTATTATATTTATATTTATTTATTAATATTAATTCTTATTAATTATATAATAAAAGAAATAAATTTCAATTTAGCGAGGAACAAAGCCTCGCTAATGTTTAAATAAGATGTCATATGGTAGATGAAGCATTTAGTCCTCGCTAATTTTGCGAGAAAACAATCCTCGCTAATTTAGCGAGGACAAATCCCTCGCTAACGTTTAAATAAGATGGCATATGGTAGATGAAGCATTTAGCGAGGACTTAATCCTCGCTAATTTTGCGAGAAAAAATATCCTCGCTAATTTAGCGAGGATGAATTCCTCGCTAACGTTTAAATGAGATGACATGATAGTGCAAGCATTTGATCCTCGCTAATTTTGCGAGAAAAAAATTCTCGCTAATTTAGCGAGGATTCTAACGTTTAAATAAGAACACATATCATAGATGAAGTATTTAGCGAGGACATATCCCTCGCTAATTTAGCTTGGAATGTAGTCCTCGCCAATTTAACGATGACATATCCCTCGCTAATTTAGCTTGGAATGTAAGCCTCGCCAATTTAGCGAGGACATATTCTTCGCTATTCCCTTGCTGATACTTAATTTTTATCCTTTATTTGAGAATTAACTAGTTGTTAGAAAATGTTCCATGCTAAATTAGCGAGCTAAGTTTTGTAGCTAATCTCCTAAAATTTTATTTTCATACTAGCGGGAGATCAAAATTATTTTGGCGGTATTCCTATTTTTATGGCTCTTTACACTTAAAACATATTTGTCCCTCACTCTCTCTTTCTTTCTCAGTTACTCCCATTTCCCAAAATCGTGAAAACTAGAAAAACCTAATTCCCAATAATTACAGGTTTTTGATCTACTTTTATCGCCATTTTTGAGATTTCTCGCCGGTAGTGGCGTTAGTAAGATAAGTTCCGTTTTAGTTTCTCCTTCCCAAAAGATCATTTTCATGAGAGGCAGGATCAGTTGCTGTGGATTGCGGCGAGGCGATTCCGTTTCTATGGGAACTGAACTCGTCCGTTTCGCTTTTTCTAAATTCGGTCCGATTAAAGCTATAGCTTTCGGTGAGTGTTTTTAAATCTTGATTTATTGCTTGCGGATTTTTCGGTAACCGTCGGATTTTAATTTCGATTGTAGATGGAGATATTGAAGAAGCTACTCCTATCAATCCTCAGAGAAAATCATCTGGAACTGTTTTGCCGTTTGTCGGTGTTGCTTGTTTAGGGGCTATTTTGTTTGGTTATCATCTCGCGTATGTATAAAAATTAACTCTGAATTATAAACCTTCTTTTGTTTTTTCCCTTCCTATGTTCTGCAGTGAGTCAATTCAAGTATGTATCGTCTTTAAAATTTTGTTCCTCATGACTAGGATCGTATTGCTGGTGTAAAATTTTTTATTGTTGTGTTTTGATTAATCTGATCCTGCTATTTGCTGCTTCAGGGTGGTGAATGGTGCACTGGAGTATCTGGCCAGGGATCTTGGAATTGCTGAAAACACTGTCATACAGGGTGAGATGAAATAAAATTGGGACGATTGCTTTCATGCTTTTGGAATGTTCTTTCATGGTAGAGCCAGTGCATGTGTTAATTACACGAACCAATTTAGAGAAAGATAATGGATTAGAATGCTCAGCAGATGATGCTGTTGGAGACACTTACCATAAACCGATGAATTATTTAATCACAAACAGGGATATGGGTGAATTAATATATTCGATCTTTTTATCAGGAAAAAGTAAAAAATACTAAGGTCCTCGTGTGGTAATTTTGACTGTTGATAAGTTTCTAAGAGCTGATTTGCTATCAATTATTGCTTGATGGGCTCTGGCCTCATGTGGTGTTGAAGCTAAAGATGGATGGAGATTTTTGAAAAAAGTCTGATTACTTCATGAAACAAGTGCATAACGTTATGAGAACAAGGGTAATTATCTTACTCATATTAAGTATATTGTATTATCGCACTAATAGTGCTGTCCTGCCATTTAGTTTTAGTACTATTTATTGAATTTTATGTAATTCAATGTTATAATTTTGTTTCCTTTAGGTATTTATGAGGCTCTTGAGCTAAGGGATGATGGATCAGACTACCTACGAAAGGGTGTCTCCAAGGTGAATTATTAATTTGGTCTGCATTAATTTGTATATTCTGAATCTTAAATGTATGGTGGTTTGCTGAACTGGGTTTATTTGTATGTTGAAGGCTATTGCGAATGTGAACACAATTATTGGCCCTGCATTGGTTGGCAATGTTAGTTTATGGATTGCTTCATTGCTACTAAAATATATTTTTGTTTTTGATCATTACCATTGTTCATATATCTTCATTTTGATTTGAATTCAAGTACTTGGTTGGTCATTGTCTCTTGACGTTTGCAAAGCTGGGGCTCATGTCAAGGGGTAGTCCTTAGTCCTTACCCTGCTAAGTGCTAATTGCCATGTGATACACAACCCTTTCCATGTGATTGGTTTTACTTTCAGTTCAATTTGTATGAAATCCAACTTACAGTCTGATTGATGGAGACTGTTAAGCTTTATATTATTTATCCTTGATTAGTAGTTGTCTGCTGTAATTAAGGGAAAATCATAAACATAGAAAATTCTTTATTCATAAAGAAATTATCATTCATTAAAACATTTTCATATTCGTTAAATATCTCATATATATTTCACTGATTAAATAATAAGAAAAAGTGATCGAAATAAGTTTAAATTAGATATTCCATTTGTCCAGTTCAACAATATTTTGGTATTTTGGCAATTGTTGAAATTTCATCTTCTTAATATATAATTATAAAATATATCTTATTGTAAACTAATTCTGAATCTTAAACTATGAATATTTATTTATTAAATAATCACGTGTGATTCTTTCCGTTGCTTTTGAATTCAATGGTTGAACTTCTAGATCAATTCATTAATTAGGTTTGACAAAATTATTATATTCAAAATTTATTAAAGATGTACAATATTGAAAAATTCATAATTAAACTAACAATTATTGTTAATTATTTTTCGGTAAATTTGCCTAGTACAGTGATGAAACTGACTTCTCGTTACTTCGAGAAATTAATCTCCACTTTTCCTGGTTATTTTATTTTCATTCTTTCACTATTTCGTTTCCTATCAGTTACATTTTATTATGTTTTATTAATTTGTTAACTTATTAACTTTTATTTCATTGTATAAACATTATTGTCTTTATTTTAATCCTATTCCTTTACTATGGCATTTTATTTTAATCCTTCAGGAAAAGTTTTGGACCTTATGATAATTGCATCATTGGAGCATTATACATTTTACAGTCATTCAGGCATAAGGTATTCTTACAGTTCACTGACAGAATGCTTAGGTTTTGCATAGAAATACTTAGATGTGTACACTGTCTATTGGTCAGAGAGTTTCTTATGATGATCTTCAACTATCTTTTTCCCAGAGATAAGCTTAGAAATTATCATAATTTTTTTAGCAAAGTTAAAAATTATCATGGTTATGTCTCGAAAACACAGTGGATGATTTTTTTCATTGTTGCATTACCAATTTTTTTTATTGTTTGTAGAAATATTTTATACACATTTATCATCTATCAATGGGTGACACTTTTCTTGTTGGTACCTTGCAACTTTTATCATTATTGTGTGCTGAACAGACTTTGTTCCTTTGTAGAGATTGAGATGGTAAGCCTATTTCCAACTAACCAAACCATTTAGAGAGCATTGATATAATTGTATCTTTGTGTCTGTTGCTTTTAATCCATTTTTTTTTGTTTTCCTTGAACTTATATATCTATAGTTATATCTTTATGTCTGTTGCTTTAATCCATTTTTTTTGTTTGAAAGCATGCTTCATAGGCTGTGAAAGAACAATCAATGCTAGAAATTTATGAATTGTTTTTCTTATATGAAATTCTTTCTAAGTGCAAAGTTTGCTTTAACTTTCTTCTATACCTTCATATAAATGAGTTCTCTTTTGCTGATATGTAGAAGCCAGCAAATTCTATTGTGGATGGAGTTCTTGGTTATCTGCAATCAATCAATATACAACTATACGAACTAGAAGCAACTGATATTTTATGAACTGTTTATGAATTTTCATTGTTACTGTTATATATGCATGTATCATTTTAGATATGTTATTAGCAATGTTATACACTTGTAAATAACAATTTATTCATTAATATATATTTTTTATATTAAATATTGAGTAAATATAAATTTGTTATTTTTTAGTTTATTGTCTAAATAATGAAATTTTCATATTAAATTAATAAAATAAGTTCATATCAACATTTAGCGAAGATAAATCTCATATTTGTAACAAAAGTCATCCTAGCTGAATTTAGCGAGGATATCAGTCCTCGCTAATTTTGCTTTTGCGAGAATTTAATCCTTGCTAAATTTTGCGAGGGTAACGCAAAAGATAGCGAGGACTAAATCCTCGCAAAAGATAGCGAGGACTAAATCCTCGCAAAATTAGCGAGGATTTAGTCCTCGCTAATTTCCTTGCAAAAATTAGCGATGACTAAAGTGCTCGCTAAATTCAGCTAGGATGACTTTTGTTACAAAATTTTTGTCCTCGCTAAATCCTCGCTAAACTGATTTAGCGACGAAAAATCATCATTTAGCGAGGAATTTTGTCCTCGCTATTTTGTGTTTTTCTTGTAGTGTACATTCATTTGTTTTTCCATCAAAGAATTCCAACTCTCATTGCGAACAAATTGACTAACATGCTAAATATGGTGGCCAATCATACAAAGCAAATCAAAGCACACAAATAGATGTAAATCATAATTCATGCATAATAAGAATAAACATGTCTTAAACAAATACTAGTGCATAGTTATAATGTACAAAAGAAACTAGCCAAATACATATTTGAATTAAAGACAAACAAGAGAAAGAAAACTATCTCATGTTCCTTTGGCTTGTCCCTTTGTAATCATCTAATAAAAACTAAGTAAAAATATTTATCCAAAATAATAACTAGAAACTAAACATTGATTGATCTCTTCCTTCCCTTCTTTAATTAATGCCATCCATATTTATAGAGAGAAAACTCTACAAACATGTCTCTTCATAATGGTTGTGAATGTGAAAAGTTGCCATGGAGGGTCACGATGGTTGGCTGAAAAATCATGTGGAAAAAGATGCAACGTTTGGGAACAGGCGTCATACACGACTCGTGAATGCCTTCACGAGTCGTGATCTTCAACTGTTCTTCCTGACTCGTGAACACAGGCCGACTAGTGAAGCTTTGTCCTGAGTCGTGATTCTCCTAACGACTAGTGAGCCTCCTCATGACTAGTGAAGCCCTTCACGACTAGTGAAGCCCTTCACGACTAGTGAACTCCCTCATGACTAGTGAAGCCCTTCACGACTAGTGAGCCTCCTCACGACTAGTAAAGCCCTTCACGACTAGTGAACTCCCTCACGAAATTCCACCATCTTCTTTATTTTCCTCACACTTTACCAATTTATCCTAAAAACAAACATAAACACATAATTGGACATAAACACATAAAGATACATATAATATTACATACTTAACTACATATATAAGATAAAAACACACATAAAAGGGTAGACATTTTAACATGACATCATAGGTATTTAAAGAACATTTAATGTTTTTAAAAGGGATTTCTCACTGGGAAAATAAAGGCAAGTTTTTTGAGATAGAGAAAAATAATTCTCTACTTCTTGAAAACAACATGACCTCAAAACATTATTTCACACAAAACTCATAGATATTTTCATCAAGTGTAGGAATATAGGATCGAGGCTTAAACAGCTATTTTCCAAAGTTATAGAACTTCAATTCTGAAGGGTAATATTTTAGGCTTTAGTCTTTTTCTCTCACTAAATTCATCATCATGCTCACGTAATTATTTAGGTTTATTTTTTTATTTATAATGCTATGATCTGAGTTTTTATGCTATTTAATCTGTTTGCTTGTAATCTTTGTAATGCCATGATGATTTGAAGTTGATTAACATGTTAGAATGGCATGCTAGGGTTTTACGTTCTTCTATTAATGCATGAAAGTAACTTAGTTTAATTTCGATAATTCCATGTTTTTTGGTTGTGTTAGCATGATTTAGATTATATTTTGCTGTTATTCCTTAGTTTGGCATGTTTTAGGGTCATAAGAATGTATTTTTAAGATTTAGTTGGTTTTTTATTTGTTTGGGTTGGAATTTCTACATTCTGCCTTTATTTTCAAGTGACAAATGGGAAGAAGACCCGATAGACAGCCATTGGTCAAAGTACCGATGGGATGTCCCGGTGTCTTCTCCTCACCTCATCTCTCAACCTCCTTTAAGCCATTTGTCTTGCCTTTAGGGCATTTGGGGCTTCTTGTTTAGGTTTTTTAGGTTATTCTATGGGTTATGTTTGAATGTACATCTATTTTATGTAATTAATCTTATTTTAATATCATTTTTTGCCTCTGTTTTAACATGATTTACATTTTGTTCAATTAATTTTTATTCAAGTATGCATGCTTTATATTATTTTAATTCTTTATTTGATTATTTTGGTTTTATATGCTAATTGTTTTTATTTTCTTTGTGCCTTTCTCTAGGCCATTACATTTTATGCATTTGGGGTTTCTTTTAGAGATTAATTGGCATTGGAGAGACAGCATTTAGATGGTTCCTCCTCCTTTCCCTTTTATCTCATCTTTATTGCATTTATTTTTTTATTTAAGTTATTTTAATATGCTTTGTGGTTGGTTTATTTTATTTATTTTGTCTTTTGTACTCATTATTCAATTTTGGATGTATTTCATTTTTAGGAATTGTGACAATTAGTAAAAAATAGGAATTTTGGCCTGTTAATTAAAAAAGGCACTTAAAATATTTTTTAATTAATTAATTGGTTTTTTTAAATAAAATGGACTAACGTCTAATTTTTATACCAAAACCACATAAAAAATAATTTTATTATAAATATGCATGAGGGAACCAATGTTCTAAAAATCTAATAAATAACCTAATTTATGTATGTCTTTTATATTTTCATTGGACAATTTTCTTTTATAATAACCTAAGTAAGTTTATTTTAATCATATATTTATCACTTTATTTAAGTGATTGATATATTTATTTAATTTATTGCAATGCATCGTGTGAGAAGGGAGGTAGTGGACTAATGATAAAACCTAATTATAAAAATATCTAACCAAGATACAAGTAAGAGTGATGTCCGAAACATCGATCTTTTTTTAGGCATCAAAAAGGTTGAGATACATTTTCCAACATTCTGTTAGGTGGCGACTCCATGAAACCTGCCTCTTAAGCCCACATTAGATGCCTTTCATGGGTTGATCATCAATTAGAGAATTGGGCTTAAACCTATTTTATTGTGATGTGGCCAATTTATCAAATTTATGAGTCTTGTCTAGTTTTAGACCCTAAAAGCGGGCCTTTAAGAAGAAATTCAAACACGAGTTGGGCTTTGGCCCGTGTCACGTGGCGACTCCATTAGGGACTAAGAGACTTTGCTCATAAAATATCTTGATTATGTTATGTATAATTAGGTTTTTATTTATTAATCCTATCTCCCTTCAAAATTGCATTCTTACATCCATTTAGTGACTTAGAACTAAGTTATGTGTCCCTTTTTAGCCCTAGTGTTATCCTAAAGCATGCCTCATGTTCACTCGATGTATGGATATGTCAAGAAGAGCCACCAACCCAAGTCTTATACCAATTGGTATATAAAATGGTGACCCATTGGTTGTTATGCTTGTGATGAGCTAGACCTATTAACAGGAACCATGCTTGGGTAGCCCTAAAATTTCATTACTTAACAACAGCTCATATAATGACAATAGTTACTTTCCCTAGGTTGTATAACCATAACAACTCTCACTTGTTATGTGGGCCCTAACGTATTGAACAAATTCAAATAAATTAGGAGGATACTAGTCAAAGGCTACTATACCCTGATGGCCTAACCTAATTTGTTTGAATCATTTAAATATATAATGGTCAAAACCAATATGTCTGTGCTTTTAATTAAGAAAGCTTATGCTACTGGTTTTTCACCATGCCTTATATGCATCCATTGGGTTTTTGATTAACTTATGGGCTAAGCCAACCTAAGAAAGAGACTGCACAACCTCTTATGTAGAAGTAACAATGATGGACGGTTATGCCTTGCTTGTATTTGGTTTTGATTGACGTCTAAAAACACATTTAGTACATCTATGCATCATGTATATACCATGTTTATAAATCATCATCATGCATCACCCCTGACATTTGACCTTTGTAGCCATCATAGATTCCTTTAAGTGGTTTAGAGGGTCAAATGGTCATCTTGTCTAAAGATCCAAGTTTGAGCTGCCAGGACTAAGATCAGAGTCAGGTTCAAAATTTAGGTTTGAGATTAGTTCAGAGTGTGATTCAAGTGCGTTTTTTAAAAGCAATCAAGAGATTACAATAGAAATAAAAGATGAAATTTAGCAAAAAGAGATAGAAGAGTAGCAAAAGATTTAAGAAAGAGAACCTCTTTGAGGGATAGGTTAGCTTTAGCCATAATGCCTTTAGTATCACAGGATGATTTAAATAGTAGGTTGGATAAGTGATTTTAGGACTTTGAAAAGTGGATGCTTGCTATGATTGGTGGTTTGGTGGCTTCATCAGTACCTAATCCTAGAACTCAGCTTAAAGTGATTTTTTAAGGGCCAATAGAGCTAACTTTTGTAGAGGATGCTCCCATAACAACCATTACAGAGCCTTGAGGCCCATCAATGGATCAAAGAAGAGAAAGGAGGCATGATCCCGAGAATAATTATATAGAAAAGGAAGAGGAAGATGAGTTGCATATGGTTATTGTAAGGAATAAAGGACTTAGTATTGAGGACGTTGCCTTTAGAAAGATGGAGGAGAAGATAGAGACCATGGCCTAATTGTTATCCACTAGTAAAAGGATGAACCTCGAAGACAGGGATTTGGATAGAGATTAACAGCTTTCTCAGAGATTCAAAATGCCAAATTTGGCTAGATTTGATAATACTTCTTACCCTTCTGCACATGTTAAGCAGTATACTTTAATTATGAAGGGGACCACCATGACTAAAGAGCAAAAGGTGGAGTACTTTTGTTTGACCTTAGTGGGCCTAACAATAGATTGGTATCATAGGCTTGATAGGCACACCAAAGAGGATTGGGAATTAATGATAGAAGAGTTCCTAAAGCAATACAATTGTAGCACTAGGATAGAGGTCACCCTGAAAAACCTTGAATTGCTTCAACACAAGTATGACGAGTTTTTTCATGAGTACCTAATAAAGTAGAGGAGTAGAGTGATGGAGATGAAGAGGAAACCTGATACTACTGACCAAATTAGGCTCTTTATTAGGAATGTAAGTCCTTACCTAAGGGATGGCTTAAAGATGAAGGGGCTGAAGGATTGGGAGTCTCAGAAGGATATAGCTATAGAAGCAGAGGGTGAGTACTTGGCCAAAAGGCCCAGTAATAATGGTGCAAGGAGGAACTTTTGCAATAATAAGGCCACTAGTTGTAGCCATTACCATCAAAGCTTGCAAAGAGTCAGAGGATGCCCCACCATAGAAAAAATCAGTACCATGCCTACCATCAGCACACAAGAATACTAATAGATTATTTTCTCACACTAAGGAATAAGATTTAGGATTTAATAGATAGTAAATAGATTTCAGATCCTGAGAAAAGAGAGAAGAAGAAGAAATGAGGGTACAATGTTGTATTGCCTCCTACGTTTATGATTGGATCCAACTTGCCTAAGTGGTATGTGATGAAGGACCTATTTGGGAATAAGTATGTGGCTGTTACTCGTTCGAACCGCAAAGTAACAAAGCCAATTGAGAAAAATCAACCAATTTCTATAATTGATTGTTGGGATTCTACCAGCTATAGTGAAGAGGAAGGGGCAAGAGTGCCCATTAATGTTTGGAGCTTTGATGATAAAGTGAAGGAAGAAAAAAGAGTAAAGGTAATCACCAGAAGTGGAAGGGCAGTTCCTTAGATTAAGAAACAACCAGCCCCTGCCATTGTGCCTATAGAGAAGGAAGTTAAAGAGAATCATATAATTAAACAACTAAAGAAGACACAAGCTTAGATTTCTATATGGGATTTATTGAGGCAGTCTCCAGCACACAATCAGAAGTTGGTAGAGGTTCTGTGCGAGTATACTGTGGCCCTTATGATTTCACCATTTGAGCTGTTGGATTTGGTCAAAGGGGGGAACTGTAGAGAATGTTATGTACTTGAACACTGACCTGCCCGCTGAAGGTAGGAACCATAACTGCCCTTTTTATATCAAGGCTTAAGTGAATGGCAAACACATTGCTTACGTGATGGTAGACGACAGCTCCTCTATTAATGTGTGTCCACTAGTAGCATCCCTTCCTTTAGCTTAAATGAGAGTATGTTGAACAAGTTTGGCCTGACCATATTTGCTTGTGATAATTTGAATAAATTAGCTGTAGGAAAATTTAATGTTGTGGTGAAGATAGGGCCTGTAGAGACTGAGGTATAGTTTATGGTAATGTTTATCCCCCCAATTTTTTCGTACTCTTACATATACTATGGTTCCATTAAGGGGAGTTCCCTCCATGCTACACCAAATTATTAAAATACCACACAATAGTAAGGTGGTCACCATCAAGGGTACTAAGAAAAACTAGGTATCTGTGCTTGAGATTGTAAAGCAGCCTTTTAATGGATTAGATAGAGATGTGGAGAGTCTAGCTGATAGCCCATAGATAATCAACATACTGAAAAAATGCATTTCTTACCTAAAGCTAGATTGGGTAAGACCTCACAGGGGCCTTAAAATGCAATCACTACCAAGGGCCAAAAGTACAGGAAAAGGCTAGGCTATATTAGTTCAAATAAGAGTAAGGGGAAAGAGGTAGCAGGTGAGGTTCCTCATATTTCCAAGAGTTTTTTACCAACTATGGGAGTCTGCCTTTATTATAGAGAGAATGAGCCTCAATTGGTGAGTTACAAGATTGTGCTCGATTTTGAGCTATTTAATGATGTGTTTGATTAGGAGCAAGGTATTATCAAATTAGTAGAGGGCTTCTGGGATGAGGAGATCATGCTAAATCATTTGGCTTAGGACCAGAAAGTACAAGATGAGATTATGACTAAAATGCTGCTTATCGTTCAGAGTAAAGGCAAGGAAAAAGTAGGAGTTAAAGCATCACTGAATCAAAATAGGAAGCTAGAGAGACCTCTATAATTGTAACAAAGACTGAATATAATGATGTTTTTATTGATTTTGTTTATGCTCCTAAACATTTTTATGAGAACAACTCTATTTCTTTTGATTATATTAATAATATGAACGATTTTGCTTACTTGTGTGATGTTTCTCCCAATATCAATATGCATAGTCATAATCATAAATCATTCATATTTGACATCAATTCAATTAATACATGTTCATTTAATCTCGGTACAAAAGAAAACCCTAAAGAAATCTTATTAGCATCAGGCATAACTCCTAAATAGAGAGAAAAATTTGAGAAAATCTTAAAAATAATGAAAAAGTCTTTACCTTGACCTACGTGGACATGCTGGGAATTGATCGAGAGATAGCTGAGCATGCCATTCCAACCTACCTAGGGTATAAAATAGTCAAGAAAAAGCTTAGAAGACTTAGGTCAAAGTGGGCTGAGAAGGTCAAGGAAGAGGTGAGGAAACAGATAGAAGACAAATTCTTAGTAGAGGTCCAATACCCAACCTGGCTAGCCAATGTAGTCCATATACCTAAGAAAGATGGAAGGGTTAGAGTCTGTGTGGACTATAGAGATCTAAACAAAGCTTAAGCCAAGGATGACTTCCTATTACCTCATATAGATGTCTTAATGGATCTAGACAACTTTCATCACTGAAGGGGGGTACATATGCCTATCAAGTTATGCCATTTGGACTTAAGAATACGGGTGCCACCTATCAAAGGATAGCAACTAGGATTTTAGATTACTTAATCCACAAAGAGGTGAAAGTTTACGTGGATGACATAATGATCAAGTCGGCTAGCTGATAAGCATTAGAAAATTTCTTACAAAGGATTGATAAGTCTAACCTTTGCCTCAACCCAAAGAAGTGAATATTCAAGGTTACCTCAGAAAACCTTCTAAAACATGTAGTGAGCCAGAAGGAGATAGAGATAGATCCTAATAAAGTCAAGGCCAATATGGAAATACCTTTGCCTCAGAAGGAGGAAGATAAGGGATTCCTAGAGAGGCTCCAGTACATCAGTAGGTTTAAAGCCAATCTGACTTCAGTTTATGAGTTAATCTTCAAGTTTTTTAGAAAAGACCAGCCAATGGTGTGGAATAAGGATTGTCAAAAGGTGTTCAGCACCATTAGAGAATACCTTTTGCATCTACCATTGCTGAGACCACCACCGGCAGGTAAGCCTTTGATTTTGTACTTGGCCATAGAGGACAGCTCAGTAGGAGCTATGATGGCTCAAAAAAAAGACCTCAGGATTGAATATATAGTGTATTACCTCAACAAGAAATTCCTGCCATATAAAGCTAAGTATGTAGAGGTAGAGAAGATTTATTTGGCAATCATATAGGCTTCAAAGAAGTTAAGGAATTACTTTTATTCACACAGAATGTAATAAATGGCTAAACACAATCCTCTCAGGTACCTAAAGGAAATGCATTCACTATTAAGAAAGATGGGGAGATGGTTGATACTCTTATACAAATTTGATATTAATCAGATCACTAGAAAGACCATTAAAGGAATAGTTGTAGCAAAATTCCTAGTTGATCTACCATTAGAAGGGGAAGAAGTGACTTATGAGTTTTATGATAAGCATATCACAATTATAATAGTGTAAGGTTGGCAAACATGCTTTGATGGAGTTGTAAATAACAAGGGTGTTGGAGTAACAATGATTATGGTCACCCCGAAGGGAGAGAAGTTTCCTTTAGCCAAGAAGTTGAGGTACAAGTCCATGAATAATAAAGTAAAGTACGAAGCCTATATTTTTGAATTAGAAGCCTTATTAGCTGTGGGCTTAAAAATCGTGAAAGTATTTTAAGATTCATCTTTGATAGTCTACTAGGTAAGAAATGATTGGTCAATGAAAGAAAAGTGGTTATCGGCCTACATCAAGTGTCTCAAAGCTTTTATAAGTCAATTTGAAGTGTGTACTTTTGGATACGTGCCTAAAGATGAGAATTAACTAGAGGATGTTTTAGCTACCTTGGTATCAATTTGGGATAACTCAAAGTGAGTGAGCATAAAACCTGTTTTGATTTTTAGTTCCGATAGGCCATATTTAGAGACTAAGCAAATAATAGATATTAAGGCGAATGATGGGAAGCCTTTGTACTACGATGTTCAGAACTACTTAGATAGGTTAGTGTTTTTGAAAAAGGCTACTAAAAAGGATCAGAGAATGATTTATAAGTTGTCTGGCCAATTTATTAGTGTAAGTATGATTCGTAAGCTATCTACCTAATTTATTAGTATAGGTGGAGTACTTTACAAGAGAGAGCTTGACGGTATTCAGTTAAGGTGTTTGAGCAAAAGGAAGCTAAAAAAGTCATGGAAGAAGTACATGCTGGTGTGTTTGGAACTTACATGAATGGTTTAGCTTTAGCAAAGAAGATTATGTGCCAAGGGTTCTATTGGCTTACAATAGACACAGACTGCTTGGAGTATATGAAGAGGTGTCATATATGCCAACAATATGCGAATTTGAGGCATTTACTAATTTCTAAGTTGTGTAAACTTACTTCACCATGGCCTTTTGTTGTATAAGGTATAGATATCATGGGTATAATCCATTCACCAGCATCAAACAGGCATAGGTTTATCATGGTTGCTGATAATGGTCATTTATATGATGTTTTAGTATGTTTTTAGGTATTTAATTAAGTTAATTTTGTGTTAATTAGGTTAGATTTAAGTTTAATTTGTTAGTTTTATGTTTTTTTGAAGTTAATTATAAATTTTGGTATTTTTCAGGTTTAATTTGATATAAAAAGGCTTAAAGTGTAAAAAGGGCAAAGTTTAGGGCCAAAAGTGCAAATATGAAGAATTGATGCAAGACAAGTTGACATCTAGTCCAGAGCCTTGAGCCGTGACCACATGAGTTCATTGACGGATTCATCACGTGGCCACGTGAAGAAGAAAAGCATGAGGAACGTGGCCATGTGAAGAAGAATTAGTAAAGAAGCCGTGGCCATGTGAAGAATTAAAGAAGGAGGAATGAAGACCACGTGACCACGTGGATTCTTTTGAAGGACCACATGTGGCCATGTGTGGAAGAGAAGCTTGCATACACATGGTCACGTGTAGGAAGTGCACAAATGGAAACGTGGTCACGTGATCTAATTCTCCAATTGCGCGAAGGATTTTCGATTTCCTGTTTTAAGCAGAATTCACTTCCTATTTGGTTTCTGCAGTTTTGGAAGAAATCTACCACGTTTTTGCCTATAAATAGAAGACTTACACACCAAAGCAAGAATCGAATCTTAGAATCTATTAGAGAAATCTTAGAATTAGGCTTAGTTTATTTTACATTGTTTTTCTGTTTTTCTTTTCAACTTTATCTTTAGTTTTTAATCATGTTTAGTAAATAGTTTTTCTACTTTTGCTAATGGAACTTTGAAATCTTATATTTTCATTGTTATGACTTTATTTTGAGCTTAATTTCAATATCGGTTGATTATTTCTTGGTTTTAAGCATATTCTTATCTTTGATTGTGTTGAGATTGATTGTTGGTTTATTGAATAAATAACTAAAAATTGGTTTCGACATAGTTAATGATTTGCATGTTCTTGGATTAATTTTTTAATGTTTATGCATGATTATTATCCAAAATATGAGATGATTATGTATGAATTTTATTGGTTAATACTAAGAGAGGAAGAACCAAGAATGAATTGGAGTTGAATCACATGAGAAAAGCTTCAATAAAAGTTTAGGAAGTTAAAACTAGATTTGCATGCTAAGTATTAGATTTGTCTATGAGTTTAATACTATGAATGATATACTTGAATAAAGATATCTTGCTCTATTACTAGTTTTTCCATAGTCACTAGTGTTTATATTGAATTTAAGTCATTACAATGAAAATTAAGGTGGATAGTTTCTTTAGCAAGAGAATTTCAGTTATTGCTTTGTTTTTAATTCATGTTTTAGCTTTTGTTTTGCTTAATTGTTTATTTTATTTAATTTTTGCTTTTAAATCAAAAACATTTGGGAAACAATCTCGGATTAATTTAATTCATATATAGGTATTATCCTTAGCAATCCATGTTCCTTGGGTATGATATTTGGGGTTTTAATCTATATTTCCCTGTATTACTAGCCGATCTAGTACACTTGCTAGACACCGGTCAGTTGCTATTGATTATTTCTCAAAATCAATTAAAAATTTGGGTGCTTAAGAAATGGCTAAGTTTATTGAGAAGAATCTAATATATAGGTATAGGCTTCCACATCACATATTGTCTGATAATGGGCCATACTTTCAAGCTAAAACTAAGTAGATACTTAAAAAGTATGGGATTAGCACCATAAGTATTCTCCGTATCAACCTCAAGCGAATGGGGTTATTGAAGTGGCAAACTAAAACATCAATAGGATTATAGCTAAGATGGTTAGGATTGATAAGGATTGGGCTAAGAAATTGCCTTTTGCATTATGGGATTATAGGATTACTATTGTACCTTCGACAAGAGCAACTCTATTCTCTTTGGTTTATGGGACAAAAGTTGTGTTGCCTATAGAGATTGAACATCAATCTTTTAGGGTATTTTTAAAATCTAAGTTACCCGAGACAAAGTGGGCGAGACAAAGGCTGCTTCAACTTAACCTACATTATGGGGATAGAATGTGAGCTTATTATCACAATCAGGTCTATCAGAAGAAGTTAGCTCGCTCATTCGGTAAGAAAGTTAGGAAGCATCCTTTAAAATAGGGAGATTTTGTGTTCAAACATATAAGATCAGGAGTTCCAAACATCCGGGGCAAGTTTAGGCATACTCGGGAGGGACCTTTCATTCTGAAGAAGTTATTGTCTAAAGAAGTAGCTATCTTGACTGATTGTGATGGCAATGAATTCAAGTAACCGATCAATATTGATAGATTGAAAAGGTTTCATGGCTAGACTTAAAGAGAAAAAGAAGAGAATAAAAGCCTTACGGGTCAAAAAACTGGAAAAAAATGGCAGCCTAGCTAAAATTGGGTGCCCCATCAGGGTGAACATCAAAAAAAGGCATCCTGGGAAAAAACTAGAGGCTAAGAGAAAATGATCAATCAAGAAAACCCATGAGGCCTAATTGATGATAGTAGTTATGATGCTTTTAGGATTTCATCTCGAGATTAGATAACTTGTATTTTTTATTTTAATGTTAAATAATGATCATGTGTACTGAACTCAAATGGAAATGTCACATATGTATTCAAATGATTATTAACATATTCAAAAGTTCTTTTGGATGTTCAAATTTTAAGGTTCTAATAAAAGCAAAAACATAGTCTCTATTGCATCTAATCTATTGTCCATGCTCAATTGCTCTCATCCTCTAGATTCTCAATTGTTGCGTCCTGTTATCGACTATCAAACTAAGGATCCATCTCTTGTACTTAACTGTTGTAGTGAAGTCATAAGCACCGATCTCTGCTATGATGGTCTTCAGTAGAAGTCTGGCCCAGAGCTCGAAAAGCCAGGAGGTATTTGAATGTCCTGGCACTCCCCAAACTGACGAGCATAATGGGCAGCAATGCAGAAGGTGGCTCAATATAGGCCACACAAAGGAATACACCTAAAGGGCCTATCTCTAGTCACTGACTATGTAGGCAACTATAGACACCAGAAGCTAATGTCACTATCACCCATAGTAGCCATCCAGATAGCCCTCTCATGAAGAGAGTAGAAATCATATGTCCTATATGTAGGCACATGATGCTTCAATGAATAGGTTTTGATAACTCTAGAGGGAGGCTTTGTCAGAAATCTCAACTTCTCTTATAGCCAAACTTGAAAAAAAAAGCCATTGGAGTGAGTTGGGATCATCTTAAGCAAAAATAAGATAAAGAATATGTGAAAATTTGAAAAGGCACATCTTCCAACAAGAAAACCTAGTGTGAAAACCCACAAGGGGCACATTACCTATAAATAATGACATACCTAGAGTAATAAGGGACTACCAGTGACTCAAATAGTTGGATCAGCACAAATCGCATCCAAGCCAGGAATCATCTCTATCAGGATCAAAGGAAATGGGGTCAACCCATAACGAATGCCCTCTAAATGCTAAATAGGCTGTAATATCTAATTGAACCATTTGAAGTCATAGTCAAGTATTAGGTGAAGCTGCATAATAGGATGACACTAATTTGGTATGCAAAAATGTGAGAGAAGTCATCCAGAGCCCCAGTTAGGACATCTAGTAAAGAAGGTTCTCCTTATGATACTAGCCTAGAGACAATAAAGGAAGAATGCCCAAAGCCTGTGATACCTCTCTTGGATAGTTAAGCACACCATATGGCACATAATAGAGAGTTCTAAGAGGGAAGCTCAAGCCAAGGATGCTGGAAAATTCTTCATCTAGGAGGCATAATTCCTTATGTGTGAACTAGAAAACATGAAACCTCAGATCCTACTATCAGGCTACAGATAGAATAAGGGTGGTGTCTAGTCTCACTTGCTTCAAAAATCTCAAGTCAACATATAGAGCCAAGACATGGTTCTTTTAGGTTCTGGGATCATCTAGTAATTTGTACAATTTGTGTACAGTGTAATTCAATATAGCGACGGTATACAGGCTGTCTATATGCAAAAAAATAATGGAATAAAATTGACTACAAATGAAATGAAATGAAAAGAAAAAAAAGAGAGAGAAATACCAGAAAAGAAGGTTGGTTAGGAAGAAAAATTGTCAAGGCACAAAAATCAAGAAAAAATCAAGCTTATTTATAGGAGGTGCTTAATAGATGGATGTCCTTTAGGAATGACCCATGGCCTAGCTATCTGTCACTTCTGGATCACTTAAATAGGTTTTACATGTTTATATATTCCATGCACTGCACATACATTTTTGCATCCATTTTTATTTCCATAGGTAATAGACATACTGACATGGATGAAATTCATCATAATTTCAAAAATTTAGGGAGTACATAATTTAGCAAGTATTTAGTCACTAAACTTAAAATAAATAAAATAAATAATTTAAAAATAAATAAATTAAATATATGTAGATATGATTAAATAAATAATGGAAATTAATAGGTTGTAAAGTCACTATAAGTGTTTTAATTATGTAAAATAAGGTAAAATAATAAGAGAAAAAGAAATAAAAATTTAAAATTCAAAAAGGAGTGACAGACGAGACGTAAGTGGCACCCATCGATCACTGTTGACAGACGCTTTACCCTTCTATCACGTCGAAATTTGAAAAAACCATCTTTTCTTCTTCCTTTCTCCTCCAACCACCATTAACACATTCTTCAACCACTCTCTAACAAGATCATTTAAGCCATCCTCGAACTATCGGCACTTAAAAGCTTCAGTTAACATGGATTCTGGTGTATATTTACTTAGACAAATGAACTCCTTCTCATACTCAACTACCATCATATCTCTTTGCTTCAAATTTAGAAACTGCCTAAACCTTTCTTTATAAGATTCAATTACATATCTCTTTCTAAACTCCTCCTTAAAGAACTCTCAGGTAAGAAGATCAAGTAATTGAGTTTGCTTTAACAATAACTTCCCTCAGCCATACATCACTCTTTAAAGTAAGGATATGACACAAGTTACTTTCTAGTTGGAAGGGCATTAAATTTCCTCAAAGACTCATTTAATCTTCTCCAGCTAAAATTTTGCCTTTTTCGATTCCTTCAAATTAGTGCCTAAATATTCCTCCACTCCATACTTTCTAATTTCTGCAATGAGAGCTTTTGGTGCTGTCATTCTCTATAAAATTTGAGCTATATCCTGTGAGATCTTCAATAATCCCTAGATATGGTAGCAAGTATGTGACTAAATGGATGCTGAAGATTTTGGGTTAAGGGGATTTGTTCTCACCAGCAAGTTACTTTCAGTAGTCTCTTCTATCGCTTCCCTGATTCCTCTTATGATCTACTATCTATAAACACAGGGACATTAACATTAGGCCAACACTAACAATATTCTATACATGCTTGTTCTTAAACTCTTATCGGCCAAAATCGCCTAAACTTATGCTCTAATACCAAATTTGTAAAGACTAATCTAATATTCCCTATAACCTATCATTTACATGCTATCTTGCATACAATTAATCACACTATAATCTATGTACTCTATTTCATGTTAATTTGTGCTATTCATGTATGTATTGCATGAAAAGACATTATATATATAACAATTATAACTAATTTGTTCTTTACATTACACTTTACTTAGTACAATATGAGATTTACAATGACAAAAACAAAAAGACAAAAAAGACAACATCTTTGTACTTTGATTCTTCCTACTATTGATGTTGGCTTTGTTGCTGTTGACCTTGTCCCTACTGAATAGCCCTAACTTGAGTACATACACAGATGAACACCCGTGATAAGCTATATAGCTTAGTAAGGAACAATAAATATGTGAACAACCACTCATAGTGGTCATTCTCGTGCACACAATTAGGTAATAATATTGAGATGCATTTGCATTAATTAGAAAACTATGTTATCATTAGTAGAGAAAACATTATTACATACAAATATAATATCCCCAATGTAAATATAAATCATATTTATATATATGTATAGCATATCATTATTTAACATTCATCATTAAACATTTATTTTAACTATTCAATATTCCCAATAAATACCTATCTAAGTTCTGCAGGTGTGGATAATAGGTGCCATAGATACCCTGAGGTATCAATCATATGAATACTCGAAAGCATTAATCCTATATACCCGAAGTTATCAAACCTATGGACCCAAACAAGGTCAAAACTATGGTCCTAATTGGGGACAAACTGTGAACCTAGATAGGATCAAACTGTGCCAGCTGCATCTGTAACCTATAGGCATGTCTATCTATCCATAACCAAATTTTATATGCAGGTATTGATCCGTCTTTCACATTTTCCATACATCACATTTGGTTCATTATAATACATATGTGTGCCCACACAAGTGTCCATAATAGTTATAATAATATAGCTTTGATCATCAACACATATTTTGAAAATAGAAACTGTTCATATAAGTATACACCTTTTAGTTAGAACATCTTTAATCACGCTTATTCATGTATATAGTTAGGTACACATATGTTCACAAACACACACACACGCACACACACATATATCAATACCCCTTTTCGTATTCTTAAACATTAGTCATAATAGATCATATGCATGAAATTAACTAATGGCTTAACAGTAGTCTAAGTTAATCATATACTTATATTCTCATAAATTAAGGAATGTTTTACAATTTTATTTCAATAGTCCCCTAGGCTTAACATACGTTTGTTTCCATATTCTACCCTAATTTTTATGTTCTAAAGTGCCTTGATGTGTTTAGAAATGTTCGGGTAACTTTTAGTGACCATTCGGGCCTAAAAATCATGTATAAGTTGTAACAAGGGAGGCACACATATGAGACAAATTGGTCTCAGCAGCATACAATGGTAATAATTGATACAGAAGGGCCCATACGTCTAATACAAAATGGTATCGATTATGTGCCCCATTTAGCCCCATGAATTATACATAGAGTTTTTATGAGTCTAATTACACATCAATTTAGACCTAGCAAATAACATTTTCAGGCTAAGTGCTCTTCTACAAAGTTATTCCCTTATATCTCTAATTTATAAATCATTAAAATCACTTAATTTAGGGTTTTAAATCTCAAGATATTCATTAAACAATAAGGACCACTCCCAATGATAGGGTAGCAGATATGGTCAGAGCTTATGCAAATTTTTTGACAAAGTTAGAGATAAAGTTAGGTTCTGATTTCTCATATGAAATCTAGGTATATGAGTCTAGTTTCTAACCCAACTAGAATCATTCATTTGGCAGTTCTATAACTAAAATTATAGGTAAAATAACATGCTAGGTCTTGTGAATTCTAAGACACATTCTTACTATCTCAAGCAAAGCTCTCAAAACTCGACTCTCATGCAACAAGAAACACTATATCCATGTTTTCATCTTACAAACACATCCAAAACATCTTCACGATGCATTATTTAAGGGCAAGCACACATAAAATGTAGGAAGTTCTCATACTTCTTTGGTAAACATCCCACAAAACTAAAAAAAACATCCCACAACTAAAAAAAACAACATCAAAAGAAAATATAGAAAAACTAAGTCAAACAGTCTTCATCCTCAAACCCTCACCCCACACTTAAAACTTTTGTTGTCCCCAGCAAAATACCAAAAGAGTATAAACAACAAGGGAGTGATGAGTGGAGGAAAAATTCCTGAAATCATGGCAATAAAGGCGGCGGTGGAGGCGGGTACTAGTTGTAAAACCGGGATTGCAGCATCCCAAGAGCTCTAACAATGTCGTCCATCCATTGCATAATGGATGTGAACCCGAATTCCATCCTCTGAGAAAAACTATCAAGTCTGGTATTAAGAGCAGTGTACTGCTCAGAGGATAAAGAAGATGATTCAGATTCAGGTCGCTCCAATTTTGTGGCTCCCTTGTGCACAGCTGCTCTAAATAAAGCCCGGTCCGAAACCCCCAAACGTCCTTGCCCTAGAATGCAAGGGTCATCAATTAGTACAGCCATATTTCACAGCATTTTTCGATCAATGATCATAGGCTTGTCAACTGTATCACCAACCTCGTATGGTTAAGAAAACGGGCTAAAGTGGTTACGAACCCTTCCATTGCTAGCTTTGAATCCCTCTTTGGGAATGAGCATAAATCGAAGACCTTCTGGGCAATGAATGATGCCCCATTTAGCCTAATACCATTATGCATCACATAGAGAATGGTGGCCTCGCTTGCATTTACATTATCGGGCCCTCCAAGGTGGCTAAAGAAAGCCAAGGCCAAATACCAATGCATAATTCTCAATGGGTGATCCCTCAGGTGATACGCCTTGGTATTCTTAAGGTTAAATTATGTAGGATCCTCGGAATCACAAACTCCTATCCAGATTTCTTATTTGTTTAGATAAGTAATGTCTCGGGGAGCATGTTGATTGAAACCCAAGATTTCAAAAAATGTATTGAAGGTCATCTAATACGGACTGCCATTGAGCCAAAAACTCACATGGCCCGGATCATTATAGCTATCCACTCCCATCCTAAAATTAACTATGCTAAAAAAATCACGGACCAAATAAGGGTATACCTTTTCATTCGGCTCGTAGAAAACTTTCCAGCCTACACCATTAAAGAATCTATCCAATTCATTCTTGAAGCCCAACTCCGCCATAACTTCCATATTGAGGTGAGGGGTGGCTAGATACTCTTGCTTGCAAAAGATGGCCCACCAATTCGTAAATTTTGTGGGAACCCATGCTGGAACCTTAACCTTTGAGGACCCTTGAGGGGCAGATAATGAAACACCAGTGTCGGGATGAGATTGTTTGGATGCCATTTCACCTGCAACACAACAACACAACATAAAAGCATTAAAGACAAAACAAGGCACTTGAACAGTAAAATATATAACAAATAACCTATCTAAAACATAAGGAACAAACATAAATAGACACAAGTGGACTACTCATAAGAATACTGGAACCAAAACACAAATTAAACATATGCAATTGAGTTAGGGACAACCAAAAACTCAACAAACATGGCCCGAACACATACAATTGCCCAACTCCTATATTAATCTTCTCTACCATTCGTGAAGCAAAAAAACATTGTAAATGTTTCTTGAGCATGAGTATGAGGCAAATAAGGGCAAGTAACAAAGCAACTAAAGCAAAAAAAAATTTCTTGCTTCTCTTGGGCAATTCATCGAATAGTTGGTGGGCAGATTGTTTTGGCAACAGAAATAAGAAATAACTCGACCTAAATGCATGAGACTCACAGAATACATGCCAAAAATCATAACCAATTCAACAATTAATGTTAAAGAAGCAAGACATTGTGACAATTTAAGCAGAAAAGTTATCTTAATCTCGCTTTGGCATTTCATCGAACTGTTGGTGATTGGAGTTCATTTGGCAACAAAATACACATAAGGATGCATGAAACTAACCAAACACATGCCAACATTCATAACCATCCACAAATTAAAACAAAAGAAGCAAGAATTCGTGACAATTAAAGAGAACAAAAATGTGCTTACCTCTCTTTGGAATTTCATCGAACAGGTGATAGGCGAATGTATTTTGCAAAAAATAAACAACCAAGAATGCATAAAATGAACCAAAAATAAACCACAAACATCACAAACCCAAGAATTACAATGAAAGAGGCAAGAACATGGGGATGGGAACACAAAATCACAGATTTAACAAAAGAGAAAAAAATCAAAAAAACTCAAACAAAACAAAAATTAAACCAAAAACAAAGAGAGAAGAGAAGAGAGATTTACCTGATTCTTAAAGAGAGAGAGAGAGAGTGGAAGCAAAAATGGAAAAAGAAGGCCGAAAATGAGGAAATAAATGCAGAGGAGAGTGAAGAAATGAGAAAGAGGGGGAAAGATTAGTTTAAAAACAAAAAAAAAAATCGACAGTTATTCAAAGAGGCATGGTTGGGACTATTTGTCTCAGCCGTGCCAGGGATAAAATCAAAACTCCCCATTTTGATAAAATGAAAGGCATGGCTGGGACTATTTGTCTCTGTCGTGCCACCCTTCTGGATTTGGAATGAAACAAAAGACACGGCTAGGACTAATTGTCTTAGCCGTGTCCCAATGAATTCCCCCATGTGTTTTTTTTTATTTTTAAAATTTTAAAATTTTTTTTATTATCATTAAATTTTTAAATTTTTTTTAATTGCCACGGCTGGGACTGATTGTCTCAGTCGTGCCTACCTTTTGGACTACAAACTAGAATATGGTACAGAGAAAGCCACGGCTAGGACTAATTGTCTTAGTCGTGCCCCTCTTCTGGATCTAAAACACGAAATTGGCCACGGCTGTGACTATTTATCTCAGCCGTGCCACTCTTCTGCCTCTCAAAAAATTTTAAAGGGCCACGGCTGGGATTAATTTTCTCAGCCATGCCTAACTAAAAATTTGCCCTATTTAAAACTCTTCCTTTCCTCAATGAAATCAACCTAACAACAACAACTAATAACCATACTCTAGACAAAATAAACAACACTAAACATACTAAACTTGCAAGAAATTAAAGAGAAATTGAAAAGAAAAGTAATTAAGTTCAAAGATAAGAAAAGTTATGGGTTTAACAAGTCGCCAACTCAACTTTCATAGCTCTTATGGATCATCTTTTAAAGTGAGGATCATTGATGCAGCCTCATACTTGGAATCAAGATATGGCTTCAATCGGTGACCATTTACTTTGAATACGCGCCCATGACCTTCTTTTGGATGTCTGATGGTTACTACTCCATAGCTAGAGACTTCGACCACCTCAAATGGTCTTTTCCACCTTGATTTCAACTTCCCGGGAAATAACCTCAGTCTGCTATCATAAAGAAGTACCTTCATTCTTGGTACAAATTCTTTCTTGGTGACTTTACGATCATGCCACTTCTTTGTGTTCTCCTTGTACATCTTCGTATGTTCATAGGCCCAGAATCGAATCTCTTCCAACTTGTTTAACTACAAGGCCCTATATTTTCCTGAATTCTCAAGATTAAGATTTAAGAACTTAGTAGCCCAATAAGCCTTGTGCTCCAATTCCATTGGTAGATGATAGGATTTGCCAAACATTAACCTAAAAGGTGACATTCCTATTGGTGTCTTAAAGGTTGTCCTATATGCCCATAAAGCTTCATCTAGCTTAAGGTACCAATCCTTCCTAGATGCACTAACAGTCTTCTCTAAGATGGCTTTTAACTCTCGGTTGGACACTTCAACTTGGCCATTGGCTTGGGCATGGTATGGGGTAGTGATTTTATATCTCACTCCAAATTTTTTCAACAAGGCCTTGAATTGGTGGTTAACAAAGTGCTTCCCACCATTACTAATGATAGCTCTCAGGGCTCCATAACGGGTGAATATGTTATTCCTTAAGAATTCTAGGACAACATTTGCATCACAAGTCCTAGTAACTACAGCTTCTACTCACTTACTCATATAATCTACTGCCACTAGGATATATTCAAACCCATAAGAAACTGGAAAAGGCCCCATGAAATCTATTCCCCATAAATCAAACATTTCAACCTCAAGCAAATTGGTCAATGGCATCTCATCTCTCCTAGTTATATTTCCCACCCTTTGACATCGATCACAAGTTTGAATGAACAATTTAACATCATTAAATAAGGTGGGCCAATAAAATCCAGAAGAGAGAATTTTTGATACCGTTCTATTAGGTCCATAATATCCACCAACTTCTCCACTGTGACAGGCTCAAATAATTTTTGCTTGCTCTTTATTGGGGATACACCTTCTTAACACTTGGTAAGCATAAAGCTAGAAAAGGTAAGGATCATCCCAAATGTAATGCTTTGCATCGGCTTGCAGCTTTTTCCTTTGTTACCACGTGAAGTCCCTTGGCATATAACCTGCGAGAAAATTTGCCACATTAGCAAACCAAGGTACAGAGATTTCACAAACAAATAATGAACAAATAAGCTCATCAGGGAATAAGTCCACAATATCCCCTTTCTCAACATGATCATGCTCCAATCTTGACAAATGATCTACCACATGATTCTCTACTCCCTTCTTGTCTTTAATCTCCAAATCGAATTCTTGCAAGAAGAGTACCCATCTTATCAATCTTGGCTTGGATTCCTTCTTGGCAAACAGATGCCTTAATGTTGCATGGTCAAACCACACCACAATTTTTGCTCCAAGTATATACGATCAAAACTTCTCAAAGGCAAATACAATAGCAAGAAGCTCCTTTTCAGTTGTGGTGTAATTAACTTGAGCTCTTGTCAAAGTGTGACTTGCATAATAAATAATTGTACAAAATACTTTCTCTTGCCTTTGTCCGAGTACTACTCCCACTGCAAAATCACTTGCATCACACATTAGCTCAAAGGGAAAATTCCAATCCGGGGATATGATCACCGGAGCTGAAATAAGCCTTTGCTTCAACAATTCAAAAGCCAATAAACATTCATCATTAAATTCAAAAGGAGCATCTTTCATTAACAAATTAGATAAAGGCTTTGCAATTTTTGAAAAATCTTTTATGAACCGACGGTAAAACCCTGCATGACCTAGAAAACTCCTAACTCCCTTGACATTGGTTGGTGGTGGAAGTTTCTCTATAACTTCTATCTTTGCTTTGTCTACCTCAATCCCCTTCTCAGAAATTTTGTGTCCCAAAACTATACCTTCTCTTACCATAAAATGGCATTTCTCCCAATTTAATACTAAGTTGGTCTTCTTACACCTACCCAATACTAAATCAAGATGCTCTAAACAGCTCTCAAAGTCTAACCCATAAATGGTAAAGTCCTCCATAAATACCTCCATATATTTTTCTATAAAATCATGAAAGATTTCCATCATACACTGCTAAAACGTAGCCGGTGCACTACACAAGCCAAAAGACATCCTCTTATAGGCGAATGTTCCATAAGGGCAGGTAAAAGTTATTTTCTCCTGATCTTCAGGGGCTATGGGGATTTGTAGGTATCCCGAATACCCATCTAAGAAGCAATAAAATCTATTCTCCACTAACCTTTTTAACATCTGATCAATGAATGGCAATGAAAAATGATCTTTTTGGGTGGCATGGTTCAATTCCTATAATCTATGCACACCCTCCAACCCGTAATTGTCCGAGTTGGAATGAGTTCATCTAATTCATTCTTCACCACTGTCATTTTCCCCTTCTTAGGGACACATTACACTGGGCTAACCCATTTACTATCAGAGATTGGATAGATTATACCTGAATCAAGTAGTTTGAATACCTCTTTCTTTACTACCTCTTGCATAGCTAGATTGAGCCTTCTTTGGGGTTGAGCTACTGGTTTGTAATCTTCCTCCATAGGAATCCGATGAGTGCAATAGCTTGGATTAATGCCCTTTAAGTTAGCTGTCTCCCATCCTATAGCCTCTTTGTGTTTTTTTCAACACCTTCAGCAGTGTCTCCTCTTCAACACCTGTTAACAAAGAAGAGATAATTACTGGCTTTTCTTCATTTTCCAAAAATACATACTTTAAATGAGGAGGAAGAGGTTTAAGTTCAGATTTTAACTCTTCGTCTTGTAAAGTAATTATCTCTTGTGTCAGATTCTCCTCTTCACATCCCTTCTCCACAGCTACTATCCATTTTTCTTCTACTCCATCCAACTCTTCACTCTCCAAAGAATGCATCAAGCTTAAATTCACTGGAACATCCAACAATACTTTTTCTTGCATCTCCTCTACACATTCATCAATTTTGTCCATAAAATAGACCGACTCTTCTAGATCACTTAATGGATATTTCTGAGACTTGTTCATATCTACCACCAATTCTTCATTGTTGAATCTAAGAGTGACCTTTTGTCCATGGAAATCAATTAGAGCTTTTGCAGTGTTCAAGAATGGCCTACCCATAATAAGTGGTGTCTTTCTATCCTCTTCCATCTCCATGACCATGAAATCTACAAGGAAAATAAATTTTCCCACTTTTACCAGTAAGTCCTCAATAACTCCCTTCGGCTTTCTCATTGATCTATCCGCAAGTTAAAGTCTCATTTCTGTTTCTTAGAGATCCCCTAAGTTGAGTTTCCTGCACATGGAATAAGGCATCAAGTTAATGCTGGCTCCTAGATCACATAAAGCGCTTCCAACAAAGGTCTCACCAATTTCACAAGGTAAAGTAAAACTACCTGGATCTTTCAATTTTTCTGGGATCTTATTCATGATAATTACACTAAAGTTTTTCGTGAGTTGCACAATTCCATACTCTTTTAATTTCTTTTTGTTAGAACAAAGTTCCTTCATGAATTTAGCATAATTGGGCATGTGTGCTAGGGCTTCAGCAAAAGGCAAGTTAATATGTAATTTCTTAAACATTTTTAAATACCTAGCCAATTGCTCATTTTTCTTCTCCTTCCTAGCTACAGTATGAAATGGCAACCTATTAATATCAAGATCCTCTATGTTTGGATTCACAATACTCTTTCCCTTGGCATTCCTTAGAGGATCCATATCTACCTCTACTCTAGAGTTAGAAATACTTACCTTCCATGTTGGTTCCTCCAAATCAGTTGATGAAGTTGGTGATTTACCTCTTTCTTCCTCTCGTGCTGCTTCCTTACCACTTCTCAAAGTAATTGCCTTGGCCTCCTCATTGGGATTATGATCCATATTTGAAGGAAATGTCCCTGGTTGTCTGTTTGACATTGAAGTTGCAAGTTGACCCAATTGAGTCTCCAAATTTCTCATTGAAGCATCTTGGTTCCGGTTCTATTGCTCTTGAGATTTCCATCTTGATTCTTGACTTGTCATAAATTGTTGTTGGCTATTCATAAAGCTGGCAAACATGTCTTCTAAGTTAGGTTTTTTTTCTTGAATGGGTGGTTTTGATTGGAATCCCGACGGGTGGTATGATTGAGGTGGGAATAATTAGAGCTTTGCCCTTGATGGTGGTTTGGTGGATAAGGTGCTTGGTAGGGATTGGTGGCTTATGGTTGGTGGGGTTGAGCATGACTATGATAAGCATTTGTGTGGTAAGGGGCTCTTACTTGCGGTTGAGAAGGTAAAGCTTATTGATTTCCATCCTTCCAAGAGAAATTTGGGTGATTTCTCCATCCCGGATTATATGAATTTCTATAGGGATCATTCCTTCTAAAATTGCTTAATGCATTTACATCTCCTACAACTCCTCCTTCTTGAATAACTTGGCCACTTTCACATGGCCCATGTCCTTGGTTTACTGCAGCTATATTTTGAACTTTTAAGCCACACAACTCTTTCTTTACCAATTCTAGCTGGGCTTTTAACAATGCCACTTCATCCACATTGTGTAAACCTTGTCTCCTTGGGACTGATCTAGGGGCAGTCCATTGAGAGTCATTCGTCGCCATCTCATCCAACAACTGAAAGTGTCCTCAAGTAGCTTGTTCAAGAAAGATCCTGCTGATGCTGCATCTAATAATGACCTTGTTTGAGGTGTAACTCTAGCATAAAAGATGCTCATCAGTTGGTAAACTACTATCTCATGATGCGGATAACTTCTCAATAATCTCTTAAACCTCTCCCAAGCCTCGTGAAAAGACTCTTCATTCATTTGATGGAAACCCATAATGCTATTTTGAATGCTTGCAGTCTTTGTTGGAGGGAAAAATCTCATTATAAACTTTTCTTGCATTTGATCCCATAACCATATTGACTGTCGTGGTAACATTTGTAGCAACTTTTTTACTTTTCCAATCAATATAAATGGAAACAGCTTCAACCTTACTGCATCCGTACTAACACCCGAAATATATCGATATGCTGAGCTGGATCTTTTACTTCTGAACCAGAGAATTGATTCCTTTGTACCATAGTAATGGTGGCTAGTTTGAGCTCAAATCATACTCCTCTCGATAATACAATTATTCGATGATCTTTATTCCACCTTGGCATAGCGTAGTCTTTTATAGTCCTTTGTCTAGGCATTTCTTCTCTTCTTATTTTGGCATTTGTTCATGTGCCCTCGACACTTGTTCATTCTCGGGAAGAAACTCATCAAGAGGAGGATCGTGCTCCATCTCATTATCGCTATTAGCTCTCCTTCTTTGGTGTAGGGCCCTCTCGATTATAGGATCAAAAGGAAGTAATTGCTCTTGTCTTGTTTTGTTCATGCACCAATTTCACCTGAAAAGAATTAAAAAAATAAAATAAGGAAAAGAAAACACATACAAACAATAATCACAGCTTACTAACAACACCAAGTTCCCCGGCAACGGCGCCAAAAACTTGTTGCGACCCTAGCAAGTGCACTAGATCGACAAATAATAAAGTGGGGTATAGTTAGAACCCGCAAATATCAAATCCAAGGAAAATGTGTGCGAAAACTGTGAAAATTAATTTGTATGCTAAAGAATTCCCAATTTAGTGTGTATGAGTTGTTAATTTATATATAGTGCAAACTTTAAAAGCTAAAATATGCAATTAAGGGAAATTTGATTCTAATAACAGTGAATTGAGTATGTATTTAATTCAAAAAAATTAACAAGTATGAAAATGTATAGAAATTAAAACGTTGCTTAGGTACACTCATCCACCCCATACCCACTGTGAATTAATTTTATCTTAAAGAATACATGAATGAATTCGGGATAACCCTCTTAAACCAACCTTCCCATTTCGGAGCCAACTATTCTAGTTGCTAAACTTCCCATTTCGGAGCCAGCCTAACAACTAGCCTATGCACGGGTCTAACATCCTAAGTTTGGGTTGCCTTCCCATTTCGAAGCCAAACAACCCAAATCTCATCCATTTTACTCCACACTCTAGTTTTAAAATTATAATTACTGCACATTTAGAATCCCATTCCGGAGCCGTCTAAAATAATACAACATTCATGAAAGAAAAAATGAGCAAGATTATTCATAGAATTCAATCCACTAGACTCAATATACATTCAAAGATATATGATGAACATCATTCATCCATGTATGAAATTAACTTAATAGATTGAAAATCCATGAAATATAGATAAGTAACAGTGAAATAGACCATTCATTCATGTAAAGATCAAAATATGCTCAATATTCACATTGTGAGTAGATGATTCAAAGCTTCCCCAAGCAACAAAGATAACTACTCACTATCCATAATGTAAAAAAATGAACAAAGTAAGAGTGAAAACTATAAAACCCATTTGAAGCTGAAGATTTGAAGTTGATGAAGCTCCTTCTCTTCTTCTCTAAATAGCACTTTGATTGTAATTTATAATCTTCAAAACTAGAAATAAAAACTATAACTATCTTTGTGTTCTTGATGTAAAACTAAGCTAAAAGTGTGATTTTTACAAGTAAAACTCTAATACTAAGTATGAAAATCCCTCAAAATATGAAAAACAGTGCTTTCTTCTCTACCTAAACACTCTAAGCACAAAACCCTAGAAAAGACTCTTCTTTAAGCAAAAAATTTTGCAGCTTTTATAGAGCTGTCCAAGAGGCCACAGCTGGGACACTTTTGTCTCAGCCGCGACAGAAAGCATGGGTAAGGCTGGGGCAGTTTGTCTCAGCCGTGGCAAGCTTCTGGATCAAAAGTGTGTTCGAAGGCTGCAATAGCCATGGCTGGGATAGTTTTTCTTAACCGCGACCTTTGATAAACCGGCGCATTTTGACTCCTAGATTGGGCACGACTAGGACACTTTATCTCAGCCGTAGCCATTAGTGAAATGGTGAGTTTTGCCATTTGCATTGGACACGGCTGGGATAGTTTGTCTCAGTCGTGCCTTAGCAAAATTTCCTACATAAAGTGAAATTTAAGACCATTAATCACCCAAAAACTTGAATTTATCAAAATAACTAAAATAAACAAAAGAAACAATATTTTAGCATTAAAACACTAAAAGCATGCAAGATGAGACACTAAAACACACAAAATTATCTAGAAAATAAACATTAAAAACAAGATTATCAATTAATAAAATCAGTAAGGGGATTGGTCTTTAGTGATTGGAATAAAGGTGGATTTCTTACACTTCTTGCCAAAGCCTTCACAACCATTTCAAGATGTAGATTCTTGATCTCAAAGGCCAACGTTTGGATATCGACATAATCTCGAAGACTTTCACCAGGTTTTTGCATCAAATTGATAAAATCATTTACTATTTTCGATATTTTTGTTTGAACGAAAAACATCATGGTGAACAAGTTGCGAATTTGTCTAAAGGGGGAGATTGACCCTGGAGAAAGATTGTGAAACCAATTTAAGGCATCACCTATTAGGGTTGTAGGAAAAACTCTACAAAATAACTTGTCATCATATAAACACATCTGAATTTGAGTTAAATATTCACAAGTATGACATTTTGGGTCAGTTTTGCCCATGTATATAGGCATTCTTATATATTCCATCAATCATAGGCTTTTTAGGGTGGTATGACCTAAATTTCTTGATGTTTTGTAAAAACCATTTCTCATCTTTGTTGGCCACCAGTCCTCTTCTTTGTGCATTTTTCTCTTTAGAGTGCACATAAACAATAAGTCATAATACTCTGGGGCCAGAGTAGAATGTCAGGGGAAGTATTTATTGTCATCCTCAAAGTCATTCTCATCATGCTAAAAAAATTGAGCGTTAGAAGGATTCATCTTCTCTTTGCCTATTCCTTTATAATGGTGTGTTTGTATATCTAAGCGAGTGCTAGAGTGGTTTTTCTCTTTGCTGGTCACTATGGCATCAGTTCTCGCTTAAGACCTTGCACTCTTCTCCTTTCTTGTTTTGCTTTCTACTTCATTATCTCTAGTAGATGCAATAAGGTTTTTGCCTTTTTTAATTGAGTGTATGAGTCTGTATTGCAATTTATGGCCAAGGCCTTTTATAAGAGCTTTTAGGTCTTTTGTTGTGATGGGAATGGCATCATCAAGCAAATTAATAGCATCGACGAGAATTTCATCATCAAAGACAGGCAAAAGATCATCAAACACTTTATCTATATAAGCAGTGGATCTCTCACGTCTCTTTCCTTCTTGATGGTCTGAGGATTTATCTATCATAATCTTTCAACAAATGCAACGATTGATAAGTTCGATATTATCAAAAGACAAGGTTGGATGGATGGTGAAGCTGAATGTGCGAGTGTCGATATGCGATAGCTAGGTCTATAGCACAAAAGAATACTTGCCCCTAGTATGTAAGGAATTAACACTCTGAATATTAAGCTAGCAAGAGAACAAAGAGAGAGACAAAAGAGAGAAATCAAATATAATGTTGTTACTCGAATTGCATAAACTTTTGCTATTTATAATGCCTAGGTGGTTACAACTGATGAGTGCCAAATCCAGCCATATCTACACTATGCAGAATTAGGGTGACTGATGTGATGGCTTATAAGGTATGGTCTGTTGATGTGATAAATTTGATTGACATTACATTTGATCATTTTTGTTCTAATCGTACTGTATTTTTTAAGACGTAAAACTTGATATAGAAATATAGTGTAACGATATATTACCATGCTAATGATAAGTAATAATGATCTATTATAGTTATCTTTATTTAATAGAGGTTATTATCGTACGTTATAATTATACTCATTTATATTATTTAAATATAATAGCCTCTAATATATGATATTACGTCAATAATATAATAATATTATATTATATTTATGACAAAGTAGGTCATAATATGTAGTTTTATTTAGGCTTAAATAATTAATATATTAATATAATAATATATGAGAAATATAAATATGGTCAAGGTATAAAATGTATAATACAATATGACATATATTTAGTATATTATAACTGTATCAATATATTTATATAACGTATAAATTTTTTAAAGGGATAAGGTACAATTTAGTCCTTAAAGTTTGGCAAAATACGTAATGTAGGGCCTAATATTTTTTTTTGTGCAATGGCGAACCTGATGTTTGCAAATTGGTACAATGTGGTTCCTACTGTGAGGAGCTGTTAGTAGCATGAGTAAAGAGAACAACAAGTCTAGTTTGTGCAATGATGAAATATGTAATTCATCTTGATGGATGCTTCTTGAAAAGAAAAGTGAAAGGCATGCTACTTACTATAATTGGAGTGGATGCAATAAACCAAATGTATCCGATTGCGTTTGCTGTAATGAGTAAAGAAAACAAGTTTAATTGGACTTGGTTTTTAGAAATGCTTGAGAAAGAGCTTGATCTACGTGAAGGTTTTGGGTTGACTATAATGAGTGACATACAGAAGGTAAATATAATTTAAGTTTTATTTAAAATTTTTATTAGTAATAATTATTAATTGATATTGATGCTTGTGTTGAGGTTTATCTGTTTATGAATTTTTTGATGAACAGGGACTGATTCCAGTTGTACTTTATATATTCCCATTGGTTGAGTATAGATGGTGTGCAAGGCACATCTATGCGAATTGGAGTAAAAAAATAGAGGGGAAAATTTGAGAAAAATATTTTGGATTTATGCTTGGAGCACTTTTAAAGAGGAATTTAAGGACAACTTATTAGCCATGGGTGAAATTTCTAAGAAGGTTACAGAGGATCTGGTTTCATATTGCCCCTAAACATGGTGTAGAGCCTATTTTAGTAGCAAAAGCAAGTCTCACATGGTAGACGAAAACATAGAAACATTCAACGCTTGGATTGTAGCAGCAAGGTTCAAACCTATGTTAAAAACGATAGATGAAATTCGTATAAAAATTATGAACTTGCTGAAGCAGAATGAGAAAGAATTGGACAAGTGGATTAACTCATATAGTCCAGAATGCATGAAAATTTATGAAGACTGGGTAGATATTGAATCGGGGCTCAAAGTTCATTAGAATGGAGGAAGAGGATATGAAATAAGTGAGGGCATTGACAGGCATTGTGTGAACTTTGTTGACAAGCATTGTAGCTGTAGGGCATGAGATTCAACTGGTATCCCTGCCCTCATGCTATTGCTGCATATTTCCACTAGGGTGAGGATCCAGTAAATCACATCTCGTCCTACTACCATTGAGACAGTTATGTTGCTACTTACACGAACAAAATGCAACCAGTTAAGGGTAAGAGATTCTGGAAAGTTCATTTAGTCCAGCCAATTGAACCACCTCTTATACCGAAAATGCCAGAAAGGCCCAAGAAGATCAAGAAAAAAAAACAAAACTGAAACCAAAAGATATGTTGAAGAACAAGAGGACACAGTTGCAACTTAAACTTCAACAAACAAAAGGTATTGAAATACGAAAGTTGTATAAGAAGGGAAAGCAGCAAAGTTGTGGTATTTGTGGGGAATATGGGTATAATAAAAGGAGCTGTGAAAAGGTAATAACAAATTATTTTTTCATTGAGAATTGAGTTAATCTATACTGGAATATGAAATTTATATGCATTGTTTGCTTTATCATAAGTGAATAGAAAGAAAGGAGAGCAAGATGAAGCAACTACACCAAATGTTGAAGCTACACCAGCACCTGAGGCTACACTTGCATCTCAAGCTACTCCAAAAACTCATGCTGCTCCTGTCCCTAATGTTGGTCCTTCATCAGGTGATCGTGCATTAAAAAAATCAAGAAAACCAAATGTCCTTGAGGAAAAAAATGGATCAAAGAACGATTAATTCAAACCAATCTAGCCAAGAATGTGGTTTTGGTGTTTTCTACAATGAAAGTGGGAATATTATTTATAATGTAAGTTTAATTTTCAACCAACTACTAATACTTAATTTTTTTATTGCACTTGTTTAATAAAATTAATCATTCTTTTTCCTAATTGTAATAAAATATAGCAACCTGGACTAGATTCAAGCTATGTGGTTAGATCATATACAGTTGGAATTAGAAATTCTGACGATGAGGATCCAGATCCTATCATGCCAGACCATGATCTAGACCCTAAGAAGAAATTTCAAATTCCATGTGAGAAGGACATTAACATAATGGCAAGGAAAAAACAGCATGTTACTACTAGTTCAAGACTTATTGAGTTAAAAGGCAATGGATATGACGTGCCACTTCTAACAAATTTGCCATTCAAGCCTCCGGCAAAGAAGACAATTCTTTTAAATGATCTTGACAAAGAAAAGAATAAGAGAAAATCTAAGATAGCCAAAAAGGATTAGATATGTTTTTTACATGTTAATTTTGAAACTGTAATGCTGGATGATTGATGGCTGTATTTTTTGTGACATGATAAGATTTGTATTTTTTGGATGTTCAACCCAAATATATGGATGTTGATATATTTCTTAATGAAATATGTAAATAACATTCACATTATAATTTATTGTCTGTCTAGTTTAATTGGAATTATTGCTTACCAGGACTGTGTATAAAATCAATCACTTTAACTATAACCCTTACAGGTTGACAAATTGTAGGTAGGTGCTTAATTGTAATATGATGTATATGTAACATCATTAGAACATCTCCATGTACAAACCATACAAATATTCAATTTAGGGTACAATTACATTACCATAAAACCAATTGACCACATACACTATAATTCCGATTAAGTTAATAAAAAATATACATTAACATTTAATTTGCAAGTGAAATATAGTTTAAACTACTTCACACAAGCAATAAACAAGCATCCAACAATAAATGCACAAATCATTTGCATCAACCACCTAAACCAACCACAACTGACATCTTTGAATTAACTAAATTCTCTATCTCTTTCTTCATTCTCATCATCATCTCAACATACATATTACTTTCATTCATTTGCATATTCATGTCTTAGCTTTCAGTCCTTTTGTTCAATCTCATAATTTCTTTCTCCAACTTCAGTATCTCCCTATGCATATCATACAGTAGGAGTCTTGACCTCTCTCTCATCCCCTTAACAATTTCATACCAAGCAAAGAAACTACATTCCATCGTCTATTAATAGACCCAAAAATATAGTCCCTCATTCACACATATTACAAAATCATAAATAGCTTGCACATAAAAAACATGGATTTGATACGCTCCACGAAATTAACCTAATGGCTTTGTCACCGCAAAAACACCTTGGCCATGCTACTTCATTCACGTAGTCCTCATTATTTTCCCTTGTTCGAAATCACATGTCTGATGACAAGTAAGTTGAGTTATATAAAGACATGACGGTAGCTTGGTTGAGTAATATAACAAGATTTTCTGAAACGAGAAAAAAAAGACTGGTATTAATGGAATAACAACCACTGCAATGGAGAGGAAGAGCGATAATGATGATTTTTTCTTATAGAAGCGCTGAGGTAATTTTTCTTGCTTTCATTCTTTTAGTTCTTTTATCTCTAAGGTTTGGTTGCTTTAATTTTTTTGTTTTAATATTCGTTTAGTTCTTCAATTCTAGTGTCTGAATGTGGTTCCATCTACTGGTTTTTGACTAATTTTGAGCTGAGATTTGTTTTAATGTTGCTGATATTTTTGAGTTTTTTTTTTGTGTGTGTATTCTACTAGTTTGTGTGTTTAGTACTCGACCGCAAGCCCACCCTCTATCCATATATGGTATATATATGATATAGCATATATATATAGTTTAATATTAGATATAATTGCTAAGATAATAGGTTATATATATTGGAGGTATGATAAGTAAATATTAATTATAATATTATAAGTTATAATATTATGGTAATATATTAATGATGTTTTAATCCTATGATACTATACATTAATACTATGATGGTATATACATTAATATACTATCATAATAATATTTGAGATATAATGTAATAATGATAGTATATTTATTATCACATGATTAATAATATACACTATGTATTTATATTGATAATGATAAGCAAGACTTCTCTTGAATATTTACGCAAGGTCCATTGTCCTCAAAATTCCCAACAACTTTTTCAACTCAAACAGCTATCAGGCCCTTGAAAAAGTTGAAACAAATGAGGCCTTAATCTTTTTTGAATAGTGTTATTTGGAGTTGGATCATCTGAATTTTGATTCATGGACTATTACATAATATATAATATCAGGTTGTTTGTTAATAGGTAATATAATCTTTCATTACCTATATTATTATTAATATATACCTATAATCGTAATTAATTTTACTGGACACAGAAGTGGACTTTATCCTTGTATATAATAAACTATTATACTGATAATGACATTATAATTACCATTTTTCTAGTTTATTTTTGTTTAATAGACAATTATATTAATGATTTTCTCTTTTATGTATTTTGTACAGGCCATGTATTAGGATGTTATTGAGATTTTAATAATGTATTTTTGTTACAATTATATTAGATTTTATATTAATGGACAATTATATTAATTGCCATTTTTTCTTTGTATGTATGGATAAATCATCATCAGATTGGTTTATAGGATTTACAATGATTTTTTATAATATTTATTTAATGGATTGGAAAATTAAATGGGTTAAACAAATTTGAATGACTGAAATTTATTCCAATTATAAGGAAAATGTCCACTTTAAATATTATTGCAAATTTAAGAAAAAAAAGATTTTAATAATAAGTTCAACATTGCAATGGAAAAAATCTTAGAAATTATATTCAAATAATATTTGGTCCAATCCAATCCAACCCAATCCAAATACAGATGGGATTAATGGGTTGGTTTGGGTTTGCTGTAAATATCATCCAACCCAACCCATGATCATCCCTACAGTAAGCTGGTGTAACATTCTTTGTGTTGTAGTGAAAGAAGCGGACTTTATTATTATCCAGTACTCCATAAAAGGGGAAAGAAGTGGAAGATAATGTTTGAAGGACTAGTCCATTGTGTGCTGGTGGGTTATCTCGATCGTTATGTAAAAAATATTCAAAAAGACCAGCTTAAGCTTAGCCTTTGGAATGGTAAGCTGTGTTTTGTTTTTCTTCTTCTCTCCTTTATGAAAATTCTGTCTTTTTAATGGGTAAAGTTAGTTTTTTCTCATTTTCCGATTGTTTTATTATAACCACTTGTAAGTTGTAACTACCGGTAACTTCAAAGCCTAATCTTCACAAAAGAAGTATTGCTGGAGAATGTAGAGCTAATTCCTGAAGCTTTTGATCATCTCCAGTTGCCATTTGCTATGAAGCTGGGTATGCATATAAATTTGGTTTTTATGTTTCAGTGTCCATAGAATTTTATTCCCCTCTTCCTATAAATGTTTGAATTTGTTTTCTTCTTAATAGGTAGGGTTGGGAGGCTAAGCATCAAAATTTCATGGAAAAAGCTTGGATGGGACCACCCCATCATTATTGTTTTAGAAGATGTATTCATTTGTGCATCTTAACGGGATGAGCATGAGGTACATAAATCTCAGATATTTCTTCTACAAGCAATTCAAATAATTCATAGAAACATTTTCATTTATAATTACATTCATGTGATTATCCATTTCTTTATTTATTTGCTGTTGTAGTGGAGTATGGAGGTGGTTGAAAGAAGAGAATTTGCTGGCAAAAAGGCTCAGCTTGCTGCTGTGGAGCTTGCAAAATTATCAAGACGTGTTTGTGGTAAGCTTTTTGACATCAACTTTCTAGTGATTCCAAATGCCAAAAATCCATCTGGTTCCTTGAAAGGCTGTGTGTTAGTAATCTACCTTGTTTAATCAAATTTATATCTTGGTTGTTTAGGTACATGCAGTTATGATTGGTAAGTATAATCCATGTACATAATTTCTGTGAATCACAAAATTTACCCTAATTGTGGACAGCATGGTCATACATTTTTCTCCTTGCTAGCTTATATTTTATTTCATTTTCTTGATTGAAAAACATGAATGAGACTGTAATGTTTTTCTTCCAATTATTTTGAAATTTAATGAGTGAACATGGTTTTACATTTTGTCTTTATTTAATAAATAAAGTTTATGCTTGATTTAGGAGTGGTTGCCTTTGCCAATATTTTTAACTTTTTTTTCTTTAAATGTCTTCTAGATAATCAAGCTGGGAACTCATTTATCTCATAAATTACTGCGAAGGTGATATTACATTATTTTGATTCATTGTCACTAATGTTGTATGGAATTTTTCCCCTTTTACCTTCCTCGCCCCGCAGAAATAATGATGGCTTTTTTTAGTTTATATTTGATTCTAGGTGTCTTCTAATCTCTTAGGGGATGCACCTTTGATTATTATTGTGACCAAGGTTGTTGCTTTACTTCTAGGTTCTCGACAACATACAAGTATCAATTAAAATTTCCACATCCAGTACAGGCACATGCAACTTGACTCTATAAGTTTATCATGTTTGCCCTTCAATCATGAATGGTATATTGTTTAAATTTGTTGCTTCTGCAGCTGTTCCCATTTATGTTGCAAGCAGCTCTCTCTTTCTTTCTTTTTTTAATCACTTTATGCACACCAGTTCATAAATGTGAGTTAATGGAGCAAGTATTTTTACATAAACATGAAGTGGATGAAAATTGAAGGATTGCTTAAAAATCCTTTGGCTATAGATCTCTATTTGGATGAAGTTGTGGTTTAGCATCAAAGGGTTAGAATGTATAGTCCATCCAACCTAATGACAAACATTTAAACAAACTAGCTAAGGCTGGGCTTCGGCTCCGGCTGAATATGAGTGTAATTGAATCTTTATAATTGTTTTGAGGCCAAAAAACCATCTACCTTGGATGAAATTTGAACCATAGTTAAAAATATAGGCAGCCACCTAACAGTCTGGCTTATGTTTCACATAGGAGATTACTTGGAGATATTTGTTTTATTGTATTACACATGTGACAGCATAATATAATGCAAACTAATATGAATACAATGGTTGGTAAATTTTTTAAAAATTAATATGGAGATAATATAATACATGATAAGGTTTTTTGTTCCTAATACTATATATAATTTAATACACCATGACCACTAAGTTTGTGTAATATAGTATAAATCGTATTAGAAAAAAAAGTTTCCATTGTCTTCTTGTTTGCGGTGTGACCTGATCTCCGACATTTTTATCATTTGCCACACTTTGCCATTACTGCCACTACTGCCCTGCCACCACTGCTTGTTGGGGAAATTCTTAGGATTAAGAACATAAATTTCATTTCCAATTTCCCATAAAAAACAAATTACATATGCCTATTTATAGGTTTACATTTCAACCATAAACTTAAGCCACTAACTAATTAATTCCACTAAATAAATAACCCATAACTTTATTAATCCACTAACTAACTAACTAATTAATAATTAACAAAAACATTACAAAAATGTTAAAATAAAATTTACTAACTTAGTCACTACATAAAAAATAATAATTTTGAATCAATTCTCCAATATACTCCTTTGATTCAAAATTGTACACATTTAATTATTTTATTCGAACATCTCTCTTTAATGTACATTTCAATTCAATTTTTCTCTAAAATATGATAAAGAACAGAATCAAGAAAACCAAAAAAAACAAGTAAAACAGCAATCAAATAGGGAAATGGATGAAAAAAATGTTGAATTTCGTTGATAAATGATTGTAAAACAGCATTACAATCCCAAGAAGGCAATCTTCCCTCTCCAAACAATGGAGCCTTGCTTAACAGGAGCAAAATACAAATGATTCCAAAGATCCCTCTCCCCCTCTCTTCCTAGCTTATATAACCAAAACAAAAGAAATGCTGAAATCGTTTTTCTCCCTGGGTGCCAAGCTGGACACCAGGTGCACGCACTCTGCCCCTAACTGAATTATTCCAACCAAATTCGCCCACTGCCATTGCTGTGTTTCTACCTTCTTGACTCCCAACTACACTTTCTTCTTCTTATGAGCATAAGTCTGCAGCTTCCTAGGCCCAAGTGAGTCCGACCTAGCTTGAGTAGCAAGCTTCTCCATCAATGCCACCCTCTTCAAATAAAGTCTTGTCCTCAAGACTTAGGTATTCATTCCTTAAGTATCTAATAGCTTCGGTACTCTGATCCCTGGTGTCCTTTTTCATCTTTTCATTAATCACAGAACTCTCCAATTTCAGATGCCCCTGCAAGGTACCATGTCTTGCTCCTGGCTTTACTCTAACATTCATATCCAGCCTCGAAGAACCAGGTTCAAGGACATTGTTTCTTCCAATTCTGTGTACAACCTGCCCACCATTGTTTCCCTTGACATAAGCCAAGGTGTCGAATGTCTCATTATACAAACTTCCATTGCGAGTTTGGCAGCTTCAACTTCATACAATTCAGAAACATCATTTATAGGGGCATTATTACTAGATTGGTTGACGTATTGAGATTCCTCAGCAGCATTCCCAATTTAACTAATCTGAGCTTGTTCGATCACTATTGCACAAGACAAGAGGTTTACATCTCCCTCAAGATCACCTATATTCCTACTGTCATTGCAAAGATTTATACTCTCTACATGAGGACATGCAGTGCATTCAATGTCTATCTTATCAAGAACCGACTTGGGTGAGGTATTTGAAATCCTAAGATACATGCCATGATCAACAATTGCAGGATAGATGGGTGCATCAGGATTCATTGAATTATATGGTTCTAGGCCAACAATGACACCCGAAACCAACCTATATAAAGAACAGCAAATAGAAAACGCAAGCCCATCTCTCAATGAAAGCATCCCATCCACTCTAAAGGAAAAATACCTAATGGGAAGTCCATATGCCCCCCAACCTGCCTTGAAGCCCAGATAACAATCATCAAATATGACAAAAAACATGGTACACACATTCATAGTGGTCACTATAGCTTGTACAGTAGAACTCTCCTTGAGTCTCACGCACAATAGTCCAGTAACAATTATTAAAAATGTAGCACATAGGTCAATGACAATATCTAATCCTGGAATATGCTGATGAGCTAGGAAAAGGGGTAGACTAACCTGACCAAATACCAATCTCCGGAAAGCTAGAAGTGGTTCTCTTGCCCAAAGTGATGGTTGTGTAAATCTAAGCTGGTTTTCCCAATTATTCATCAATTTAGTGAATTCCAGATCACCCTGCTGAAACTTTTTCTCCAAGAATGATTCACCACCAAGAAAGGCGTGGAAGTCCTCTAACTCCCTTAGCAAGTAGAGTTTCACAATAAATGGATAAGCCCGTATGTATGGATCCATTCCAGCAGCAGCAAGAGGAGCAATCAGCGCTTGTTTGGACAGTGCAATCTTCTCGCCGACTGAGAATCGATCCTTTTTCATCATAGCTTGGAGAATCTTTGCAACATTCATATCAAACCAAGCATTACTTTCAAAGCCACTACATACAAGACCTTCTTCATCAGCCCCACTGAGGTAATTACCCATCATGTCCCATTTTCCAAGCCTCCACGCTGCCTGCACACCCTGCATACACCATGTTTTCTTGTACCGAGGAAACCTAGAAATTAAGCCATCCACGTGTGTGGCCATAGTCTGAAGGTGACACATGTTCAGCAGACAATTAAGGGCATCTGAATGCTTGTGAACTGAAGTAGGCTCCATCTGCAAGGCCTGACCTCCAAACAGATTTCTGCGATCTCTCTCCCGTTCAAGAGCTTTGAAACGGTCATCATTTTCAAATATTACTACCACTTTGCTCCATCTTGTGCTTGATGTCAGCTCTCTGGATTCTTCTAGCATCTTCCTAAATTCTTCCTTCACTCTTCCCTGTTTAATTCTCCTTTCCTCAGCTTTCTATTTTTTCTTTTGACCCAAGTACTCATTAAAAGCTTGCTTCCGCTCTCCAAGTGTTTTCAGTGCACCGTATCTTTTGCCTTAAAGTATCAACCTCATGGCCTGGTCCCAGGTCCAGTCGGGTCCAACATTTACGGAGTCTAAAACTGCTTTAAATGCATTTTTTGCCTCCAGCTTATCAACATAAGTCAAAGGCTCTTGACTAACTGCTTTTTCTTCCGATGGAATCTGACCTCCAAATAGCAATGCCAACTTCTGCGAGATGAATTCGTGTGTAGCGCTTGAGTCAAAAAGCAGGTCAATGGGTTTACTATGAGTGGTCCATTGAACCTTCAGCCTTCTTGGCACCTGGGCGTGGCTTTTGGGTCCAATTAAAACTTTGATTGCATTGTAATCACCTCTCATCCCTTCTTCTTCTTCCTCTGGTTCAACCAATTTCATCCCTTCTCCTGTTTGTTGCCCTGTATCCACATATAATTCGTTCTCCAAGATGGAGACCCGAAGCACTCCATCATTGCATCTGTGTTGGGGGCTGGATGGCTGCATCCATTTGAAGCAGAGACCCCACCGACCATGCTCCCCGATCTCCTTCAACGATAGATGGTGCGGCCCCTTGTTTCGCTGCCCCAGTTGCATTTGTGTGGGAGGAAGGCATGTGCATGGTGGAGCTTTTACCGGGATTAATGGGCTTCGGTCTTTAGTTTTAAACCATGGGCCTTGTGGATCCACTTCTATTTGCATAGTTGGGTGAACGATCGGTGGAGCATGAGGAAGCTTAGATCTGCTCCAAATCCCTTCCTCATTTATTGTCGATCTGCTCTCTGAGGGACTGAAGGTGAGCTCTGCAATGCGCGACGTTGGAGAATCGTGGCGACTCTCATTCTTGGGAATAGGTGGTCGGACGACTAGTAAGGAGAGGAGCGGTGCTTCAGATCTGTTCCAGTCTCCTCCTCCTCTCTCCCTTGAGATAGCCGATTGGCTCCCTAGGGGCCTGAAAGCGAGCTCGATATCTCTAGCTAATGCCATAGCCTTCTCACAGTTTTGAGGTTTCAGAAATCTAACCCATCGCCCTATCTCTTCCTTCAATCCTTCCATGAAGTAACTTAGAAGCTGAGCTCCCGATATCTGTGGAATATTCCCAGTAATTGCTTCTAACTCCTTAATATATTCATCCATTGTACCAAGCTGAACCAAGGCTTGTAACTCCTTGTAAGGTTCCTGGAAATTTACGGGTTTCCTAAACTTGATGCTGGAATGAATGAGTTCTCGTCTTGGAGATCCATTGCTTATATCAATTTCATTATTTGTTGGTTGGGTGTCTCCTTCATCATCTAGGGGCTGTTCTTCTATTATTTTCGTTATTTTGGCATCCAAAGAATCGAATTTCTCTACTACAAATTTCTGGAAAGCAGATATGGATCTTTATAATGCACTTATAGATTTCTCATGGCCATCGACTCGCTCCTGCAAATCGTTCTTGGATTGCAAACAGGTTTTAGGTGGGTCTGCCATTGCTTTCGTTTCCTACAGACGGCGCCAATTGATAAAGAACAAAATCAGGAAAACCAAAAAAACAAGTAAAACAGTAATCAAATAGGGAAATGGATGAAAAGAAGGTTGAATTTCGTTGATAAATGATTGTAAAACAACATTACAATCCCAAGAAGGAAATCTTCCCTCTCCAAACAATGGAGCCCTACTTAATAGCAGCAAAATACAAATGATTTCCAAAGATCCCTCTCCCCCTCTCTTCCTAGCTTATATAACCAAAACAAAAGAAATGCTGAAATCGTTTTTCTCCTTGGGTGCCAAGCTGGACACCAGGTGCACGCACTCTGCCCCTAACTGAATTATTCCAACCAAATTCCCCCACTGCCCTTGCTGTGTTTTTTCCTTCTTGACTCCCAACTGCACTTTCTTCTTCTTATGAGCATAAGTCTGCAGCTTCCTAGGCCCAAGTGAGTCCGGCCCAGCTTGAGTAGTAGCTTCTCCATCAAAATACTTTCTCTTTAATTCATGTTTCACTTTTTCATCAAACTTTAATTCTTGATGTACTCTTTCATCAATTTTTTGCCATTAAATTTTTTCTTTTAGAGCACTTGTCTCCAACTATCAAAAAATAGATGCTTCCTCTTATGCCAAACCACTGTTGGAAAAATTTTTAGGATCAAGAAAACATAATTTCATTTCTCATTTTCCATCAAAAACAAATTAAACATGCCTGTTTATAGGTGTACATTTCAACCATAAACTTAGGCCACTAACCAATTAATTCCACTAAATAACTAATCCATAACTCTATTAATCCACTAACTTCACTACCACCATTAACTCCACTAACTAAATAACAATTAACAAAAACATTATAAACATGTTAAAATAAATTTACTAATTTAGGTACTACATAAAAAATAATGATTTTGAATCAATTCTCAAACACTGTCCAGTCTCACTACCGCTACTGTTGCCGCCACCATGACCACCAACACACTGCTGCCACAACCGCCACTGTTGCTGCCGCCACTGCCACCACCCATCATCACCGCCATCGCTGCTGCCAATGCCACTGCCATCGCCACCGCCACCATACTACCACCACCGCCACGACCATGACCGCAACCACACCGTTGCCACCATGACCGCCACCACACCGTTGCTGCCATGATTACCACTACCATAGCCATCGTCACCAACACCGTCCCATCACAACCGATGCCACCACCATCGCCACTGCTGTTGCCACCACATCAAACTGCCACTACAGTCATCACCGATATCGCCACCACCATCACCGTCACCGTGACCATTTTCATCTAATGATTATTAATTTATCTATTGATATATATTTACATTCTAAGAAATTTGTATAATTTAAAGAAAACAAAATTGATGTACATATGAAAAATCGCATTTTATAATCAATTTTTTTTCTAAATTAGTAACATTAAAAATAATTTAATTTTACATATTTTTAAATTTTTTAAGAAATAATACAGTACACTATTGTATATCAAACAAAGTATAAAATATTACGGGTTAGTATAGTTTTGTACTAAACACTATATAAAATAATGCAAGTTAGAAAGTAAGGTAATGCTATACAAACTAATATAATACAACAAATCAAATGTGCCAGTAATGTTTACCATTGTCTTATCATTATATTTGTCTTTTGTAAAACTATTATTCCTGTAATTTGTTGCTGAAAATTGGCACGAGTCTTACAGTTTTCTAATATACTAATACTAATGTTATTCTATTTGCAATTCAAGTTTAGTAATAATTATGATTGTAATGCTTGTCGATCATTTTCTCATAAAATATTTTTCAAAATCTATACCCCTTTGGGATGTTTTTAGGGTTTAGAAATTCAACTTTTGTTGAACTGCTGCGGATATATTGAATGATTGAATCTCGAAGAGGCTTTATTCAATTTTTTTTTAAAAGTTATCATTTAATGAGAAAAGAAATCTTTATATATGTAAAAATTTAGGGAATGTAAATGTGAAGCCTTTCTATCTATTGAAACCTTAAAGACCCTTTAACCGTGGTTTGCAATAAATTCCATTTGAAATGTTTTCTGCCTCCTTTTTCTTTCCTATATCGGTGAATACATTGTGTATTCATTGGCTTTAGTAGAATTAATGTATTTATGACTTGTATTTTATTGTTTTGGGAAATCTTTCTCCATTATCTGCAACTTATCAATTATATTATCAATTAAAATATGATTATGTGCTTAATTTTGCTGTCTTATTTTTCCCGTTCTCATTGCTTGTACAATTTTGTATTTTGATTATTATATACTTGAATTGATAGACATGATATTGTTTTTTCTGTGTACTTTTGCAGTCACAGGTTTTGTTGAGTTTAAAGTTCTCCAGCTTGATAATAAAGCAAAATCTGGTTGGGTAATTATTTATTTATTTATTTTTTAAATGTTATCCCATAATGCATTTGTGGTTTTCTTTAACTATTCACTTTCCCATCTGTTTCTTGAATAAGTTGCAGCCGAGAAATGATGCACTGTTAAATCTTCTTTTATTTTGCAATATCAATGATGTAACGTGCTAGCATTCATACACTCTTTTTTTTATTTTATTAGTATTGGTATGCGGTTAGCAATGCTTTATGTTATTGATATAGAGGTATGTGATCCCTTCACTTAAAGATGAAAGAAGATTAGGAAAAGATGATCCCTAAACCTCAAGGTAAAAGCGATCCCTCATTTGAAAGAGGTTGAAGATAAATAAAAAGATGGAATTATGAGGTATGTTGGTCATGATGTTTTTGGAGAATGAAGGATTGGAGGCAAATTTATGGCAATTAAAAATAATTATTTTTTTGAATTCATCACTAAAGGATTGTTGTTGAGAGGCATGGGTTTTGACTCAATTAGAAATTTACATGTTGGATTTGCTAGATCTTTGCAATATTATTAAAATCGAACCAGCTTAACTGCAAACCCCCAGTTGGTCCAATCGGTTCAATGTACAAAAAAAGGAAGGATCCATTTTGAATTGGTAGAAAATTGGTTAAACCGAGCTGAATTGGAAAAAATTGTATAAAATCTTAATAAACCGGTTTGAATTTGGAAAAATCAATTTTTATCCAAAATATCCAGACAATATTATTTTTTGTTACAAAAAAAAAGTAAAAGTATAAATACAAAATAATTAAAATTAAGCAATTTTAATGAATTTTTTATGAATAAAATAAAAAATATAATTTATATTTGATGAATTTCCTTGAAAATTTATAATTTTTTACTATATTTATCTTAAATTTTAGTTATAAATATTGAATGGCTTGAAAATATTGTCTTATTATTAATGTTTGAAAATAAATGTATTTTTTAACACTATTTTTAATTTTTTTATATAGTGATATTTTCATAATCTTAATATATAACTTAAAAAATAATGTTATTTTTCAAAAAAGAAAAAAACCCAGTTGAACCCCAATGAACAGGTCTAACCATGAACTCTTAAGCTCTACGATTCTTTATTTAGTTCGGTTTTAATAACATCGGATCTTTGGATGAGGTTGGGATGGTTTTCAAATTGTTTGTGATTGCTTAGGTTGTAATCCAAGGTAACGAATATTAGTTGTCATGTAGCTTTTTATATCAAGCAAGATATTTAGAAGAAAGCTTTCTTTTCTTTTAGAGGGACATACTACCATGACTTATTTTTGCTTTTATACCATCCCTTTGAGCTTCTTTTAGTCCTTTTCTATAATCTTAGCATTAGCATCAACAAATATTGGGAAATGTTGAGAGATTACATGAAGGTTTTGAGAATAAAAGATTTTCTTAATATCTCATTTGTATAAAAGAAAAAGTACAATAGCTTTTTTATGTGGAGAACATACTACTAATTGGGAAATATACAACTAGCCTATATTAAAAATACAATCTATCCTTAATTGCAAAATCAACTACGGAAACACATCATGATAGTTTACGCTTTTCCTCGGTGCAAAAATATTACACATGTCAAACTTGCAAATTAAGGTGTGGAAGGCTTGATTGTTGAGTTCTCTGAAAACATTAGCGAGCTATTTTCATATGTCACATGAAATATACTCAAGACACCATGAATTAACTTTTCTTCGATGAAATGTTGAAAAATTTAGATGTGCTTCGTCTGGTCATGTTGAATAGGACCATGAATTATATTGATTGTAGCCTTATTATCGTAGTACAAGGAAAGTTTGTCTTTTCTAGCCAACTTCAACTCTTCTAGTAACTTTTACAGCCATAGAAACTCACATATACTTTGAGCCATAGCTCTATATTTTGCTTCTGTACTTGATCTACCAACCACACTTTGTTTCTAGCTCTTTCAAGTAACTAAGTTACTCCTTCAAGAATGCAATACCTAGAGGTAGATCTGTCATCTAGAGATTTAGCTTAATCTGCGTTTGTAAAGGTTTTAATTCAAAGATGACCATGTTTGGAGAAAATAAGACTTTTTTCTAGAGTTGACTTTAGATACTGCAAAATGCGAAAAACAGGCTGCATATGAGTTTCTATAAGATCATGCATAAACACCAAGCTAACAGCATATGTAATATCTGGTTTGATATGAGCCTTCCAATCAGTCTCTAATATCTTCCTTTATCAATTGATTTTTCAATTCTTGCTTGCAACTTATGGTTGCTTTCAATGGGTGATTTTGTTGGTTTACATCCTAGCATAGTAATTTCATCCAAAAGATCCAGGATGTATTTCTTCTGGAAAATGAAGATTCCTTTGGTAGATCTGGCAACTTCAATTAGCAAAAAGTAGTGTAATTTTTCAAGATCCTTATCTCAAACTTCTAGGCCAAAAGCTGATTCAGCCGAGCCAGCTCTTCTTTATTGTTAGAAAATAAGGAATACAGCTGTATACAGTTAGATGTTATAGTGTATAACAGCTGTATATAGTTAGATGTTATAGTGTATAACAGCTGTATAATAGGTGTAAACTTACCTTTTCTCTTTGTATTAATAGGTAGTCTAACCTAAAATATAATTTAATTGAATACAACAAATTCAATTCCCATTATGTTTTCTCACATGGTATCAGAGCCTTTGGCTCTTTTTTGGGTCTTTTCTTGTGTGAGGGTTGAGTTTCCCTTGTTTCTTCTGTTGGGATTTTTGGGTTTCGGCAGTAGTGGGTGAATCTGCCCCACCTTGGGTCACCAAGTTTCGGTGACTTGTTTCACTCACTGTTGACTTTAGAAGGTGCACCAGTAGATTTTTGGTCTTCGTACAAAATTTGATGACCAGAAGACCGGCTAGTGCACCCACGTGCCACCACAAAGATCTATTTTCGTCTTCACATGCCAGCGCGTGGGAGCGCTTGCCTTGTCCTTCGGTCCTTCGATCTTGTTTTTGATGTCGATTTGTTGTTTTCGGCATGGATGTAGTGCCAGTTTTGTCCTTTACCTCTCTTCTAAAGGTCTCTCTCTCTCAAGTTGTTTCTTGCATATGCTTCTTCTTAGGTGTGGTTACTAGTTCTTGGCATTTCTGCTTCGTGGTTTCTACTTCTATTTTGGAAGACGTGTTGACTTATATTGCTGAGGGGGAGATTGTTCGTCATAGCAGTAATCATCCCACGGTGGAGGCTTGATGAGTGGTCAAATCCCAGTTAATTTGGGTTCACTTTGCTGCCTTATTGATGCTTTTGTTATTTATGGATATTGGTGTTAATTTTTTTTTTTCATTTTATTTTGAAGCCTGGGTTTACATCATAGAATAAATTTGTAACAAGATGAAGCATAATTTATACTTCAGCTTGAGGGGTAGTGTTAAAAAATAAGAAATACAGTTGTATACAGTTAGATGTTATAGTTATAATAGCTATATAATAGGTGTAAACTTACCGTTCTTACCTTTTCTCTTTGTATAAATAAGTAGTCTAACCTAAAATATAATTCAATTAAATATAGACAAATTCAATTCCCATTGTGTTTTCTCACATTTATCATTTCTTGCCTTTACTATGTCATCTACATAAACAATAAAAAGAGAGATCTTACCCTTGTAATGTCTTATAAAGGAGGCATGATCAATATTTCTCTATTGATATCCAAAAGAGATCATGGCCTTGCTAGATCTGTTGAACTAAGCTTTAGGAGATTGTTTCAATCTATTCAAGGCTTTCTTCAGTTTGTGCACCTGTCCTCGAGTCTTTTCTTTATCAAAATTAGGAGGAATTCTATCTAGACCTCATTTTCCAAGTCTCCATGTAGGAATGCATTTTTAAATCAAATTGTTGTAAATCTCAATTCAAGTTAGCTGTACAGGATAACAAGTTTCTGATTCTGTTCATTTTAGTAACGGGGGCAAATGTATCCTGATAATCTTCTTCATAAGATTGAGTGAATCCTTTTGTCACTAGTCTGGTTTTGAATTTTTTAATCGAACTATCAGTTTTGTGTTTTACTATGAACATCCATTTGTACCCAATTAACTTCTTGCTTGGAGGAGTAACTAGTTTTCAAGTTTATTTTTGGGGAGAGATTTATTTTTGAAATTTGGGTACTGTTTTTGAAAAATACCTAGAATAGAATTATAAATGAACTATAAAGAGAAACTATTACTAATTAGGAAATATAGAGGTAGCCTATATTAAAAATACAATCTATCCTTAATTGCAAAATCAACTACCATGATAGTTAACATTACATTAGTTTGGAGTACGAGCACCGTTATGAAACACAAAATTGGAAGTAAAAACATACACTATTTCATTGAGTGAATGACGAATATATACATATTACAAATGAAAAATATAGGCACTTCCTAGAATTAATATATAAAAATTACAAATGACAAATGTGAAAACTCTTTAGAATTAAGTTCTAATATCTTGTAAGTCAACTATACAAGTATTTACAATTGTAAAACTGCTCCTTAAGCTAGGGCATTCAATCATGCCCAACTTGTTCCAAATAAGTTAACTGGAGTCCCATTAAGAGCCTTTGTGAGAATATCCCGTAATTGATCTCTAGTCTTGACACATCTTGTAGGGATTAAGTTTTGCTGGATTTTCTAGCAAACAAAATGACAAACAGTCTTGATAAGTTTAGTGTGCTCATGAAATACAGGATTACATGCAATATGAAGAGCAATTTGATTGTCACACCACTATTTCATTGGTGATGAAGTTTTAAGACCAACTTCAATCAAAAGTTGATATATCCACATTACTCCACACACGGATTGGGCCACAGCTCTATATTTTGATTTTCTGCTTCATTGAGATACTACATTGTGCTTACTTTTCCAAGAGAGTAGATTTCCTCCAAAAAAGACATAATAATCCATAATGGATCTTTTATCCATTTTGGAACCTGCCCAATCTATATCTAAGAAACACTGAATACTATTGTGTCCATGATTTTTGTGCAATATACCATCTCCAAGAGCTCTTCAAGTAATACCAAATCTATTCCAAAGCTGCCTAATGATTAAGTGTGGGAGCAGCCTAATCTGATCAATAATATTAATTACATATGCAATATCTGGATGAGCCACTATTGGATAATTTGGCCTCCTAACCAGTCCTCTATAAATCTTGGGATCTTCAAAGAGTTCACTATCTTCTTTCACTAACTGCAAATTAGGAGTTATAGGTGTATTGTATAGCTTAGAACATATTTTTCCAATCTCTTTCAGCAAATCGAGAACATATTTCCTTTAAGATAATAAGATACCCTTCTTGCTCCTCATCTCAACACCAAATAAATATTTCAGAATTCCCAAATCTTTCATTTGAAATTGAGTGTGTATATATATTATTTGGCCACCTTTTTAGAAAGTAAATATAGATGTATATCTTTGGTAGTTTGTGAATTGGTTACTTGGGTCTTTTGCAATGCTAGGGCTTTAATAATTGTAATTTAATGATCTTGATTTGTGTGTTAAGTCTTTTGATTCCTTATGTGATTGATATTTTCCATTCTAATGGAATGGAATAATATTGAGAATTTGCAATGGGAAGGCATTTTCCCTTGAAGTTTTCTTGATTGGCTTGATCTTTGCTTTATGAATGATAATTGCATCATTCCCTTTCTTTCTAATAACAAGAAAAAATTTGAACTAGTCTCATAGGTTAATGTTTTAGCTTCCTTATTTATTTTTGTCATCATTTAAGTTTATGTTTTTCTATTGTGTTAGAGTATCAAGTGGAAAGGTGTCGGGGGGCCATGTAAACAAAAGTGTGAATATTGAAGATCTGGAAATCTATTGTACCACATGCAACGGAAATATTGATTCGACTAGTTTGGATAATGTTCAAACTCCGAATTCTAGGGCTCTGGAATACTTGAAGGCAATAAATTGGACCATTTACTGAAAGCATTTGATTTAACAGTGTCACTTGTGGTATGAAAAGTTTATTGCTAGTTATTTGTTACTATTATGTTCCATCATTGTTGCAAATTGTTATCATCTAATTGTTTGAGCAATTCCCCTTGTGTCTGCTTATACTAAGATTGTATATATATGTGTATTCATCTATGGAAGAAATAAGAAGGAATTAAGGTTTTTGTTCATGGTATCAGAGACTTCTTTATGGCTTTTAAAACCCTAGAATTGTTTTTTTGGGTGTTGGTTACCGAACTCACCTCCGTGGCCACTTGCTATTTTCTCTTTTTTTTTTTTTGCATAACCACGTGTTCTCCTTCTCTGTCCCTTACGTGCCCACTTGCTATTTTACTCTCCTCTTTACGTGGCCGCGTGCGTTCTATTTCTATCCCTTACACACCCATGTGCCCACGTGCTTTCTTCTTCTATCTTTTACGTGCCCACTTGATCTCTTCATTTATTCTTTGCATGCTCGTGTAACGTGTGTTTTCATTGAAAGTCTCATCATGTCAAATTTATCTAAAAGGCAATTCAATCGAGAAGGAGTCTGGTGCACTTATTGCAAGAAGCCACGTCACACTAAGGGCACTTGCTAGAAACTCCATGGAAAACCTCCAAATGTTGGAGGAAAGGGAGGTAATCGTGGAGGACAATCATGAGGACAACCCATATGACAAACACTATGGATGTTCTGAATGAAATATCAAATCAAGATGGATTTGAAACTCTTAAGGAAGAAATAGAAAAGCTAAAATCTATGTTGAATCCAGTTGGGACACCTGCAAGCTCTTGTTCCTTGGCTCAATCAGGTAATTTTTCTAATTCTTATGCTCTTAGTGCCTCTTTTCTAGTCTAAAATAGTACTTAGATCATAGATTCAGGTGCCACTGATCATATGGGTTTTTCACATCAACCCTTTGTCTCATATAAATGTTGTCCTAGCAATCAAAAAATCAAAATTACAGATGGAAGTTTTGCTACCACTGCTAGTCAGGGAACTATTCCTCTTACTTTCAGAATTGTGTTAAAAGATGTCTTACATGTCCCTAAATTAGCTGTGAATTTGTTGTCCATAAAACAAATTACATCTGCTTTGAATTGCAAAGTAACTTTTTATTCCACTCACTGTATTTTGTAGGACCTGGTCTCGGGGAAGATGATTGGACTTGCTAAGGAGAGGAATGGGCTCTATATCTTTGATACTAAGGAAGACACAAATTGTTTCCCTTCAAAAACCTATTTGTCTAGTCTTTCCACCAATAAAGATGATATTTTGTTGAACCATTATCGTCTTGGTCATCCACCATTTAGTTTGCTCAAAACTATGTTTCCTTTGTTATTCAAAAATATTGAAGTGAATAATTTGCATTGTGATGTGTGTGAACTTGCTAAACACAAACGTGTTTCTTATCCTTTGAGCAATACTAAAAGTACTGTTCCTTTTTCATTAATCCATTCGGATATATAGGGTTCTTCCAAAGTCTTGAACATTACAGGGGCAAGGTGGTTTGTTACATTTATAGATGACTGTACAAGGGTAACCTGGATTTATCTCAAGCAAAGCAAATCTGAAGTTGGTGAAACTTTTCCAAAGTTTTTCCAAATGATCAAGAATCAATTTGGGGTGAGAATAAAAAATCTAAGGAGTGATAATACAAGAGATTACTTCAACCAAAATCTTTCCTCTTTTCTTCAAAAAAAGGGAATTGTTCATTACTCAACTTGTGTTAATACACCGCAACAAAATGGGGTAGCCGAGAGGAAAAATAAACACCTTTTAAAAGTCACACGAACATTATTATTTCAAAATAATGTTCCTAAGTGTTATTAGGGGGAATCAGTTCTTACTGCAGCTCACTTGATAAATAGAATGCCCTCTAAACTTCTTGGTTTAAAGAGTCCAATGAATGTTTTTCATGAGTATTTCCTGGAGTCACAAATAGCCTCTAAATTACCACCAAAAGTCTTTGGTTGTGTGGTTTTTGTTCACATTCATAATGCTAACCAAGGAAAGCCTGATCCAAGGGCATTAAAATGCATCTTTGTTGGTTACTCTCCTACAAAAAAGGGTTATAAATGCTATCATCCTGCTTCCCGAAAATTTTTCACTTCAATAGATGTTTCTTTTGCTGAAAACCAACCTTTCTATTCAGATTCTTATCTTCAGGGGGAGAGGGTAAGTGAAGATAAAGAACACGAAATGTTTTTCCTTAATTTACAGGTTACTAGTCAACATGAAAATATTCAGCCACCAACTCAGCCAAATGTTCAGCCACCAACCCCATCATTTATTGATCAGCTGCAAGACCAATACCAGCTCACTGACCAGCCACATAACCAGCCTCTTAATGCATCAGAATCAAACTACAATGTACATCCAGTTGCTGAAAAAATCTATCCTAGTCTACTCGAGCAGAAAATAGCCAACTTCTACTCATTTATAGGTTCAAGCTTCGATTCCTGAACCAGGCTTGTAGTCACAGCCTGAACCAGGTATGCAGTCATAATTATCTTCTCCATTGATTTATGATTTGGACGTTCCTATAGCTGTTAGGAAAGGAGTTTGAAACTGTACTCAATATCCTATTTCTCACTTTGTGTCTTATGATAAAATCTCTCATAAACACCGTTGCTTACTCACTAATTTAGATACAGTTTCTATTTCCCAAAACTTTAAAGAGGCACTTAGGGATGAGAATTGGAAAATTTCCATGAATGAGGAAATGAATACACTCAATAAAAATAATACATGGGAAATTGTTGATCATCCAAAAGATAAGAAACTTGTAGGATTTAAATGGGTGTATGCAATTAAATTTAATGCAGATGGATCTTTGGAGAGATACAAGGCTAGATTAGTAGCCAAAGGGTAGACTCAAACACATGGAGTAGATTATCAAGAGACTTTTGCTCTAGTAGCTAAGATGAACACAATCCGAATTCTTTTATCCTTAGCTACTAACTTTAATTGGTGTTTACAGCAATTTGATGTCAAGAATGTCTTTTTACATGGTGATCTTGAGGAAGAGGTGTACATGGAACCTCCACCAGGTTTTGAGAAATACTTCAAAGATAATCAAGTATGCAGATTACGAAAGGCACTTTATGGGCTTAAACAATCACCACGGGCTTGGTTTGGAAAATTTACAAAAGTGATGTTAGGGATTGGCTACAAACAAAGCCAAGGAGACCATACTCTCTTCTTTAGACACTCAACAGTTGGGAAACTTACAGTCTTAATAGTATATGTTGATGATATTATTATGACAGGTGATGATGAGGAGGAAATTCTGAAGCTTAAAGCCAGACTTTCAAAAGAATTTGAGATCAAAGAGCTTGGAAAGCTTAAATATTTCCTAGGAATTGAAGTAGCTCGATCTAAAGAAGGTATTTTATTTCCCAACAAAAATACATTTTAGATCTCCTACGAGAGACATGAATGATGGGATGCAAGCCAATTGATACACCAATCGAAAAAAATCATCGGTTGAGTGAAGCAAAAGATGATGAAGCTGTTAATAAAGGAAGGTATCAGAAGTTGGTTGGAAAACTAATATACTTGTCTCACACACGTCCTGATATTGCATATGGTGTAAGGGTGATAAGTCAATTTATGCATGATCCCAAGAAGGTTCATATACAGGCTGCATATAGAGTGATTCAATACCTGAAATCTACTCCTGGAAAAGGAATCATGTTCAGAAAAGGAGCGGATATAAGTGTAGAAGCCTATACAAATGCAGACTATGCTGGCTCACTCACAGATCGACGCTCAACAACAGGTTACTGTACTATGATAGGTGGGAACTTAGTAATATGGAGAAGCAAGAAGCAGGCAGTGGTATCTAGATCAAGTGTAGAAGTTGAATTTCATGCAATGGCTCAAGGAATTTGTGAACTCTTGTGGATAAAGAAAATCTTAGAAGAATTACAAATTAAATGGCGTGAACCTATGAAGCTATATTCTGACAACAAATCTGCTATAAGCCTTGCACATAATCCAGTTCAACATGATAGAACAAAACATGTTGAGATAGACCGACACTTCATCAAGGAAAAGATTGAAAGTGGAATGATTTGTACTCCTTATGTTCCTATGAATGGTCAAATGGCTGATGTGCTCACAAAAGGATTGGACAGCTCAACTTTCAGAAATATTATTAGCAAGCTGGGAATGGAAAATATTTATTCTCTAGCTTGAGGGGGAGTGTTAGAGAATCTCATATTTTGTACAGTTGTAAAATTGATAGCTTTCCTAATTTATTTTTAATTGATAGCTTTCCTATTGTATTTTATCAATCACTGATTTTTAGGGATTAGTTTGTTACCTAAAATAGGATAATAATTTTGTATATATATGTGTATTCATCTATGGAAGAAATAAGAAGGAATTAAGGTTTTTGTTCATTTAGGGAAGTTTTCGTCCTTCTTGAATGATTTTTTTCATAAACAGCAAATGGAATGATCAGTTTTTCACGAAATGGCAGATTGGCTGAGGCATAGTACCATTATTGTTTTCATCGGAAAAGTTTAGAGATATATTCCAGCAATTTCATTAGTTTCGTACATCTTATATACTTTTAAATTTTACAAATTTATTTATAATTTTTAGATATATTTTTTATATTATTAATGAAGATTTAATTTGTATTAAAAAAAATCATGATAGACTCTATGTATAAAGTACTGAACATAAAATCAAGCTCATAATGGTGTAAGATGGGATGTGCAAAGTGCATATATTGGTTTAAAATTGACAAGAAATAGTTTTGCGTTGAAGTAAAATAGATGTTGAAGGGTTGAGTTCTCACCGGTAAAATATAAAATAATACAGGTTTAACAAAAACTTTTGAACTCAATTTCTTAATAAAACATCAACAATTTATGTGCCAGTATACCTATTTATATCAATTAGGATTAAACTTTTGGCTGAAAGGCATCCTAACCAAAATAAAAGACTTATTAAAGATCATTTTAGATGAAGATCAAACAGGAGCACGAACAAAACTAAATAGGGAAAATGTGTAAAAAAAACAAAATAAGGGAATTTGAGTTAAGTCCTAAAGAATCTCATTTTGGCTTAAATGCTCCGGCATTGTCACCCAATTCATGAACAACTTCTATTTTACCAATCTTTTTATATGGTCCAATGCTGTGGATTAATGGATTTTTGAAATGTAAGTTTTAAATTATTTGGTATAAGTGAATTTGATGCAAACGAAGTATATGTATTTCAATATCATAGGGATTAACTCGTGCTTGCTATTTACCTCAAATTTTGTTATTTTGTTTTGGCAATTAGATAATATTTGCTTCAAATATTGTATTCTTTAAATCTACATACATTATGGACGTTGTTCTTCTGTAGCTTCATGTTTTTCCTAGTTTGCTGGAAAAAGTAAAAAATGAACGCCAATGGCAAGTTTTTTCATAAGTATTTATTACTTCTATAGCTAAGAATAGTTTTTAATTTATTTGTAAGTGAATGATGTAGGTATGGACGGTGCCGTTCTTGGGGTCATTCCCTTGCAAGAAAACATAATGGCTAGCAGGTATTATGGTGGCATTATGCACAACAATGTGTCCTATCGGATGTCCATAAGAAGTTGAAGAATACCTCATGGAGATACTTAGGACAACGATTATAAGTATATTTGCCATTATTATAAGGCTTGTATTATTGATATATGATGCTTTTTGTGCTGTGATATATGGCTTGCAAAATTGATGTTCCTTTTGGTTGTATATTTTTTTCTTTTGCAACATTTGTAATGTTACTTCTCTTTGTTTTTGTATTGGCTTCTCAGTAATCACAGTTTGTTAACAACTATCTGAAGGGGGGTCTATTTTTGTATTTTGCTAAAAGAAAGGGATAAATGTATAAGCATCCACACATACTCAGTGCAATTCTATGTTACTATTGACTTGGTATTGTAATGATATTATGTGAAAAGTCTCTGCATTATCTGAAGATCTGTTAAGTTTGGTTTTATATTTAACAACTTTCTGCTGCAACTCTATAGAAGTTGTGTTTAGCTGTTGAGTGACCATGATCAAATTTTTGTTCGTATGCTATCATGTTAACGATTATAAGAACATAGTTTGAAAAGGCGTGAAAAGACTTGTTCTTTGTCTTATAATCCCTAACAAGTCGCTAACTTCTTCCCAAATTCTGCACTCCATTTCCATTAAATCTTCTAAAATCAAACCCACATATCACTAGTTCTTCCCTTGGATCCAACATCCGCGAGCTAGATGTTGTGGGATCCAATATCCACTTGTAAATCTATGGTGTCACCCTTTTCAGTGATTTTCAACTTGCAATCACAATTTGTGAAATTGGATAGTTGAGTTATTGAAGAAACTAATATAATCTTTTTGTTTTTTTTACCGCACATGCATATCATTAGTTTCTTCTCAAAACTAGCAAATTCTATAAATATGGTCACTTATACTATTGTTACACATTGGAATTGGAAAAGAATTGACTTAAATTTAACACTATAAGAAAATATTAAAATAGCAACGGAAAAATAGCAACAAAATAATTTTCGTTGCTAATTTAGCAACGGAATTAACTGAAATTTAATTCTGTTGCTAAAATTCGTTAAAATTCTTTTATTTAGCAAAGAAAATAAAAATGGTTATTTTCCGTTGCTAAATATGGAGGAAAGTTTTAGCGCCAAAATATAGCAACGAAATTTAGCAACGGAATACTTATTCCGTTGCTAAATAAGGTGCCAGCAGATGGCACAAAAATTTTCAATAGCGAAAATAGCAACGGAAACCTATTTCGTTGCTAAAATAGCAACATAAAAAGAACTCCATTGCTATTTTAGCAACGAAAAATTAATTTCGTTGCTATTTTAGGAACCTTAAAAATTTTTAGTTCCGAATTAGCAACGGAAACCCATTCCGTTGCTATTTTAGCAACGGAAGATGTTTCGGTTGCTATTTAGGGGAATGAAAATTTTAACTTGGTAAAATAGCAACAGAATACATTCCGTTGCTATTTAGGGGACATGAAAATTTTTACTTGGGAAAATAGCAACGGAATTGAAATTCCGTTGCTATTTAGGGGACATGAAAATTTTCACTTGGGAAAATAGCAACGGAATTTGAATTCCGTTGCTATTTAGGGGAATGAAAATTTTCACTTGGGAAAATAGCAAAGGAATTCAAATTTCGTTGCTATTTTAGCAACGGAAATTTTATTCCGTTGCTAATTCGAAATTGAAAATTTTTAGTAATAAAATAATAATAATAATAATAATAATAATAATAATAATAATAATAATAATAATAATAATAATAATAATAATAATAATAATAATAATAATAATAATAATAATAGACATCCTTTCTTGAAGACCTTGAATTTATAGTTTCAACTAAAATGCACATTAGTAGTAAATAGGAAATTAAAATAAATGGATAATAATAATAATAATAATAATAATAATAATAATAATAATAATAATAATAATATCTAAACAAAGTACAGTAAAAATTATGAGTCTTGAAGAAAAAAATTTTTTTTATCCATTTTACCAAACATGATAGCTTTTAACTATTCATAATTAAAATCAATTCTGTAAAATATTAATTATAATTTACTGTAATATATTTTTACTAATTTTATATAATTATAAATTATCACCCTTTTAATTATCATCTTTTTTTTAATTAATATACAAGAATAAAGTAAAAAATACAAAATTAAATATAAATTAATTACGATAATTATGAAATATTAAATATAATAAACAATCTAATAAGATACTTTTAATCTTCTTTTAAGTTATAAATCAATTCATCAAGTTTGTCTTTATAAGGAAAAAAAGGGACCATTAAAGGAAACAGATTAAGAGAATAAGAGACAAAAAAAAAGAAGAAAGAGGGAGAGAGGCGGAGAACAAGGGAGACCGGAATCCCCACCTTCAACCGACCAACGGCGCTACACCGGTTGCACCATCACTGGCGATTTTTAATGCCTCCATGCGCTGTCCCTCCATTCACCGGCTTTAGATCGCAAGTTTTGTTCGTCTAACTACCATCCACATTCTCTCTCTTTCCCGCATGCTTATTCTCCTCCCTCAGGCCACTCGCGATGGCAACCAACCAGAAGTACAGCACCAGCGAGTCCCCAAGAATGAGGCGTTCATCCCAATATCCTCTTCCGTTCTTAGTCACCGATGACGAGCAGATCGGAGAAAGGAGAAGCTGGTGGTTCTTGAGTAGATCCCGATCAAGCGGTGGTGTGTTGGAGCACGTGACCACTGTCATTGGACTTCTCTCGATGTCGGCTACCTTCAAGTGTCCTTGGTTTCACTCCGACGAGGCTCCAGTGAGGCTCCGATAAAGGTCTTGAGGTATTTCTTTAAAGAAAAACTTTTTTAGGGTTTTCTTCCATACAAGGTAATTCAGTTTTCTCCCTTCTTTAAATGTTGAATTTAATTGTATTCGGAATTTTTTGTCTTTGTATTTTAGGGATTTGAAAAATTCAATTAATTGATGGTTTTTCGTTTGATTTAATCGGTTCAATTATCTATGGCTTGCTACAGTTTAGGCTAAGTTCATGCTTTTTTCCTGTGTCGCTCAAGCTTTTAGGCTTTTGGGTTATCTGTAACCATATATAATGAAGCGAGTGATTGCTTGAATGTTGCTTGGTTGGGGAGCTGGGAAAATGGGGGTTTATTGCTTTGATGCAGAAAATGCATAACGAGGGAAAATATGCTTATTACGCAGTCTATAAATAACGTGATTTAGATTGTCCTCAATTATTCCTATTTGAATAGATGTTTTAAGGATTACTCTACTAATTTCTGCTTAGCATTTAATCGAGTGAAGCTATAGTATAAGCTTTTTTTGGGCACATATAGAACATATAATGTTACTACTAGCAATTCAAAGTTTCAAGCATGTATCATCATTCAAGCCATCCCGGCATTTAGTTTTATTTCCTTAACATAGATGGAACAGAAAATTGCACATTCAGTTGTGTGGCAGATATGATGTAAATTGTCAAGCTGATGCAACATATGGTTGAAAACTAATGGTTGACTTAAAGATTTTAATAAAAGGTTGAAACTAATCATTTTTGTAATAGGTTGTTGTCTTACCCTGGGTGAAAATTCTACTTTGTAATGTCAATCGCATTAGTTCAATTTCTCATTTCTTATCTTTTGCTTTTGCCCTTTTGCTTTTCTTTGTTGGATATACTTTCCAGATAAATAGTTAAACAATCAACTGGCTTTTTGTCTTGTGCGGATCTTTTAATCAACTGTATATAACATTGGAAGAGATATGTTGAATTGTCTGCTATAGTATAGTGTGATTTTAAAGCAAATGTTAGTATATTTATGCTAAAACTTAACTTATCTTTTTTTTTCAATTTTTTTCTTAACTTGCTAGAAATAAGTTTGACATAGATGAATATTCTCTATATTGCCCGGATGACTGGTCATGTCAGAACCCATATATTTTGGCTTTATTTCACTTTTGTTTAATTCGTACATTAATTTGAATATATTGTCTTAGCTGGTCAATAAAAATATATATTGTTTTGGGATATTATACTTGTTGCACATGCATTTCGTATTACAAAGTAATTAAATGATTCTAAATTTCTAATAGTTAATGATTATATATAATTGACCAAACTTTTAATATATAATATATGACTATATGCGGATAACCTATGGTAGTGAGCAAACAAATTATTAAATACAAATCATTCAATTTAAAGAAAAAAAGAACCTTGAATTTCATATCTCCAAATCTAAGTGAACTCTATCACTACTAATAATCCGGCTGCTTATTGGTTATAATCTGAACTTAAACATCGGAGCTATATATAATGGTCCCAAACATTAATAAATAACTATCATAAATGTTACACATTAATATTTGAACCGTTACAATCATTATAAACATTTATAAAGGAACACTATAAGAGGCAAAAAACTATTACTGAATTTTGAAATCACACGACCATGAAAATTTATAGCCTTACTCGTTAATTTGGCTTGAAAACATGAAATAAAGCCAAACAAAAATGTCATATTATGAATACATGAAGCTCTGTCCTCTGATTTTAGCATTACTAACAAGTTAAACCAAATGCTGCTGTTCCTACAGTAAGTGGTCTTGAGAAGGCCTCACATGAAGCTCTTTCCTCTGATTTTCAAAAATCGCACCGGAAGCTGTATCAATTAGTTTTCAATTTCAAGGTCAATCTATCTGCTTTTGGCAACATGGTTTTTCCATTCTCATTCCTTTGCACAAGTGTCTGTATGTATATGAATTCACTTTATTCAATTTATTTGCTGACCCTGTATGCCTTTCTATTGTTTCTCTTTATTCCTTTTTAGTTTTGCTTTTATTTTCAAATTAAATTGGGAAATCATTTTAATAATCTGTTTTGATTATGTCTTTTTTTTAGTCTCTAAATCAAAAGCCAAAAGTGCAAAAATGATTTACCGATTCCTTCTTTTCAGTATATTATGCATTTGATTTATATGGCCATGAGTACTCATGCATATGTTTTATTCTATAATTGGACAATTATGCTAAGATTTTGTTATTATTTCTATTAAATCAATTACATGAATTCCTCTTATTTTTTTAATTTGGTTTCAGTTTTGTGCAAATACAAGTTAGCATTCATCTTTTGTATTGTATAACAATTAATATAACAAGGGCCAAAAATATTTTTCAGCTAGATGTTCCTATTGTGAACTCTGTTTGATGAATTGACAACTTACACATGGTTAAAAGTATTTTTGTTAACTATTGAATGGGTTGCATAATATAAATTTACATTTTTAGGGCCTATGTCTACAGAAATTGATGTTCATTGTTAAGTATGGTTATCCTATATAGGCATGTATGTCAATAAACTGACCAATAAGCTGATCCAGTGTGTGTGATTGGTTTAATTTGCATGTGCTTCCTACAAAGTTACTAGTATTGATATATTGTTTGGCTTCTTACTGCTGGATCGTTAGATTGATTTAATTCTATTAGAGTTGACTAAGATAGGTGTGCATGTGTATTAACAAATTAGTTATTTTAGCTCAAAATGAAAGCTTTGTATATTATTATCAGATTATACAGGGTAAAGCTACTCGAGGCTTCCACCAATGTCAAAGGTATTTCTTTCGCTTCTTCAATTTTCAACACTCTGTAACTAATTATTACTATCTTCACACAAAGAGAATTCAGTTGCTATTCTAGCTAGATTTCATATTAACATGATATCAATTCCCTTAATTAGCAAGTGATTTATGACTTTGTTAATTAACCTCTTTGTTAATGATATGGGCTATCAGCTTCCTTATGTCATATTGTTGAGTCATTAGAGATATATATATTAAGCATGTTGAGTTAACATTTGATTAGATATATGCAGCAAGTAATTTGCCTGGTGAAATTATGGTTTTCTGATATTAAAAAACCGTAATAATGTTTAGCGATGGATTGGCGACGGATAGAACCATCATTAATTTTTTTACTTATGAGTGAATTTAACAACGGAAAAATAAATTCCGTTGCTATTTAATATCCGTTGCTAAATTTAGCAACGGAAGCTTATATTCCGTTGCTAAATTTGTCCAAGTCACCGAATCCCATGGTGTTGAATTTAGCAACGGAATTCAATTTTCGTTGCTAAAAATAGCAACCGAAATTTCCGTTGCAATTTTTGATTAGCAACGGAAAATTAACTTTTTCCATTGCTAATTTTCGTTGCTAAATTACAAATTTCTTGTAGTGTAAGAAATGCATCCAAAAATTTTAGCTGCAAACTATTTCTTTTCAGTTTTAGTAATCTTGAGCATTTATCTTTAAATATTAGTAGCTTCTTTTGTCACTCGAGAGGTTCGATGCCGATATGAGTTGAAGTATTTTGATTATATTTTAATCAGCACAGGTCTGGAATTAAATTGATTATATGTTTACATATGGGCTGTTGGGCAAAACAGGCTCCTCATCAAGTTTGTCACAATAGTCAATTAAACCCTTTATGTTTCAGTTGGGCCAATTTCACCCTTAAAAAGTTAAAAATAGGTTAAATAGGCACTTAAAGAATCAAAATTGAGCCAATTAGGTTCAATTTCAGATAAAAGTATTTTACTTATTTCAGCTATATTAACATGTTGATATTATGATTTCTTTCTCATAGTCAGCGATTTTAATTTGGCACAACTCCAACCATTGAGTAACTTGTTAGTAAAACTGAACATGGCATTAAATAAAGGGCTTATTTGACCCAATTTTGATTCTTTAAGGGTGAAATTGATCCAATCAAAACATGAGGCACTTATTTGACTATCAAGATAAACTTGGGGGGCGTATTTGACCTTTTCGGCCTTTATATATGTGCGGAAAAACTGGATTGTTCTGATAAGCGAAACAAAGATACAAAAGTTATTTTATTTATTTAGCCAACGTTAGATTTTTGCTAAAAATCCCATACACTACACTGATTAAAGATATGTGAAAGTACAAGACTCAAATTAGACTGCTGACATTATGGCATGCCAGTTCTAGCAAACTTGAAATTTACCCAAGTCCTTCCTCAAACGATAAGCAAATCACCCAGGAGCTAATTATAATTAGAAAATGCAAATATTGATTTAAAATTACTAGCAAGTAGACCTGGCAAAATTGACCCAAACCCATGGATCGATTCAAATTTACCCAAAAAATTTTGATCCAAATTCAACCCAATCCATATAAATACTCATTGGGTCAACCCAAAATTGACCCATTTTATTTTTCAACCCAACCCAATACCCATTGGGTCAACCCAAAATTGACCTATTTCACTTTCCAACCCATTGGGTCATTGAATATTAACCCAATGGGTGTTTTCAAGATTCAAAGATCTTGACCCATTGGGTATGTAATGACATCAACACTGGGCCAGCCCTAAATAATACTTTCCGGCAGTAAATAGTATTTTTCGGGCCCGAAATGACACCCGAAAGTTAAAATTTTTTTATTAGACCATTTGAAAGGAATAGTCAAGGTGAGCATATGGTTGAAATTTGAAGTGAATTTGAGGTTAAATAAGCTTACAAAAGTCAAAAATAAAAAAAGGTAGCGAGTCCATAATACGAAAAATATATTTTAAATAATTTACTTTAATGTTAAGAATGGACAAAAGAAAAAGAAAAAATTGATACAAAAATTTACTTTCATTATAATCAAGTAAAAATATCATTTTATTAATTTTTTATAATTAGATAGGATTGTTTTATTAATTATTTTTCTTTTTTTTTAACATATGTAAAGATAAAATAAAAGAATAAATATTTCTTGAAATTTAAGTGGAAGGAAAAAAAAATATCGTTGTTTGAATTTCGCAATTCTAGTAATTTCAAAAACAATAACTCTGTATTAATATGAAAAGATTTATTATTCAAAATCGTTTAAAGGTAAAAGTTAGCCCAAACTTCTTTTTCTTGTTTAGATTTAAAGAAAAAGCTCAAATAAATATGAAAATTTAGGACGAACAGCATTCTTCTGTTTCATAAGTTTATGACTTTGATTAAGTGCTTTAATCACTTCTTCTAATCATTTAATTTAACATGATGAAATATTAAATAAAAACTTTCAATACGTTTACGATTGGATATGTTTTTAAAAATAAACATTTAAAATTAACCCAAATTTATGGGTTGACCCAAATCAACCCAACCTATTAATGACCCAATTCATTAATGATCCATATTTTTTAACCCATTAATGATCCAACCCGTTCATTTGCTACATTTACTAGCAAGAGGCTTCATAATGACCAAGTAAGCCATACATCTATAATATAGACTATAACTCTATCTAATGCATCTAGACTTGCTTGTTTCTCTTCTTTTTTTTTATTTTTTATTTTTTAACTTTTCAAGGCTCCTGTTGGCTGCATCAGATTATTAACTTATTTTTTTTAGTAATTTTCCATTAAAAATTTCTCATCTTCAAAACGAGAGATTAAAAATATGTATACATGTGTATGTTTATGTAACAGTATTCCATGCATGTCATATTATCTGCTTTATCTGGATAGTTGTTTACCTTTTGGCCTAGTAAAGCACCTGGTTTAACTAGTAAGCATTTTTCTATTTCCTGGATATAAATTTCAAACCCTAATCACAGGAATTTTCGTCGGCGATACATCAATTTATACCAGATTAAACTAGACCTTCTTCAACAAGAACAGGTAATCCTATGCTTCCCTTTTAATAAATGCTTGTTTTCATCTTACTTGTGATCTTACAATGTCTGAAGTTCCTCCAAAGATGATGAGACAATGAAACCTGGTTTTCCTTGCATTTCAGCATGTGTCATATGCCACGAACAAAATCAATCTCTCTCTCTCTCTCTTGTCATCTCTTGTTTGAGGTGGATTGTCATTTGTTGATCATGGAAAAATTTTGTATTTTTTGACATGTTATGATTTGGTTGTCTTTCCTCGTTTGTAATTATCAGTTGGTTGATGAGTATATTCTTCGGGAATTGGAGCAAATGGAGAAAGAATCCGATATTGATGATATCTTGAGTTACAGGTCTGCTGCTGAACGTGAGCTTCAGGTATATATTTGCTTAAATATGACGCAAAACTAAATTCAAAATTGGTTTCTACTGGCATCAGACACTCCATCTCTTAGTGTCAGGATATATCCATCAAATGTGCCCGCTAGCAGCATTCCGTTGTCAATTTTTTGTATGTTTGTTTTGGATTCAGGAAGTTTTGTTGAGCTCTTCATCCTTGGATGTGGGAACAAACAGCGCTAATATTTCTGTTGAGAAGTCACGCAATGACGAACAGTTATTAGGCAGGTCCCGAGGATGGTTGAATTAGCTGTCTCGGGGCATGCTTGGTGCTGGTGGAACAGATGATTCTACACAATTTTCTGGTGTCATCTCTGATGAAGTTATAAGGGTAATTAGATGGCCATTGATGGTTACAACAGTTAATCAATGACTTAAAAAAAATATTTTTCTCACTGTCTTTTGTGCAGGATATTTATGAAGCTACAAAGTTCCACCCATCTGTATCATCCGACAGGAACATTGATGCTATTGATGATATGTTTACATGTGCAATCAAGTTAAACATAGGTCAAATTACTGCAACTCTTCAGAGCAAGTACAGTTGCTTGTCCTCTATGCTTGTGGGTCAAAATTTAATTATTCTTCACGATCAACATCAGAACATCTCCACCCTTTTACTATACCCATTGGTAAACTAATTATTTTGAAATGACATTAATGCCTTTGTTGAGAATGAGTAAATTAGAATAAGTCAAAAATTGAAGTAGAAAAGTTAGGATTTGTTATATTTAAATTTGAATTTGATTTTATTGTTTTATGTTCATATTTTTAGGAATATTTTTGTTACGTTTGTTGCATATTTTAGTATAAATATGTAAGTTCTATAATCAAATAATATGAGAGAGATGCCAAATTTATGAGTTCTAAAGTTTTCTATTTTTATATCTCTCTCTCCTACATAAACGAAACCCAACATTTGGTATCAGAGCCTTCTTTCTCGAGAATCAAAAAATACACATACAAAAAACTACACATAGAAGGATTAAGTTTTTCAAGCAATGTCAATGAAGAAAAGAAATAATGAGGAAAATAATATGCATTTCAAGAAGACAAATCATGTGGAGATCAGATATCAACATATGAAGCCAAAATTTCAGTAAATGAAAAACAGGAGGAGGATTACTCTTGAAAACTATGCCTATGTCATGCCTATGAAAAATACATACATATATGTTATGCCCATGCCCTACACCAACAAAAAAATATGCCATGCCTATGCCCTACAACAACAAAAAATATGCCATGCCCATATTTCTATAATCACGAATCATATCCCATGTTTATGCCTCATAACCATGAAAAAAATAAAACCCATATGCAGTTCAAGCCATATTTTTCTTTTTGCAGCAATTGACTCAAGGAGGAGTGTTGAGAATGAGTCAATTAGAATAAGTCAAAGATTGAAGCAGAAAAGTTAGGATTTATTATATTTAAATTTGAATTTGATTTTATTGTTTTATATTCATATTTTTAGGAATATTTTTATTATGTTTGTTGCATATTTTAGTATAAATATGTAAGTTCTATAATCAAATAATATGAGAGAGATGCCAAGTTTATGAGTTCTAAAGTTTTCTATTTTTATATCTTTCTCTCCTACATAAATGAAACCCAACAGCCTTGAAATTATCAGAATATAGTAATATGTTCGTTATATGATAATCTCTTGGTGATGAGGTTGGCTTTTACAATATATGGCCGTAAAGGAATCTTTCTGTTGCCATAGAACTAGCAGACCTCTAAACATATTTAGAAACTCATGAGAAAATACATTAAATAGGACTAATCTTTCAATACATCTACCAAGAAAATTTTTGCTAGGTTGCCATGATTGGGCGTACTGGTTTATATGGGACTAGAACAACTCAGGCTCAATTAGATAGCTTAATCTCCTATTATTTTAGTGGTTTCAAACTGTTTTAAGTAAAAGTTTATTGTAGTAAGCCCAAGTAGCACCAGATGTTTGTAGCATGTGTTAGTGTTTCTAGCTTAAACAAGCATATTATTAGAATAAACACCACATGTTTCAATGATATTATGGGTGTTGGATAGCTTTTTAAAGAATGCATGACTTCTAGGTAGTTGAATGAAAATATTTTCCATTACGTTACTAGTCTTTGATAGTTTTTTTTTCCCGATATTCACCAAATTGCAACTTCTTTATGATGTCACTACCTACTGATTTTTAATTATTTCATAATATCTATTTTACAGGTATTCTGGTCAAAGAATCGGGGACTTGATTTTTGAAGATACAGTTATTGAGTGCAAGCTTTGGGAAGAGTTAGCAGCAGTTATTTGCTTTATTAAGTCAGGAAAGATTGTTTATCCCTGCAACGGGAGAGCCATTGTACATATGGGAAAGGTTTGTCTTTTTACTTGTCACCAATTGGTGAAAATCTACTTAATATCTAGTATATATTTGCATCCCTAAATTTTTCAAACCAAATCTTATTGAGAAGAGAGCTTTAGTTTCTTTTGACATTTTTATAGGGATGGCAATATACATGTAAGTATGACATTGCACACACCCATTTGCTAGTTTTACTGGATAAACACTTTCCGTCAACATGTATAACAAATTCACTTTCATTCTTTGGGGCTTGCTATAACCCATGTAAAGATTTGACTGTTTTTATACTTTGTGCTCCTAATGTGAATCTACAAATTGTTGTAGTTGTTCCATGAATGTCTTCTCTTCTAATCACCATTGTGAAATACAATTTTCTATTTGATGGATCTCAGCTTTATACAAGAAAGCTAAAAGATAAGGACTCATATTGTAGTAGCTTTTGTTACATGAGAATACATATAAAATAATCAAATCATTATTTTGTTTGCAAGCTTTGGCAACTACTTTAACTGTAATTTATCTGACATAAGTTTGTTTTTGAGTATCAATTTGCAGTCTTGGGTAAATCTGTTAAGACCGAAGTCTTTATTATTTAGTAAAGTCTCCCATAACATTATTTTAGGCTTCTTTATAAGCATCATTATAAGTTATAGGATTCTTGTGGATGAGATATGCATAGAATCATGTTATGTTCTGCAGACTACCAATCTTTTGAGTGTCAAACTCTGTGATGTTGGTACTGTTACAAGATTTTGTTTGCTTCTGTTTGGTTATGGAATCTTATCTGATTGTTTACTTTTGCTCCAAGCAATGTAGAAGATAACATATTAACCCTGTGTCTTTTCAGTCTCTTGCAGAGAAAAATCTACATGACAATGAGCAAACTTCATGCAGAGTCCAAGTGAATGTGTCACCAAAGCAAGAGGTTGAATTGTCAGTGAAGGTCTTGTCATATTCCTGTTCTTTTTATTTTTTTATTTTTTTATTTTTTAGAGTCACACCGCAATTTATTAACCATATTATATATATGTAGGCCATACTTCAACCACTTGAAATTACTTGTGATGTGGAATTCTTTCTAAAATTCATTCAGTTTTTCTCTGAATTGAAGTCCTTTGAATTTCAGCACAAAAGGGTAAGTTCTTATGTATGTTCTATCACAATTTTTTGCTATATATATATATAATTTTTTTTTCTCTTTTCGGTTTCTTTAATTAGGTCTAAATATGCCATAGCTGCTGGCACTTATTGGCTGCTCTTGTTAGCATTCGTTTGCATATATTAATTTCTATATGACCTTTTATTGTTGAAAATTGAACAGAAAGTTTTTCTCAGAAGATACAATACTGTATTCTGTTTAACTGTGAATCTGCTATGTAGCTCCAAATTTTAGATCCTACTATCAGTTTACTGTTTCAAAAGAAAGATTCTTTTGGTTACTTACTTCCCAATGATTGAAGTCTTTTAGTTAGATCTCATGAATGATTCAATTGTTGCTAAAAAAGTTGAATGTCTCAAAAATCCTTAGGACCTTTGAAATTTGGCATTGTATTCCATCAATCCATTTTTTTTTTCGAAGATTTGGGGTGGGATTACACCTTCCTCGTCAACAATTTCATTATTGATATCACTGCAGGTTCTTTGGTCATTAAATGGTCCTACAAGATCCATTGAAAGAGGAACGGAAGGGAGAGACATCCCTTCAAGTTGGATGGTCATAAAATTGTGAACAACTCCATCTGACAGCTTCTCGCTAAGCCTATCAGAAGACTGAGCGGGTCTGAATTGGAACAGTTGCTCCTCAGGAATTTCTTTAAGATGGATAGGAATAGAAGCACCTGGTTGCACGGATTTTGCATCCTCCAATTCGGAGGCATCCAACTCATCAGCACTGACCAGCCCTCGGAAAACATGGTATACTAGGGGCAAAGAAGTCAAATTTTGAAGAATATAGGGAGCATATCGTCCTCCACCTATAGTTTCAGCAATCTGAGATGATTGTTGAATCTCAACGGGATCAGTAGGTCCCATCAGATGCCAAGCATCCTTAACCATTTCAACTGTCCTGAAAACACACTTTTAAGTCAAAGTGAAAGACAGAAGTCAGAAAGAGTTAAAACGTTTCATTAAAAATGATATTTCAACATGCATTAAGGAGCCAATTAAGGTAAATTTATTTTAATTCTTCCCGTTTCCTACTAGGAAGGGAAAAAAATGTTTTGATGAAGCCATGTAATCCTATTGCTGTAACAAAGGTGTATCTATACAAATGCATTGAGACATGTCTTGGATCCAATGGGAACATTTGGAGCTAGTGATAAAGTTGTAAGCAGAAACAGAACCAGAACAGTATAATAGCAAATTGAAGGATCTTAACAAAAGGCTTTCATTTCTATGAGATAGTTTGCTCCATAGCACCCTAATATATTTGATGCACTTCAAGTAAATATGCTCTAAATGCAATTATGTCCCCAGAGGCATCATTGCCTAATTCAAATGTGAAGCAACAAGCATGTACAATAATATCCACATGTACCTCAACAAGAGATTCTGTAACATTCAAGTTAAGTGGCACTGTGGATGATAGATGGACATCCGTTATGGTGGAACTGTTCAGAAGAGCACTCAGTTTATGTGTTCTAGTTATATCTATCTGAAAATTCCAGGGCTCAAGAAATGGCTCCCAAGTGACCTACAAAGAGTATTATGTGAGAAAAAAAAAATGAGAGAGACTAGTGAATTCACCATCATAGAAAGAACAACATTGAGGTTTCCCTTATTATACCTTGTGAATATTATTGTAGTTCACTTCAAGGTGGCTTGTCCCTGCACTCTCCACTCTACTTTGAGTCATGATGACATGCAAGCGAGAGTTTCTCATAAGAATTTCCAGCAGAGGTACACTGCAGCTCCACTGCATGATAAAAAAGAAGAAAAATCAACAATAAAATAAATGAAAAAGATATTTAAGTAGTTGTAGAAACACAGCTGCATAATAACACTATTAGGAGATCAGTCCTCATGAAGCACAACATTTAGAGACTCCTTAGAGAGCAACATACCATATAGATTAACTTTATCAGCTAAAAGGGTTGGTTTCAGAAGTAGAATTTGGAAGGTCAACTTAGCAAGGTTTAGTCATTCATCATGCCTCATCTGATTTTAAGAAAAACAGTTCTATACAGTTTTCAAAAGCCACCAGGAGAAAACAATCATGCTCCCAAAAATTACTGGGAAGAAAGAGAGAGAGAGAGACTAGTTTGGAAAGGTATCTGAACATTAAAATGCCAAATGGAGCATAATCACAAAATAATTAGATTTTCTGAAATAGGCATACATAGGATAATTGAATTATAATGGTACCATAAATTTCAACATACCTTTGAATAAACTACTGACCCTTTTCTTTACTGACCGAGCTATAAATTACATTATTTTCTCAAAACTGTTCACTTTATTGCTTATCACCATGGCAAATAAAAACATAGCCAAAAGCCTTATTACTCTTAAAGATTGAAGAAAATCAATGTGAGATAACACATGAATCACAGACATGTAGTAGTCAATCCAATGCATGAAACTATTTGAAGCAAAATCATATCCCACTGACAAAAAACTAGAAAGAAAGGGTGGTACAATTAATCAGATGCATATATTGATTACAGATGATGCCAGAAAACAAATTTTAATTTTAACTCAGCTACTCAAGGCTGACTCACCCTTTCATCTGATATCAGAAATGAAATTTTCCTCGTGTCAATTTTGAGCTTTACACTTCCAAATGAAGTATGACGAGATCCAGCATCAGGAATGCCAAACAGTATGCCATGCCAGAAGCAGAATACTTTATGGGAAAGCCACATATTAAAGGGATCAACTTGAACCTCCAGTTCAACATTGACAAGGTGCATCTGATCATTATGAATCTCAGACATTACAGTAACTTGGGGTATTTGGAAGAAAGGCCAAGTTATAATGTTGTCGTCGTTGCATATCCCTACTTTGGCATTTGTTTTATCCAAACCAGATTTCAGTTTCACATTTCCACCTACTACTGATAGTTCGCTACTTTGACTACGTGCAGTAACTTCTATAAATTTGCAGTTTTTCACTTCAGAAGCATCAGAAGAAACAAATTGAGTCATCTGTTGCTGAACTTCAGCTGTCCCTGAATCACAGCATGATGCGTCGATGTCCCCAACAGGAAAATTAATAGTAATGCCAATATTTTCTGACCTTAGAGTGAGGACAACTGAATCAGGCTTTTCATGCACCTTTAGCTGAGAAGATGTGGCAAACTCTTGTGTAGAAGAGAGTCTTGCAAAAGTGCAAGAGATGCATCTTCAGTGAGACGAGCCATATCTTTAGATGGACTGTTAGATGATGATCTCAATGCTACTGTTTCAGCTATTCTTTTATAATAAGAATTGTAAAGATCAATGCCTCTCGACCAATCCAAAACATATAGCCAGATGGAGAGAGAAGGAAGAGAAATAAGGAACTCATTTTCACCTCCAATAGGCTTTGATAATGATACATGAAGAGCTGATGAGGCTAAGGATGCATCATGGCATTGTGCTATCATCACAGAATTAAGAAATGAATGAAGCGCCAAGTAAGAAAATCTCAAGTCCAAGTCTGTGGGTGTCTCATCTATCAAAGATAATGAGCATATAAATTGCAGATCAGCCTTGGCTATGGGTTTTTCCGAAATCAAATCTCTTCTTGATTGATAGAGAATTATTGACAAGGAATCAACACAGCATTGCACTTCTATAAATGATGTTCCGCATGTAACTGGTGGAGCTGCGCCACTTTCCTTCATACTTCTCTTCAGCTGGAAAAAGTCCAACATATCTGAGGTGAAGCATCCGGATTGATGGCCAACTGAAGAGAACTGATATATGACATCCACTAGCGTCTCGAATCCATCCACCACATAGCAATCTAACATTAAAGGACAAGAACAAATGTATTAGTTGGAAAAGTTCACAGAAAGAAAAACACAAAATAACTTTGAAATTGGTTAGGAACTTTAACCCCTAACATAACCTACCATCTGCAATAACTTGACAATCAGCAATCCTAAGCATCACACATGTGGACACAGAAGAGCTATTTAGGTGGGTTTCACTTTCACAAGGAAGTCTAATCCAAGTATCAGCGCTAAATGGTGCAATCAGTGGGTTATTGCCACATCCACCTTCCTTGTCGAGCAATATGCAACCATACTCACCATCCTTGCACAGGATGAGCGACAGCATTAAATCCCTTCCAGATATATTTAAACAGTCATTGTTTTTGCGACTTTATGCGCTGGAACCATATACTGAGGTGGACTATCCATTACATCATCTGACGAACATTCAAGGGCAAGACTATAATACAGCTCTGGAAGTTCCATATTTAGAAACTGATGATCATTTCGTTCCACAGGCAAAATCAAAGTGGACTCTAGTACTTCAAACTTATAAATAGCTGGGCTCCCTCTTTCTGTTTCGATACAATCACAATTTTCAGTAACAGGCTGCTTACCTAAATTTGAACTCCAATCAGGTAACGAAAAATAACCAATTATAATGGCCAAATATTCGGGAGGCAAAAAGCAGTAGACATGCTGAACACCAATGCTAACTTCAAGTTGGGAAGTCGATGATCCAGTACAACCTTTTCTCACACGTAAATTTAAAATAGAGGATGGATTTGGTAGCAAGGGACCCCATAGATAATCTTTAAAATTTTTACTCCACCAAGATGATCCAAGGACTAATCCCTTTGTGGAAAACAACAAATCCATGCATTCATTATGCAGTAAAAGCGAAGATCTAGAGGTTGGTATTGTAATAGTTGCAACAATACAAGATGAATCACGGAAATGTACTCTAACTCCACAGAGACTGGTATTGATGTTAACAATATTTCCATTGCACACGCCTTCCAGCGCAGGAAATTCACCCATACCGGATTTATGCATGACATTTGGGGCACGATCCATCTTTATACCGGACTTTGGACACAAATTTTGTATCCCTTGATTTAAATGATTTCCTCCAGTCGGGAATGGAATAACAACGCGAACTATCAAGGTCATTAAGAGAGCCAGAATTGGAGATTGTAATGAATGGAAAGCAGTCCAAAGGAATGCTAGCATGGTCTAAGGATCCAGTGTCAGAGAAATTTGAGTAACCAAACCTTTGAAACTGAAAATAAGGCTTTTCATTTGGAATTTTATTATCCATCACAGAAGTAAAGGATTTTCCAGAAGTGAACCACACACCAGATGAAGATAATCTTTCATAAAACCCAACCAATAAGGCAAATATATGGGGATAGCAATGGAGATCAGCATCACATAAGCATATTCTACACTCATGTAAAACAGAATCTGCACTTCTGCAAGCTTTGTAATGAATATGAAAGGATGTGTCAGCCAATGCACTATTGTTGCAACAGCTTTCATCTTCATTGATGTTCCCAATATCCAAATCTTGATTAAGTGCAAAATCAGAAACAAATTGATTTCCAGATGATAACAGAATACAGCTATCATTTGCACCTTTCTGAGTGGAAGTGATCTTCAGTGCTTTGGTACAGATAAAGCACTCCTCTAATTCCATATGTGAATACCTGTATTCATACAGCGGTCATAAAATGGAAGATCTAATTCTTGAAGAAAATCTGAGACTCTGAACAAAAAGGCACAAATGAAAATCTGCACCACTGAACATACCAAATATCCAATTCTTGAAGGAAAAGCATGAGATCGGCACTAGTTTCTTCATTATTTGCAAGGTCAACATGGCAACACAGAGACTTCAATTTTGCTGAAATAGAGAAACCAAAAGCATATGCCCAAGGTCGATTTGACATAACATTAAGCACATAGGGATTTTGAGGCATCAGAGAACTAGTTGTTGAACAAAGATTATCTAGTTGTGCTACCAATGCCAGTATTGATTCATATATCGGTGGAGAAAAGTTAGCAACAAGTGATGGTAGAATGATGTCAACCTGAAATTGATAAAATGAATTAAGAGCGCTGAAACCATGCAAAGAAGATTCAGTACCATAATATGGACCAACAAAATCATTTACTAAGAATGAATTACATGACTGATTTTTTATCCAACATATAAAAAGAAAAAAAAAATTTACTTAAGGAAAAAAAATTCGAAATAAAGTGAAACGTAAAACATCTTTTAGAGCAGTCGATCCTTGGGTTATTTGTCTTTTACAGCTTTAATTTCTTGTCAACAAAAAATTTATTCCAACCCTAATTTTTGGAAGTTTGGGGATTCCTTTCATCTCCTCTTTTCAAACCATGTCAGATTCCATAAAAGCCGAGACCACATCCAAAACACCTTTAATGTACAATAGCAATCATGTTTTGATCATTGAATTGCACAATATTCAAGCAACGAATAGATTGACAGAATATACTATCTGAAGTGATCTCAATTGGTTCACAAGTTTTCGAAGGGGTAAAGGGAAAATTAAGCCACTTATGGGGTACAAATCCAGAACAAGGAGACCCAAAATTTGATGTGGAAGATGAACTAGACTCCATGGTGATATCCTGGTAGCGAAATTACATGCTACTTGAAATTAGTGATATTTGTCCTTTTTTTTTGCCAGCAGCTGAGAAAATCTGGTCAGAGCAAACTGCTCTGAAGGTGTTCAGATTATGAAAGTAAAATAAAATCTCAATCACCACACAAGGAATCAATCTGTCACAAACTATTTGAACAAAAAACCTTAATTCCTTCTCATTTCTTCCATAGATGAATACACATATATATACAAAATTATTATCCTATTTTAGGTAACAAACTAATCTTTAAAAATTAGTGATTGATAAAATACAATAGGAAAGCTATCAATTTTACAACTGTACAAAATCTGAGATTCTCTAACACTCCCCCTCAAGTTGGAGAATAAATATTTTCCATTCCCAGCTTGCTAATAATATTTCTGAAAGTTGAGCTGTCCAATCCTTTTGGTGAGCACATCAGCCATTTGACCATTCGTAGGAACATAAGGAGTGCAAATCATTCCACTTTCAATCTTTTCCTTGATGAAGTGCCGGTCTATCTCAACATGTTTTGTTCTATCATGTTGAACTGGATTATGTGCAATGCTTATAGCAGATTTATTGTCACAATACAGTTTCATAGGTTCACGCCATTTAATATGTAAATCTTTTAAGATTTTCTTTATCAACAAGAGTTCACAAATTCCTTGAGTCATTGCACGAAATTCAGCTTCTGCACTTGATCTAGATACCACTGCCTGCTTCTTGCTTCTCCATGTTACTAAGTTCCCACCTATCATAGTACAATAACCTGTTGTTGAGCGTCGATCTGTGAGTGAGCCAGCATAATCTGCATCTGTATAGGCTTCTACACTTATATCCGCTCCTTTTCTGAACATTATTCCTTTTCCAGGAGTAGATTTCAGGTATTGAATCACTCTATATGCAGCCTGTATATGAACCTTCTTGGGATTATGCATAAATTGACTTATCACCCCTACAACATATGCAATATCAGAACGTGTGTGAGACAAGTAGATTAGTTTTCCAACCAACTTCTGATACCTTCCTTTATCAACAGCTTCATCATCTTTTGCTTCACTCAACCGATGATTTTTTTCGATTGGTGTATCAATTGGCTTGCATCCCATCATTCCTATCTCTTGTAGGAGATCTAGAATGTATTTTTGTTGGGAAATAAAAAATATCTTCTTTAGATGAGCTACTACAATTTCCATGAAATATTTAAGCTTTCCAAGCTCTTTGATCTCAAATTCTTTTGAAAGTCTGGCTTTAAGCTTCAGAATTTCCTCATCATCATCACTTGTCATAATAATATTATCAACATATACTATCAAGGCTGTAAGTTTCCCAACTATTGAGTGTCTAAAGAAGAGAGTATGGTCTCCTTGCCTTTGTTTGTAACCAATCCCTAACATCACTTTTGTAAATGAAGATTTTGTGAATTCAAGAGTTTCTATTATCTCAAATTACCCTAAAATAATGATACAAGGGTATATTTATAGGTATACAAGTAGTAAAAGAAAAATTACTATTCTACCCTTAATTACAACCTATTATCTAACAAAATACATTAACCAACACTCTCCCTCAAGTTGGTGCAAAGTATTACAAATGCCCAACTTGCAAACTATGGCGTGGAAAGCTCGACTACCGAGTTCTTTTGTAAAAATATCAGCTAATTGTCTGTCCGACGTTACATGAAATAAGCTTAAAACACCATCAAATAATTTTTCTTTGATGAAGTGTCCATCAATTTTAATATGTTTTGTCCTGTCATGTTGAACTGGATTATTAGCAATACTGATTGCAGCTTTGTTGTCACAATACAAAAATAGTCGGTCCCTTTTAGCCAATTTCAACTCTGCTAATAACTTCTGCAACCATAACAACTCACAAACACCTTGAGTCATAGCTCTATATTCTGCTTCTGCACTTGATCTTGCAACTACACTCTATTTCTTGCTTCTCCAAGTGACTAAGTTACCTCCCACAAATGTAAAATAACCAGAGGTTGATCTTCTATCATTTAAAGATCCAGCCCAATCTGCATCTGTGAAAGCTTCAATTCTTAGATGACCATTTGTTGAAAAAAGAATACCTCTTCCTGGAGCTGATTTTAAATACCTCAAAATACGTAAAACATCCTGTTGTTGAGATTCTCTTGGATCATGCATAAACTGACTCACCAAGCTAATTGCATAAGTAATATCTGGTCTAGTGTGGGATAGATAGATAAGTCTACCGACCAATCTTTGATATCTGCCCTTATCAACTGAACCTTCAATCCCTGTTTGTAACTTATGGTTACTTTCAATGGGTGTATCTGCTGGTTTGCATCCCAATATACAGTTTCATCCAAAAGATCCAGAACATATTTTTTTTGAGAAATGAAGATCCCTTTGGTTGATCTGGCAACTTCAATTCCCAAGAAATATTGTAGCTTTCCAAGATCCTTGATTTCAAACTCTTGAGTTAAGAACTTCTTCAGTCGAACTATTTCTTCTTTATCATCCCCTATTATCACTTTGTCATCAACATAAACAGTGAGAAGAGTGATCTTACCCTTGGAGTGCCTCATAAAGAGGGTAGGATCAGCATTATTTTGCAGATAACCAAAGAATATCATAACTTTGCTGAATCTGTCAAACCAAACTCTCGGAGATTGTTTCAACCCATACAAGGCTTTCTTCAATTTGCACATCTTTCCTTGTGTTTTCTCATCATCAAAATCAGGAGGAATCTCCATATAATCCTCTTCTTCCGGGTCTCCATGAAGAAATGCATTCTACACATCAAATTTCAGCAAATCCCAATCCAAGTTAGCTGCACAAGATAGTAAGATTTTAATGGTATTCATTTTAGCAACTGGTGCAAATGTCTCCTAATAGTCAACTTCATAAGTCTGGGTGAATCCCTTTGCCACTAATCTAGCTTTAAATCTTGTAATTGAACCATCAGCTTTGTGTTTTATTATGAACACCCACTTACAACCAACTAACTTTTTATCTGAAGATACAACTAGTTCCCAGGTTTCATTTTTAGAGAGGGCTTTCATTTCTTCAACCATAGTGTAACACCCTATTGAACAGTCTAACTGAAACATGTGAACCCGGAAAAATTTTTTTTTCTAAACATTAACTACTCTGTTGACTGTAGACTCGTCCAATAAAAATTGTTTAGAAATTAAGAATACCGATCGAATTATAATTGTCCACTTGACTAATCACCAAATAAAAATCCGGCAATATAACGCCTAAAAACTTATCTAATCCTCCTGAAAATTCAGACAATTTTCCTCAGCCCTTCAGGGCACAACAATACAAAAATAATCTGTACAAACATTTCATACATCTATTCTCATCATTTGTCACATTTCTTAAGATAATTCATTATTACAAATAACACTTTTAAACCGCCATAAAACTCCAAAATAAAAAGCAATTTACATATAAAATCGCCTCGTTACATCAATGAACTTCAAAGGTGAATTGCCTGAACTAGATCCCCTCTTCTGATGGTTGGAGCATAGCAGCTGTCTAACCCGAAATAAGCCTATCATGTTACCTACACGGATAACAAAACCCGTGCTAAGCTATAAAGCTTAGTGGGGAATAGTATAATCTAAAGAAAATCTTTTAAACATGTAATATCAATTATACAAGTATAAAGTTGATAACACTCCTAATTGCTACCTTATATTACCTTAGATCCTAGTTCTACATTCAACAATAAATCACAAGTAATAGCGACAGAACATATCTTACTTATATAAGCAGCAGAACTTAATAACTCAGTAAGCAATTCAATATGCATTGTTATCACAAAAGACGTTTGGCATAATTCCTTCATACCTATACATCATTTAAAACATAATATGCATTCTAATTCACTTTCATGTAATCATTAAAATAATCTTAATAAGGTGAACAGGATATTACTTAACACCATAGTGTGCCATATATTATGTACTTGGTCGATAACAGAGTGGTACACATACCTATATATATATATAGATACAAAATGCTTATATAGATTTAAAGAATCACATGCTCATCAATATTATAACTTTCAATTTATTATCCAGTTGTTGTACATATATAAGAGGATAATTCTTATACAAATTAGTTCTAAACTATAACATTTCTTATCTTTTACACTTTTTAACTTACTTTCATATTAATGCCCCTAGTACAGACACAGCAGAAAATCTTAAACCGGATACACGGGACGTGGACCCCAGAGGACGACAACAGAGATAGAGAAATGACCCCAAGGGACCATTTCTCCATAGAACATATAACAGATACATATAACAGAGACAGATAATTACTATGGAGATCAATGATGCTACCATAGTAAAGCAAGTCGTCATGACTTGTACCGCGGTACAGATATCCCTATGGATAACCAATTATATCTTGAGCTAGTTTTACTGCCAGACTATTTTCTAAGGGCACAATTTTTCACTTACTTTCAAACCATTTATCAAATTTCTCATCATTTCAACTCCTTTTCAATCCGGAGAATACAGTTATTCAGAATCTTAAATATTTTTGTACAGCTTGTGGACCATCTTTCAGTCATGTCATACATTATTTCACAATAATTCAGCAAATTATCTTTAAACTACTCTTCGGTCATCAAAGGAAGCTACTTTATATAGATTCATTTAAATTACTTTAAATTTTCTAATAGGCACATATTAACAATACTTATACCTGTCATAGTAGTTCATGCATTACTAGACTGTTTTCATGAGAATGAAATCATATATAATCACACTCACTATGAGTACCTAAAACAGCACGTAAACACATAATCATTTCAGAAGGACGTACTTGCATGGCTCATCATGATCATCTCTTGAACTTCTGTACTTATTATATCATTACCAAGACATTTTGTAGAATCTAATATTAAAAAATTATTCCATAACAATTTAATAATATGGTCATAATATTTCTTGAAAAGCTATGCTGAAAATGACAAACAGAAAAACATTACTTATCATAGCATGAGATTATAACTAGAATTTAAAACAATTAAGGTGTGATTCATTGCCTTACAGGATTTATTCCTATCAACAAAATCTTCAATATCATCTAATTTTTACAATTCAATTACTTTCAAGAACTATTCTAACTCTAAGTTTTGGCTTCATCATTTATACTCATATTTATTCATATTATATTAAAGAATAAACTTTCATCATATATATTTGTGTACATCTAACATCATGCTTTGCATATATTTTCAATTATCATATTGATATAACCAATAACTAAGTACATATCTTATACTATTTACGCATGTTTTATACAACTGTGTATGAACATACTTTTACATTTTCATATTAATTGATTTAGCTATCTAAGTTCGATCATAAGTTAACTGTCAAAAACTATACTTTTTATTGCCAAATTAATCATCTTTTAAAATTTCGCTGTTAACGTTTAATAGAAACGCCTAGATATTTAATTAGACATCTTTTAAATAAACATGTTAACTACATTCTTAGTTAATCTCAACAAATACATTAAACAATTTTTTTTCGGGAAGCTAAGTGAAATAGCAAATTATAATTTCCTTACGAAAGAATAATTCTAAAATCATTTGGTAAGGAGTTAAACATATATCTATACAAGTTAACAAAGAAAATCATATTTAAACTGATACATTGAAGACTCAATCATGAATTTCTAATATGATTTTGCTATAATCCTATTTAATATTTTAACTCCCACTAGGCAAGGCCTAGGACAATGATCATTAAACTACCGCATTAAATTTATCAATATTGTCAGAAATAAACCATTAACACATAATTTTATTAAATTATTTAAGTTATAACATAAATAGAACTCCAGCATCAAACATCCGTGAAAACTATATTCATTAAGCTTAAAGTTAACAGAAAGCAAAGAACTAGCAATGTCAATAAAGAGAAACAGAACAATACTGTTCAAGTTTTAAACAACAGAAACTGTGTCAAGCTAAAAAGGCATCAACAAATATTATCACCAAAATGCACCTCTGACCATTCTTTGCTCCCAAAAGACTTGTTTTTCACTTAACCTCCATTTTCTCTCTCTATCAGTTCTTACAAACACAGACTTGTCTTTGCTACAAATAATAGTATATTAAATTGGAACGTAAGATAAGCATATAACATAACATAAAAACAAATCCTATCTTTGCCAAAAGACCAAAAGAAGGTCAATATCATCGGTTGTGATGGTCATGGGGTGCATTTGCTAGATGATGAAGCTTGGTCAACACACTTACGGAGACAAGCATTTACTTATGCACCAACAAAAACAAAAATCATCAGGCTCAAGCTTGATTCACCTTAGGACACAGTTATGTGATTTAACAACTATTTTGTGTGATGCCTTGTGAAGTTTGGCACTATCCTAAATATCCTTGATAAATCCCTTCTTTGACGTTCCTTTTTCCATTTACTAGCATATGTCACTTTCCTAACATAAACAGATCCATTTCATCTCTTGTGAAAAGCATGGATAAAATTCACGTTTTGAAAGTCCAAAAATGCATTGATGGTATCATTAAAAGTAAGCACATAATCTACATATCAATCATATGTCTAACTAAATTCACTTCAAACATTACACTTTCAAAACTATTTCCTCACTAACACTATAACTCATTCACTTTTACAAATTATAAGTTTCTTATGGCAAATCCAATATATGTAAAGCCGCTATCAAGCATAATTCCCATACCATGATAACATTTCGATTTACCTTACTAATATCCAGTATCATATATATATATATATATATATATATATATATACACCAATCAAACACATATAAGATCAAAGGAGTTCCCGAACCTGTTAGTCGAATTTGCTACAATCTGCCTATCATCATGCTCGCCGAACCGGTCACTGGAGCTCGCCGGACCGGTCACCGGAAGGACACCGAAGCCATCCGCTGGTAGATCAAGTCACCGGTAACTTCCAAGCGATGCTCACGTGCCCAACGGTCGTCGGAGTTGGTCAGAAATCCGACTTAGATCGCTAGCTCTTCCTCCCCCTTTGATTTGCGTCTCGTCGGCGACTGAAGGCAGGTGAAGGGTGTCGGAGAAACGCCTGGCTCTCAGGACCCCACCGGTACCATCATCCCCCTCATCCACCATCGAAAACCGCCGGAAAGAAGAAAGAGAGGAGGCCACGGTGGTGGAAGGAACAGGGAGAACGGCGCCATTAACAGGGGCGACAAAGCTTGCAGGGGTGACCAGCGGTGGTAGCGATGCGATGATCCGAAACTCACCGACGTCGTGAGCGACGGCGGCCAACATCACCTCCCCATCCCGATCGGTCTGCTCCCTTCCTCTTTCTTTTCTTTTTTTTCCTTCTTATCCTTTTATTTATTTTCCACTAACTCCTTCTCTAAATAAAGCAAAAACTCCTAACTTTTATTCATTTATTTACAATTTATACCAACAATTCATCATTAAATTAAAATTATCACATGCCCTCATGATTTCAATATAAAATTCACTCATTTAATCAGTCTAAATCAAATAATGATACATTAAGTCCTGCAATTTCGACTAGGGTCATTTTTGGAACATTACACATAGCTTCTCTCCACTTTGGATCCTTGATAGCTTCTCTCCAATCCTGTGGAATAGACATAGAGGAAAGAGGCAAGGCAAAGACTCTATAGGAAGGAGATAAAGAATCATAAGAGACAAAGTTAAAGATGGAATATTTTGTACATGACCTGACTCCTTTCCTTTGAGCAATGGGCAAATTTAAATCAGAATCAAGAAGTGACTCACCCGAGAATTCTGGCAGTGTAGAATGCATGATGGCTTCTTCAGACCTATTCTTCCTCGAGTATCTCAACAAGTTAGGTCTATCTAAATGACCACCAACACCAACAATATTCTCTTCCCCCTGAACATCAACATTCTGCTCCTGAATAACAATCCCTTCATTTTTCCTTTGAACTAGATTCTGAGGTAGCACAGGTACATTCATCACCACTTTTTCACTATTCTCCCCCTGAAGAGGTGATTGGATACTGCCAAAATAAGGTTCAGACTCCCGAAAGGTAACATCCATACTCACATAGAATTTTCTAGATGGAGGATGATAATAGTTATATCCCTTTTAAATTGGAGAATATCTAACGAACACACATCTCAATGCTCTCGAATCTAATTTCCCAATATTCCTAGTATGAACAAAGCAAATACATCCAAAAATCTTTGATGGAAAAGTATAGCCAGTTTTTCCGGTTAAGGCTTTTACAGGAGTCCTAAAGTTAAGAGCTTTGAGAGGCATTCGATTAATAAGATAGGTAGCCACTAGTACAACATCCCCCTAATATGACTTTGGAACATGCATGGTAAACATAAGAGATCTAGCAACTTCTAACAAATGCCTATTTTTTCTTTCTGCTACACTATTTTGAGTACTAGTATAAGGACAACTAGTTTGGTGAATAATCCCATGATACTCCAAATAAGTACCAAACCTATTATCCATATATTCTGTCCCATTATCAGACTATAAAACTTTTATTTTAGCATTAAATTGGGTGACAACCATTTTATGAAAAAATTAAAAATAGGAGAAAACATCACTCTTTGCTTTAATCAAATACACCCAAGTCATTCTAGTGCAACAATCAATGAAAGTAACAAACCATCGATTTTCAGATAAAGAGACAGTTTGTGTAGGCCTCCAAACATCAGAATGAACAATCATAAATGGCTCACTGGCTTTATTATCACTCAAAGGATACGAGTTTTTAGTATATTTAACATACTCACAAGCATCACAAGATAAAGAATCAACCGAGTTCTAGCAAATAAACTAGGATATAATTTTTCTAAAACAAAAAATGACGGGTGCACTAATCGCCTATGCCACTGAATGATCTCCTGGTTGACATCCTGATACCCCTAAAAAAGAGTCAACTCTTGACTGTCTTCCAGCATATATAAGCTATCATGCTCTCTACCACTGCCAATTCTCTTTCATGTTTGAAGATCCTGAAGAATACAAAAATCAGGAAAAAATTCAACCTTACAGTTAAGAGTTTTAGTGATAGCACTGACAAATAAAATATTGATAGAAAATTGAGGAACATGAAGAACATAAGACAATTTAATATTAGGAGTACAAACAACATAACCTGTCCCAGAAATAGGGATTAATGACCCATCAGCCACCCTGATACTATTCCTTTTTAAATAAGGAGAGTAGTTAAGAAAGCCTTTTGAAGTGCCTGTCATATGTCTATTCGCACCAGAATCAATAATTCATGAGTTATGATGAGAGAAAGTAGTACCTGACTTGACCAAATTAGAGGTAGCACTGGAGGAAGGAGTAAGCTGAGACAGGAGATACCTGAAATGCAAAATCTCATCAGATAAGAGACTCTCAACTGAAGCCGACTCCTTAGATGATTTCACTATTTCTAACACATGTGCTTGAGCCCTTGTTGGATTAACTCGTTTTCTCCCACGGCCCTTACTAGGTCTCCCATGCAACTTCCAGCAAGTCTCTTTAGTGTGCCTTGGCTTACCACAGTAATCACAGAGTAAATGATTTTTATCAAAAAGAATCCCTTTTGGTCACTCAAAAGAGGTATGGGCAGTTAAACCCGACTTGTCAATAGGTGCAGTATAAAGCATAGCACCTCCTGGTCTCTTCCTACTGAATTAAAGAATGTGCCTCCTCAAGTGAAGGAAAAGAAGTTCTGCCAATAACTTGAACTCGCACTTAATCAAATTTAGGATTTAAACCAGCCAGAAAATCATAAACCCTCTCCTTTTAAATCATCTTTTGAATCAGCACTGCATCATCAACACATTTTGCTTGAAAGTCCTGATAATAATTCAGTTCCTGCCATAAACTACCCAATTCAGAGAAATAATCTAAAACAGTAATCTCACCTTGTTTTGTGCCATGAACTTTGTTCTTGAGTTCAAAGATACAAGCATCATTTCCCATTCGAGAGTAGGTGGCTTTTGCATCTTTTCATATCTTCTCTGTAGTGTCAAGCAATAAATATTGTCTAGAGATCTTAGAATGCTTTGAATTTAGGAGCCAAGACATAACCAGTGAATTATCTGAATTCCATTGATTAAAATTAGGATCGGTGACAGATGGTGGTTTTTTACTTCCATCGATATAAGCTTACAACCTTTTAGCCTTGATCGACAATAAACACGATCTAGACCAAGCTAAATAAGTACTGCTCTCCTCAAGCTTAACTGGGCTAATTTGAGAATAGGGACTGTCATTAATGAAATGATGTTTCTCAACCTCCTTATGATCATCCTTAATATTTGACATAATGAAAAAGCCAAAAAAGAATCAAAAAACAGTAGGAAAAATTTAACCCAGGAAAACAGAACCTGTTCACGTGTGACCCAGAAACCGAGGTGGTTGGAAGTCACCGGAGATCAGTGGATTGGAGGCGGAAAAGGGCGGCGAGAAGGTTGGCAGAAAAAACGGTAGCAAAAGGTGGCCAGAGGTGGTGGCACGGGCCGGCGCGTGGGGAAAGGACAGAATCCTTTGATCGGCGCGTGATATTCACCCGATCTACCTTCCTATGGGGGCGGTGTCGAAAGAGGAGGTCCGGAACACGACCTTCTAGACTTGCCGAAAAAATATAGGTTACCGAAAACGAATCGACTGCAGAAGGGAGTTAACTCGACCTTCGAAACGGCAGTGGCTTTGATACCATGAAGATTTTGTGAACTCAAGAGTTTCTATTATCTCAAATTATCCTAAAATAATGATACAAGGGTATATTTATAGGTATACAAATAGTAAAAGAAAAATTATTATTCTACCCTTAATTACAATCTATTATCTAACAAAATACATTAACCAATAGTAAATTTTCCAAACCAAGCCCGTGGTGATTGCTTAAGCCCATAAAGTGCCTTTCATAATCTGCATACTTGATTATCTTTGAAGTATTTCTCAAAACCTGGTGGAGGTTCCATGTACACCTCTTCCTCAAGATCACCATGTAAAAAGGCATTCTTGACATCAAATTGCTGTAAACACCAATTAAAGTTAGCAGCTAAGGATAAAAGAATTTGGATTGTGTTCATCTTAGCTACTGGAGCAAAAGTCTCCTGATAATCTATTCCATGTGTTTGAGTGTACCCTTTGGCTACTAATCTAGCCTTATATCTCTCCAAAGATCCATCTGTATTAAATTTAATTGCATACACCCATTTACATCCTACAAGTTTCTTATCTTTTGGATGATCAACAATTTCACAGGTATTATTTTTATTGAGTGCATTCATTTCCTCATTCATGGCAATTTTTCAATTCTCATCCCTAAGTGCCTCTTTAAAATTTTGGGGAATAGAAACTATATCTAAATTAGTGAGCAAGCAACGGTGTTTATGAGAGATTTTATCATATGATACAAAGTGAGAAATAGGATATTGAGTACAGTTTCGAACTCCTTTCCTAACAGCTATAGGAACGTCCAAATCATGAATTAATGGAGAAGATAATTGTGACTGCATACCTAGTACAGGAATACACAAGTGAAAATGAGGAATTATATTTCTGGTTTAATGTATATGATAAGGGTGGAGGTACAAAATGCTGACGTTTCCATTAGGGATGAAAAGATTGTTGGAAGTCTCCATGGAAATTCAGGGACAAATCTAATTCTTTTGTCAGATGATGACACAAGTTTTATGCCCTACAGCACTGATAACTTTTCAAAGGAGGTTGGTAGTTGTAAATTCATTTTAAAACATACAAAATTGTTATGAACGATTATAAATTCATAGGATGGAACTTGTTTTTATAATATGAATTTTTCTGTCACTATGTACAGCAACATGTATAAATTGTAATGTTCAGATTTTAAGGTATGGATGGGCTAGTTATGGTATAACTAAGAAAAAAGGGTTTTAAGAATGATACTTGGAACTCGTAAGGTATCTCAAACCTAAGGAATTATATTGCACAACTCAATGAAAAATTTGCTGGAAATTTTGTTCACTGAAGAACTCCCTTCAGAACATTGCACTCTATAATTGACTTCAAGTCCTAAACCTGTAAGATAATGCACTTGTGCTAATCCTAATTCTTCTTGAGGATTTGGGTTTCTAAAGCAAGCTATGAGGAAAACAATACCTTCTTAGTAAGGTCTTGCAAGACTTATTATTGATGACAGGTATATTTAGTTCCTTATTTGTAGATATTTGTAATAGTTATTTTTTACCTTTGCTAGTTAGGTTTAAATTCTTTTTGTATAAATGCCTATGTAAATTTCATAGTCAATACATTGAGAATAATAAAATCTTCTCAAAATCTACATGGTATTAGAGCTATACTGCCATTTTTGAAGGTTAAGTTTTCCCTTCCGCAATAGGTTACAGTAGACATTTTTTCAGAAATAGAAGGCAAGTGTAAAGAGGACACGTTTCGTTCCTCTGTTTACGTCACTGCCCTCATTAGGAAGAGCCCAGGCCAAGTTCGGCTGGTCCACAAAATTTCGGTGCCATCAGACCAAGCGCATAAGTACACGCACTGCCAGAGCATTTTGCCACCTCCATCCACGCGCCTGTGCATGTAGCTTCCTCTAGCCACTGTTTGTCACTGGATCTTGCCTACACTTGTTCGCCGGCCTCTTGCGACACTAACCAGCATCTCTCCGATCATTTCTGAAATTTTTGTTTTTTGGGTTTCTCCTTCCAGATTCTATTTCCATTTCTGTTCACTATCTTAGCATTTTTGGCTACTCTGATGGACAGTACAACAGTTAATTTATGTAAGAGAGAAAATTTCACTACCTCTTCTAGTCATAATACTTGAATTATAGATTTTGGTATAAACAGTCATATAGCAGGTCCTTCTAAAAATTTTATTTTCTATTCTCTAACTAAAAATGAAGATAATGTATGGATAGCAGATGAGTCTCTTACTCCAATATTCGGAACAGTTTCTATTGACTGTACTCCCACCATTAAATTGTCCTTTGTTTTTCATGTACCTCAATTTCCTGTTAACCTTCTATTTGTTAGTTCTATAACTAATTCTCTTAACTGTAAAGTGAAATTTTTTCTTACACATTGTATTTAATAGAACCTTATAACAGGAGCGAGGATTGGCAACGATAGGTTGCAAGATGGCTTATATATCTTGGACAATGATAGTAGCCTAGTTTCTGGTAAGAGGTAAGGTTTTTTGGGTGAGAGTAATGATGTGAATACAAAAATTATTCAATGACATAGATGGTTAGGACATCCACCTTTTTTTTATCTTGGAGAAATTATATCCTAACTTGTTTAAGAATGCTAAGTTTGACTCTTTGGTTTGTGATGCCTGTGAACTTGCTAAAAACACTAAGAGTTCTTATCTCTTGAGTAATAATAGAAGTTTTGTTCCATTTAGTATCATTCATTTTGATATTTTAGGACCTAGTAAAAATGTTTCATTATCGGGTAGTCGGTTGTTTGTTACATTCATTGATTGTTGCACTAAAATGACTTAAGTGTATCTGATAAAAGCAAAGAGTGATGCTTTTTCTTGCTTTCAATCTTTTCACAAGATGGTTTTTACTCAATTTGATGCTAAAGTAAATGTTTTGAAAATAGATAATGGTACAAAATACATGGATACTAGATTTGGTATTTATTTGGAGTACAATGGAATAATACACCAAACTACTTGTCCTTATACTAGCGCTCAAAATGGGGTAGCTGAAATGAAAAATAGACATCTATTGGAAGTTGCTAGATCTCTTATGTTTACTATGAATCTCCCAAAGCCTTATTGGAGGATGCAATTCTAGCAGTTGCTTATTTTATCAATAGAATGCCTCTCAAAGCTCTCGACTTTAAGATTCCTTTGGAAGTGTTGTAAGAAAAAAATGCTTATACTGTTCCCCTTAAAGTGTTTGGGTGTATTTTGTTCATAGTAGGAATGTTGGCAAACTAGACCCACAGGCTCTTAGATGTGGGTTTATTGGTTACTCTCCAACACAAAAGGGTTACAAGTGTTACCATTCTCCATCATGAAAGTATTTTGTCATTATGGATGTGATTTTTAGAGAAAATGAACCTTACTTTGTTACTATCCAATCACCACTTCAGGGGGTGAGCGCTGAGAGAGAAGAGGTGGTACCTTCTATTATAACTCTTGATAACCTTACCTTAGGAAAGAGTTATGTGAGGCAGGAGCAGACTAACCTTATCCTAGGTGAGAGTTCTGTGAGAGAACAAGTTCAGGAGGAGATTGTTGTCCAGAGGGAGAATATTGGACATTTGGATAGAACCAATTTGATGAGATATTCAAGGAGAAAAAGAATAGAAGAAGCTATCATGGAGCCTACTCTATGTCAAGAATCTTCTTCTTTTGGTCAATCAGGTCAGTCTTTTTTGAACTCTGATTCCACTAATAATTTGGATATGTCTATCGTTCATAGAAAAAGGGTCAGATCTTGTACCAAACATCCTCTATCGAACTCTGTCTCCTACAATTCCTTATCTCCTACCTATAGACATTTGCATTGTCTCTTTCTTCTGTCTCTATTCCACAAGATCGGAGGGAAGCTTTTACAGATCCTAAGTGGAAGCTAGCTATAATTGAAGAAATGAATGCTTTATCCAAAAATGAGACTTGGAAACTACTTACTTCTCCACCACACAAGAAATTGTTTGGTTGCAAGTGGGTTTTTACTATGATATCTTTGCACCAACTTAAGGGGTTGCACCAACTTAAGGGGAAGCGTTGACAGATATATTTAGTTTCTTATTTGTAGAGATTTGTAATAGTTATCTTTTACCTTTCCTAGCTAGATTTTTTTTTTGTATAAATACCTATGTAAATTTCATATTTAATGCATTGATAATAATAAAAACTTCTCAAAATCTACAATTATAAAAATTTCTGAAAAGATGAGAATTAATTTCCTACCCCTTAACCCGGGATTCCAACCAACGGTTGATTAGAATGAATATGATGGCTTTTCTCAAGTTCTTTACTTCCGCATCAACCGTTGTGATGTTTCAAACTCCTCTGCTGGTGCTAACTTGCATTTTTCATAGAATTTGAGTTGGAATGCTTAGCTTGTTCATTCAATTTCTTTTAGGCCTATTATTTGTGTGGAGTTACAGCTGGTAGGCCCAATAGAATAATCATGATTAGTCCGAAAAGGGTTTTTGATATCGCTTTATTATTCAATTCCTTTCAATTTAATGCCTTAGTCTCTAACTAATACTTTAATAGTGTTGATTAATTATCATACATGTAGCATGCTAAGTCATTTAACTTTTTCTGCAATCTATGCTTTTTACTATCACAGTTACATGTTCTGTTCCCCCCTTATATTGGATATGTCATTTTTACTAGAGTATAAACTCTGAATTCTTATTCTATGATGCTAACTAATAGTTATTTGTTGTAGGATTTTATTTTTCTATTTTAATACCTGAAGCCTATATCTTATACAATAGAGTACATTATCAGTTCCTTAGAAATACATATCAATACAGTTGAAATGAGATGTTTGTTTCTTAGATATCAAATCCATCAGTTCTCTTTTTTATTCTGCTCTTCCTCTTGCAGAGACTACGGATTTACCAGCAAAAGTGCGAAACATTTGATACTATCATTCACCCATACACTTCTTGCCCTTATGCATGGGATGAGCCTTGTTATCCTCATCGTCTTGCTGTTGAGGTATCCGCCCATTTTTCAATTCACAAAATGATGTATATCTTTTGCTGCTTGTTGCTAATTCTTTTTTTCTTTCTGAGAATAAGGTGCCTGGAGAACGTATTATTGGGTTTTATGCACTTGATGATCTAAGAAAGTATCCACCTGTACACTTGAGATCAACTTCTGAGGTACATTCTTTTCCTTTTATTCTTCTGCAGTAGCCCTAGCAATCAAAAGATTTTTTTATTCTTCTGCTGTAGCCCTAGGCAATAATTTAATTTGCTTCAATATATTTTTGTATAAAAATTTTTTGCTCATTGTAGATGGGGATTCAGTTACTTGGGGGTAAGAGAAGGGAAACATATTAATGTGTGTACTAGAACCCAAAGAAACAGGGAACTTTTAGGGAATTTTGCATGGAAGAGTGGTCCATCTTGATGGAATTCAAAATGTGTAAGAGATGGGGTTCCAAGGCAAGTATGATTGTCATCACCTAGAGAAGGAAATGTCATGATGTAGGAGAAGCCTTATAAGAGAAAATGGAAAAGAGGAAGGTGGTGATTTTTATTTGTTATGATAAAAGCATTTCATACAATCAATTGTTTTGGGAGAACTTAGTTTCATGGATAATTTTACTTGTAATCTCATAGCAAATCTAACTGTGCAAGTGTAATAGTCTCTCTTCCCCCTTTATCCAGTAAGTTAAAGTGAACGTTCTAATTTTGCATGATAGAATGTTAAAAATGTCCTTTCCCTTTCATTGAGGGCACCATGTATCCTAGGGCTTGCACACAATGTCCATGCGATCTTTTTTCTCTCTTTCTTGGCACTGCTCTAATTTATTTTTACTAGCTTGCCCCTAAGCTTTTTTAGCCCTGTCATGTGCAATTCCACCTTTCTGCAAATGAACATAATCCATAACTGGTCTCTCCTGTATTCCATTCCACCATAGCATACTCGGACCATGGATTTTAGTAAAAGAGTTCTCTACTGCTCTAAATCTAAGTTACTGATAAAAGAAGGCTAAAAGGACAAATATGCTCCTCAAGTTTATCTCGATAATCAAATAAGCCCTTATGTTTTAATTGGGCCTATTTCAACCCCAAAGAATGAAAATTGGATCAAATAAGCCATAATTTAATGTCTTGTTCAGGTTTCCTGATAATAGTCAGAGGCTGGAATTGTTCTAGATTGAAATTGCTAACTAGGATAAAGAAATAATTATATCGACATGTTAATGTGGTAGAAATAAGTAAATTGCTTTTGCTCAATTAGAGCCTAATTGGCCCAATTTTGTTTCTTTAAGGGCCTATTTGTCATATTTTTAACTTATTGAGGGCGAAAATGTTCCAACCGAAATATAGGGGATTAATTGACTATTGTGACAAACTTCAGTTGAAACCGAAAGCTAATGGTCCGAAACTAAAATTTTTGGATGTTTTTCAGTTAAAAATTGATTGTAGGCAGCATGTGCTTATTTTTTTCTCTTCAGTTCAGTCTGCTGTTTTATTCTTTTTCACCCAGCATTCAATAAAAGTAGATGAAGTATTCATTTTTAGCAAAATGGGCTTCAAAGTATACTAAAAAATATCCAGTTACTGGTTTTGAAACCACTTATCTCTTAATTAAAATCTGTATATTCTCGTATGCTTGATTCAAAATCACCATAAAATAGATAACAGGTGTATATGCATAGATTATGGATCTAACGGTTATTTCTATCTACTTGCTTTGTAATTTAATTATGTGAAGATTCCTTAATATCTAGTACCCAAAAAAAAAAAAAAAGAAAAAACAAACAGATGGTAATCTTGAAAGTTTGCATAATTGAACTTACCAATGGTAGAAAATGTCTAAAATCATACTTATGGGCTTGTAGTATGGCTTGAACAAGCATAATGTGGTTGGTCGTTGACCAACATAAAGCATGGGATGGATCCTTTTTTATTCCTGGGGAAGCGCTTTTGAAGCTGCCTTCTCCCTGAGGTATGGCTGGAGTCCTGGTCGTGTACTTGTTTTGTAATTTAATTTATATGAAGACTCATTAATACTTAGCACCAGAAAAAGATAAAGGCGATGTTGAAAATGTGTATAATTAAACTTAGCAATAGGAGAGAATTTATAAAATAAAACAAATGTTGCGATACTCATGGGTTTGTAGTATGGCTTTTGCTTTAACCTTATTCATTCATCTGCTAATTCAGCTCTGACCTGCAATTATTTACTTACAAATAATTGTTAATGACAGAGAGGTCTAATGGCTCTTGCTGATGTTGAGGGAGCTCGAATTCATCTCAAACAATTGAGAATTGCACATCAGATGGCTAGTTGGGAGTCGATGCAGGATATACTCGTCAGGCATTATGCTCGTCAACTTCTTCATGAGATGTACAAGGTGAACACCATCAATAGCTGGCTAGTTTGAACAAATTCCTTTTCTATTCTTGCAAAAGTTCCATCTGCTAACCAGCCATGAGTTCACTTACTATCCAAACATCGTTTTTTGTAAGTTATGCATCTGCTAGCTTGAGTAATTAAGCATCTTAGTTCAAACTAACGTTCTATATATGCTCCCTGCAATTCTGCAATATGCAGGTCTTTGGTTCTGCTGGTGTTATAGGTAATCCCCTGGGATTTGCAAGGAGTTTGGGACTTGGCATCAGAGATTTTTTATCTGTTCCAGCCAGAAGTATTTTACAGGTAAAAAGTTAATTTTGGATAGTATTTGCCCTTGTATACTTAATATTATAAGCTAGCTGTTTCTTTTGCAGAGCCCTACTGGACTAATTACAGGCATGGCACAAGGCACCAGTAGCCTTCTGAGTAACACAGTTTATGCTTTAAGTGATGCTGCCACCCAATTCAGTAAAGCTGCACATAAGGTATCTCCACATTTGATAATTCTCCAGTAATTCAGGGAATAAGTATCTATATGAGTCTAACTTAAAAGATTGATTATTGTCTTCCTAGGGTATTGTGGCATTTACATTTGATGACCAATCAAGGATGGAAAATCGGCAGAAAGGCATAATAAATGAAGTCTTAGAGGTAAATTGTTCTTGAAATGTGAATCTACCATAGTGACTTTCATGGTTTTTGCAATAGGTAAATTGTTACTGAAATGTTAAATCCGTCTCTATTGGCTTTCCTGATATTCTGTATTTTGCCTTGTTGCCTACCGAAGTTTTACCATGACAGATATCTTGAAAACAAGAAATAGTCAAATTATATTGATATAATTCTTGTTGATTCCAGGGACTCACAGGTCTCCTTCAGTCACCAATTAAAGGAGCTGAGAAACATGGTCTTCCAGGTGTCCTTTCAGGTGATAAGTGGGCCACAAATATGTAATGTCTGTCAAAGTATTATTTCTATGAACATTTGACTTGCCATATATGAATGAGAGACGGGCTTTTTATTGGGAAATTGTGCCAATTGATGTGGTGGAGGAAACAATTTGATGTGATGGAGGAAACTATTTGATGTGATGGAGAAAAGCATTCTCTAACATTGAAGATTCTTTGTGTGTGTTTCCCGATTATTTTGATCTTATTTTGTATAATTAAGAAACATGTTCTGGAAAACTAAACCTGTACACGTTCTAGCAAGTGCATAGTTTGGAGTCCTATGACCATAATTGAAGGAAAACTATTAGGCTGACCAAGTGGTAGATTAGACTTAATTGCAGATAATTTGTATACCTTTGCTTCATTTTAAATTGTTTTTTGACAGGTCTGGTCTCCTTTGTATCAACATCAAATCCCAGATCTTAAGGTCAGTTCTTTTGTTACTGAATTCTTGCTGGTTACATGCAGGGATAGCCTTCGGAGTGACAGGGCTGGTGGCAAGACCAGCAGCTAGTATTCTTGAGGTCACAGGAAAAACTGCAGAGAGTATCAGAAACAGAAGTAAACTATACCAAGTTGGATCTCAACATTATAGAGTTCGCCTTCCAAGGCCTCTAAGTAGAGAACTTCCTCTGAGGCCTTATTCGCTGGAAGAGGCAGTGGGCACATCAGTGCTGATGGAGGCTGATGATGGCTTGAAGCTGAAGGATGAAGTATTTGTGATGTGTAAATCACTTAAACAAGCTGGCAAGTTTATTGTCATCACTGAGAGACTCATGTTGATGGTAACTTGTCCCAGTTTGGTGGACATGGGAAAGCCTGAATTTTGTGGTAGTCCGATTGATCCAGAATGGTTAATACAATCAGAAATCAGTTTGGACAGTGTAATCCATGCAGATACTTTGGGTTGTGTGGTCCATATTGTTGGAAGCAGCCCAAATGCCTTGCTGAGGCAGAACCAATACTCCTAAAAAAAACGGTGGTGGAACAAGGATGAGGCACTGGAGTAATCCTTCAATTCGTCTCCCTTTTTTCCGGACCAACTTGGAATTGACATCTGAAGAAGATGCAGAAAAATTGTTGCACATCATGTTGTCTCTGATTGAGAAAGGTAAGGGAAGAGGATGGAGCAGTGGGTATCTTCTACATAAAAGTAATATTGTGCAGAAGGTGCCCTCTTTCATATTGCCTGGTAAGGATCAGTTTGATCCTATTCGATTTTTTGAGTCTTTATTTTAATTTGAGATTCAATCCGAAACCATACGAAAAATAAATGATGATCCGAAAGTAAAACGAAATTTCTAGAGCCCATCCGTTTGACAGGTCTACTTTGAACTTATTAGCCTCACGAAACAGCTTCCGCATATTATATTACTTTGAAGTCAAATTCAGGCATTCAACCAAAACTCTCAAACCTTTTGGGGCAAAAATCCCTTAATTATTTAATATATGTACAAATACCTTTTATAAAGATTAGTTTCCTTGTTGTGTAATAAATTAGCAAGAATACTGGAATCTATACATCAATGCCATTTTCCAGTCTGCCCCATTTTCCAGTCTGTCTTCCTTTTTCGTCCTTTTCTTTTTGGTCTTTTGGTAGTGAAAGTCGTCCTCTTAGTTCTTACCAATCATATAATATCGTATACCATGTTACTCTACGAATACCTTAATTTCATTGGTCTTGTATGGTCAAACATTTCAATTTCTCTCACCAATCTAAATTCGCATTGGCCACAGCAAAAAACGGACACGCCTCACTGTAACTTTTACCATTACCCTCTTTCTAATAATAAAAAGAAAAAGAAAAAGAAACAATTCCGCACAAACTCCGAGTTGCTTCTCCTCCTCCAACTGTCAAAAAGCCACCTTGGATCACCGGGAAGCCATGGCGGACTCCGGAGGCGGTTGTTGCAGATGTTGTTGCAGGTTCATATTCACTTTAGGCCTAACAGCTCTTTTTTTGTGGCTAAGTCTGCGAGCCTCAAAACCCAAATGCTCACTTCGAAAATTTTACATACCTGCCCTGAACCGGACCTTAAGTCCACAGGGAAATACCACCTTGATCTTTCAACTCAGACTGGATAACCCCAACAAAGACAAGGGTGTCTACTACGATCCAATCAATGTTACTTTCTATGATACCCCAAGTCGGAACCACACCATAGCCAATTTCACTATTCCAGAATTTTATCAAGGCCACAAAAAGAAGGCTACAAAGGGCGGTGAGCCTAACGCTACTGGACTTAACAGGGAAGCGGTTTTGCAGGCGGTTTCAAATGGGTCGACGGTTTTCAGGGTGGATTTGGCTACTTCTGTTAGATATAAGATAATGGCGTGGAAAACTAAAAGCCATAGAATCGTGGTTGAAGCTGACGTTAATATCAGTAATGAAGGTCCTTTAATTAACCCTAAGAAGGGCATTAAGCTTATTTCTAATGATGTTAGGATTTGGAATTATTATGCTCAACTAGAATTTTATTTACTCAGCTTTTTGGTATTTGGGCTCAATAATTTTGGGTGAATTATTTTTTTTTTCAAATTTTGAGAGATTTTGTTTTGTTTTTGTTATAAACTAATTAAAAGAAAGACAGAAATAGTAGAATAGAGAATTTTCTATCATTGATTGTGTATACTGAATAATTACAATAGGGTATTTATAGACACAAAATAAAAGAGGTAGACTTCTACTAGAATAGGGAGAATAATGAGTTTGATAGTCATCCAAATATCTCATAATTATCACTAACACTTCCCCTTGGATGACTATGCACTATGAATATGCCTCGTTAAAACCTTGCTAAGAAAAACCCAATGGGATAAAAACTTAGCGAAGGAAAAAGAGTACAATATTCATATGTGCTTCCCCTAAAAAATGAATCAAACTAAATCTTTTAATTGGCGCATTTCAATGTTGTACACATGTTTCTTGAAAATTGAACTTGGTAGGGTCTTTGTGAACAAATCTGCTGGATTATCACTTGAGCGAACTTTGCAAACATCAATCTATCATTCTTTCATAAGTTCATGAGTATAGAAGAATTTTAGTGAGATGTGTTTTGTTCTATCTCCTTTGATATAGCCGCCTTTGAGTTGTGAAATACATGCTGCAATATCCTCATATAATTTTATTAGCTTTTTCTCCACTACCAATTATTTGTTCCCTTAATATGTTGAGTCATGGTTCTCAACCACACACATTCACGACTTATTTCATGGATGGCTAATATTTCTGAATGATTTGAGGAAGTGGCAGTGATTGTTTGCTTAACAGATCGCCAAGAAATAGCAGTGTCACCATATGTGAAGACATAACATATTTGTGATCGAGCTTTATGAGGATCTGATAAGCATCCAGCATCAGCATACCCTGTCAATTCTAAATTTACTCCTTTTGAAAAAATAAACCCATGTCAGAAGTGCCACGAAGATAACGTAGAACATGTTTTACACCATTCCAGTGCCTTCGAGTTGGTGTAGAACTAAATCTTGCTAGCAAATTAACTGCAAAAACTATATCTGGTATAGTGCTATTTGCAAGATATAAAAGTGCACCTATTGCACTAAGATATGGTACTTCAGGACCAATAATCTCTTCGTTATCTTCTTGTGGACGAAAAGGATTTTTCTTAACATCAAGAGAGCAAACAACCATTGGAATGCTCAATGGATAAGACTTATCCATATAAAATTGTTTCAAGATTTTCTCTATATAAGATGACTGATGTACAAGAATTCCTTTTGGCAAATATTCAACTTGAAACCCAAGACAAAATTTTGTTTTTCCAAGATCTTTCATTTCAAATTTCTTTTTCAAATATTCTACAGTAATAGAGATCTCTTCTGGAGTTTTCACTATGTTTAAGTCATCAACATAAACTGCAACTATGGCAAATCCTAAATTTATCTTCTTGATAAAAACGCATGGACAAATTGAATTATTCTCATACCCATTTTCACTAGGTAAATCACTTAGACGATTGTACCACATGCGTCCAGATTGCTTTAATCCATACCAAGATCTTTGGAGTTTAATCGAGTACATTTGTCGAGGTTTTGAATTATATGCTTCAGGCATCTTAAATCCTTCAGGAATTTTCATATATATGTCATTATCTAACGATCCATATAAATAAGCTGTCACCACATCCATTAGATGTATATCAAGCCCTTCAGAGGCAGTCAAACCAATCAAAAATCTAAACGTGATTGCATCCATGACTGGAGAATATGTTTCTTCATAATCTATACCAGGTCTTTGTGAGAAACCTTGTGCAACAAGTCGTGCTTTGTGTCTCACAATTTTATTTAACTCATTTCTTTTACGGACAAAAATCCATTTATATCCAACAGGTTTGACATCTTCTGGTGTCTGGACTACTGGTCCAAATACTTTACGCTTAGCTAATGAATCTAGCTCAGCTTGAATTGCTTCTTTCCATTTGAGCCAATCACTTCGATGTCAACATTCTTTTACAGTTTGAGGCTCATGCTCACTATCATTAATTATTTCATAAGCAACTGCATATGCAAACACATTATCAATAACTATGTCTTTTCTATCCCACATATTTTCAGATTTTAATGAAAGATTCAGCTAAATCATTTTGAGTGTGAACATGTGCAATGGAATGTTGAATATCAATTCCTATTGACATACAAAAATCATAAAATGCTTTTGAAGTAAATTCACCTGCATTATCTAAACGAACTGTTTTAATGGGATGATCAGAAAAACTTGACCTAAGTTTTATAATTTGAGCTAGAAATTTAGCAAAAACAACATTACGGGATGATAATAAACATACATGAGACCATCTAGTTGAAGCATCAATCAAAACCATAAAATAACGAAATGGTCCATCAGATGGATGAATTGGTCCACAAATATCTCCTTGTATTCTTTCTAAAAAAATATGAGACTCCAAAGGTAATTTAGATAGTGAGGGTTTCACAATCAATTTATCTTGAGCACAAGAACTACAAAAATAATCATTTCATAAAAGTATCTTTTGATCTTTAAGTCCATGTCTATTTGTATTCTCAATAATACATCACATCATGGTTGAACCGGGATGACCAAGGCGATCATGCCAAAGTATGAATATTTTAGGGTCTGAGCACTTCCGGTGCATATAATTTGATTCAACCATTTTTATTTTCGTGAAATATAATCCTATTGAGAAACTTGAAAGTTTCTCTAATATGAACTTCGGGTTCAATTTTGTGGATGTAATATATAGATATTCGACATTTTCATCATTTATCGTTTCAATATAATATCCATTACGACGTATATCTTTAAAACTTAGTAGATTTCTTCGGGATCTACTTGAATACAACGCATCATCAATATATAATTTTGTTCCATTTGGAAGCATAATTTGGACTCTTCCAGAGCCTTCAATTACATTTTCAGAACCAAAAATCGTATTAACATTAATTTCAGCTAATGTTAATTGTATAAAATATTTCTTGAGAACAAATAGATTATAAGAATTCCTTAAGTAGAATTAAAGAAACTTATGGTTCTCTAATAAACATATGAATTCTCAATAATTTATGTATTATAATTGATCCAGGATGATCAAACCGGTCATGCCAAGTAATCAATTGTTAATTAGTAAACTTCAGGCTTACTATTTTTATTATATCAATATTTATATCAATTGATAAACTTCAAGTTTCTTAATATCAATATCAAACAATTAGTAAACATCAGGTTTACTAATATTTGTGACATACAGTCAATAAACTATATGTTTATTAGTATTTGTATCAATTTTCAAGTTTATTATAATCAATAAACTTCGAGTTTATCAATATTAGTATCGATTAATCAACAAACTTCTGGTTTATTGATATTTGAATAATTAGTCAACTGCATGTTACTAATACTTGCATAACAATTAGTAAACTTTATGTTTACTAATATTGTGACAAATAATAAAATAAATATTTATTAGTATTTATATCAATTTTTTTTAAGTTTACTATAATCAATAAACTTCATGTTTACTGATATTTATATAATTGGTAAATAATAGTTTATTAATATTTGTTAGTAAACTTTAGGTTACTAAAATTTGTATTTATTAGCAAACTTCGAGTTTACTAATATTTGTATCAAAATCAAATTATCTGAAAAAATATATTACTAATCTTATACAAAGTAGATCTCAAGTATTTATCTTTCAGTCTCAAAATGATATTCATTTCAGCGAATATTTTTGAAAATATATGTTTGTGAGACATATTTGAGAAATAATATATTTTCTAACAAATTATATGCAAATAATTGCATTATAACTCTTCAGGAGCCTTCAAATAATTGTATTACACATAACAACAATATACATATAGCAAATTGAAAACCAAATATGGCTTTACATAAAATATATTCATTATATATAATATAATGATTAAAATATAATTAAGCAAGGATCAAATTACAATTATGCAAAATAAATCACTAAAATCATGTTAATGTCCTTGGTAATAGAAAATGTTATTCTCAGTTCTTAATATTTTCGTATATTTAAGTTTTTAAAATTATTTATTGTAGGGTAGAATTATCGACCATTAATCAATCTCATTAACTTATGAGAATTAAAATAATTCAAAATTTATGAATTAAATCTACTTACCGTTTAATCTTATAAATTATAATTCTTGATTCCTTCGAGCCGGGTTGTCGTAAACCACCGACTTTCAATGATCAATAGAGACTATCGTGCTGATAACGTGTTATGAACTAATTAAAAGAAAGACAGAAATAGTAGAATAGAGAATTTTCTATCATTGATTGTGTATACTGAATAACCACAATAGGGTATTTATAGACACAAAATAAAAGAGGTAGACTTCTACTAGAATAGGGAGAATAATGAGTTTGATAGTCATCCAAATATCTCATAATTATCACAACAGTTTTGTTTTTTTGGTTGGATCTTTGGTTATTCGGGGAAAATGTTGTTGTTGTAATGTTGACTGATTGAATTAGAAATTATTATTTAGCAGGAGTTTATAGGATTGAAATTGTGGTTCTCATAAATTTATTTAGAACTGTTAATAATGGATGATGCTAGTTAATTCAGCCATCAAATTGGTAAATTGTGCAACAACTGCCTTTTTTAAGGGTCCAGATGGAGCGAGCTTTTGAATTGCAGCTTGTGATAAGCTATAGTTGGGTTTGGCAATAGCCATAGTTCCCCGGCCCAATGTTCTTTTCGCACAAAAAAAAAGTGTTTTTTTAGCCTATATTTTATATGTAGTTATGGCTTTGCGAGCAACTTACTCCTAAAATTTTGTTTTGAGGAAATTACACCTATTACCACTTTTTTAACCTTAATTTTTAAAAATATAGCCACCACTTAAAATATGTTTAAAAATACCTTATTTTAATTTTTTGTTTTTAAAAATACCATTTTTTTATGTTAAGCCTAAATATCCCAATTGCTAAACACGAAGACAGGACCACAGGACCGTTCAGAGCATCGGCCACCCAATCGATGGCCATGATGTTATCGCAGATTGGGTTACCGGACTCTTTAACGACTCTGATGTGGTTAGCGTAAGCTGAGTAGACATTGAGGCTTTCTTTAGAGGAGTAACGGCTGTGAAGTATGAGAGGGAAGGGAATCGGCGATAATTTGATGCGGTGAAGAGAAGCTACAGCAAAATGGAGAACAGATTCGAGAGAAAGCAAGTTGTTGAGGGAGGAGAGAAAGTCATTTACTTTTGTGGAGTCGGTATTGACTTTGAGTTTGAAGAGAATGGTGTGTTCGATGATTTGTATGGAAGTTTTGGCTGGATGGACTATGCCTGAAAGTCTCATAGAAAAGCCTGATAATGGCCCACAACGTGTGTCTCCAACCAGAGGGATCACAATGATTGGGTGAGTGCATTGTTATATGTCTTTTCCTGTACGTTCTTGACTTCTTGTGTTGTGAAAATTCTCTAAATTGCAATTATCCCATATTTTCTAAGTGCATAATTTCATTTCTTTTGGCAAGAAAAACAACCATCTCTGCACTTTCTTTTTGGTGTTTCCTTATGTTCTGGTTTATTCATAAAAGCATACAGTTACAATGGCCTTTTTCTGTTTCCTCCATGGTAACCAAGATCAAATGCATTTACACTAAGGGCTTCAAGTACATCACCCAAATCTTTGGTAAGCTTTTTCTTTTCTTGCCTGGTCCGGAACTTCATAGAATATGTAGCTGTGCGGATAATTATACTTTGCATGCATTGGGCTTGATCCCTTTTTATTGTGAAGTGGCTAATTTATGAATTAAAGTGAGCCTTCTCCGGTCTCGGATCCTAAAATCGGGCCTTCAAGAATCCAACTGAAAATGAGCGATGGCTCCAACGTGCATCACAATATGTTTATGTCTTCAATCATCTAAAAATTCATAAGCTTCTTATAGATTATATTCTATGAATCTAGATACCAAATTTTCATTTATATGATTCTTTGCTGCTCCTGTATTTATTAATGTTTTTAATGTTCTTCATTCTCCTCCTATATCTAATTTTGTTTATATATAATATTGTATTGAGCTTAAAAATGACCTTAAATCTATATTTTGTCTAGATTGTGAATATATTCTTCCCTGTTCATTTATTATTATTAGTTTATTTCTAAATTGAGGAATAAATATTTCGCTAGATGATTCTCTCGATACTATTAATAATTTATTATCTATATGTCTTATTCTAGGTGTAAGTCTATATTTCTATTTCTTTATCTTAGATCCATTGTCAATCCAATTAACATAATCATACTTATAGGTGTTAATTGCCTTGGTGGTATATATTAAATTAAATATAAGAATGTGTCTTTTATTTCTACCTGTAATTTTACATTACCTTTCTGGACTTTTTTATGATGACTTGTAGTAAATGCATATATTGTTCTATATGTTACAGGAAAATACTTTAGATCAATTGGCCATTTTTATCCTATGTAGCTTATGATATAAATTCAAAGTTTTATCTATATTTTTATCTTGCAAACTTACTGAAAAGTCTGGTATTAAAATAAATTTTAATTTTTATATACCAAATTTTTTGATACTGCTTATAAAAAAGCATCAATCAAATCATTTAATATTCTGTCATCCATTCAAAATAATTGTATTGGACTATCTATTTCTTCCCTAAAATGTGATTTTATTATAATTTGACTTGCTCTTAAATATGGATTTTTTTTAGTTTTATCTAGTAATTTTGCTTGCTTCCAATTAATTTCATCTTTATTTACTAAAAGTATTACTGTATTTCCTTTTGTATGATAAATATTTATTGTTAATTCGTAACATTTATCTATATATATATTGCTTTATAAAATCTATTAAACCATTGTGTTTTAAATATATCTTTTATTCTTATATTTAGTTTATAATTAGTCAATTGACTAATTTTTTTTTTCATCAAATGATTTATTCTAGTTAAATATATTCTTGTTATCTATTATTTCTTGTTTTTTGTTATCTGAACTCATTTTTTTTCACTTTCTGTTTGTATTTCGGAGCTTAAATCTTCTGAGGTAAATTGAGATTCTATTTTGTATATGCTTTTGTTTTCTAATATATCACTATATTTTATGAAATCGTAATTTTGCTCTATTAGTCCTTCATAAATTTTATATGCCTTATGATTTTGTTTATTTCTTTTCATAGGGCATTCTTTAGTATAATGTCCTTTTTTTTTACATATCCAACATATACATTCTTTAGGATTCTTTTTGTTAAATCTTTTATTTTTTTAAAAAAAACTTCCTTTATTCTATTTCTTAAAAGGCTTAAATTTCCATTTATAATATATTTTTTTTTTAAATTTTGGCTTTAAGTATCTTTTGTTTGACTTTTTATATCTTTTATTTGTATTATAAAATTCCCATTTTATTGATTTAGATATTACCGAACAACAAATTCCCTTATGAGCTTGATCTTTCCATTAATTTACAATATACATATTAATGGAAATAAGAAAAATCACCTTTAATTTTTGTTGAACAGTTGATTTTCCTTCTCACCCGATTGTCGCAAACCACAGTATCCAAAATCGAACACCTCCAATGAGTAATCCACACTAGAGAAGGATTGAATGAACCAACAATGGAGGAAACAAGGGGCTGGCTGAAATCCCCTTGATGCTAGCAAGGGGTGGTGGCTAGAGTTGATAGAAAATGAGAGAAACTTGTTTTCTCTTAATTGTTCACACTTACACTAAAACTATATCATTTGGATTTTTATAGTTAGGTTAAAAATATAACTTCATAATACGATTGGGCTTTTTAAAATTTCTGGACAAATATTAATTGGGCTTATGGAATTATTAATAATTTATTTGAGCTTAATTAAATCTAATTTAAGCCCTTTCACAAAAGACTATGCACAAAACCCACAAACTAGGACTTTTGTGCATATACTTGGATTTAATTACCCAAATGAATTCCAAATCCATCCAAATTAAATATGTAGGCTCCATAACACTTATGAAATATATTTAATTTATTTTTGTCCAAGATTTAGGCCTTTAAGGCCTTCTACCAGAAGGTGACGTGAAACCCTTCCTTTGGAGGATTTTTGTGCCAACTTCACTTTTTTGGGCCACTTTAAATTTCTCCAATGGATCTATTAATTATTATATCATTCCTATAACACTTATAGTCCAATTAATAATTAATTATGAAATACATTATTTTAATTAGGTCCATTTTACAGAATATTTCTAAAAAGTTTTACGAACAATTTTACTTGATCCTAATTAATTAAACTCTTTAATTAATTATTCTCTTATTAACTTCTCTATTCCATAATAATATCAAATATTATTATCCTTGTCATTTTACCATTTTATCTTTTTCTCTATATGTGTGTGACCTATTGGGTTTCTGTCCATATTGACAGTATAATATGTAATTGTGAGTTCTATTCAAAACTCACATGATTTAAACTTCTTTAAATCATTTCATCAATCCCTATTGATATTTATGATACACCATTATACAAGTCATGAGCGGCCTCTAGCTAGGCATCCTGACTACCCAAATGTCAAGAAAGTCAAGTGGTTTGACTATACCCTTCCATAGAAATAGTTACCGTGCAATTACTCCTTTCACCACTCTTATCTCAATTAGATTTTGAGTATGGATTTCTGTCAACTCATATAAATCTAATTATGTACTATTAATTTAACCATTGTTCCCAAAATGCCCTTTATGGATCTCTATCAATTTTGGCATATTACTTTGGCCAGAGATTCTCTGAACAAGGCAATTATAGAATCATATGAGATAACTTTCCTTAATAAATCTGGGATGGTGAATCCTTTGTCAATCACTCAACTATCTTCAAGTAGGTCATGATATACCTAACCTCCTAACTATGTTCACCCCCAATTGGAAGTAATCAGTTATGGAGTCAAAGTATACAACTAGCTACTTAAGATAACTTTGGTAGTCTAAAGATACTTGCACAACCATTATGAAAAGATTCATCACTGACATAGATTTAATATCCATATGAGGATTTTCTTTGCAGGTCTCCAATGAACTTGTTCTTCTAACAAACATCCACATGTTAGCTTTGATTATCTTTCATAATCACAGTTATGAGAACCACTGCTTGAACCATTCAAAAAGCATAACATGTGCTAGTTTGTATGAATTAATAATGTCCTATCTTGTTAATTCTATGACTAGGGATATTTAGATATTAAGACATTTGCATGCAATATACACCTCATATCATGAACACTTTTATGATTGCCTTTGCACTGTGTTTATAATATCAAGGACTTCATTTATTAATTTAAGATTTATAAACTCATGTATTTAAACATAGCATTAATAAATAAATAATGCCTTTTATTAAGAATATAAATTCATACATCTGAAATACATCCTTTTTACATGGGCTCTAAGGCATACTCTCTAACAATCTCCCACTTGCACTAGAGCCAATCACTCATATGTCTTAGACCCATGCTATTTATATGGTGATCGTGCTTTATTTAGGAAAGTGCTTTAGTGAGGGGATCTGCCACATTATCATCTATGGGGACCCTTTCTATTTTCACATCATTTCTAGCTACTATTTCCCTTATGAGATGGTAGCATATGAGAACATGCTTGGATCGCTGATGAGACCGTGGTTCCTTTGCTTATGCAGTGGCTCCATTGTTGTCACAATATAAAGCAATCGGATCAACAATGCTAGGCACCACTCTTAGTTCAAATATGAACTTTTTGATCTAGACTGCTTCTTTGGCTGCTTCTAAAGCAGCAATGTACTTAGCTTCTGTCGTGAAATTAGCAGTTGTTTTTTGTTTAGAACTCTTCCAACTAACTTCCCCTCCTCTCATTATGAACACATAACCAGATTGTGATTTACAATCATCATTGTTAGATTGAAAGATGGCATATGTATACCCATTTACTTCCAAACTTCCCTCTCTATATACCAAGAATATATCCCTAGTCCTTCTCAAGTACTTAAGGATATTCTTGACAGCTGCCTAGTGTTCCTCTCCAAAATTAGATTGAAATCTGCTTGTGACACTCAAAGTAAATGCTACATCCAGACATGTACATAACATAGCATACATGATAGAACCAATTGTCGATGCATATGGTATTCTATTCATGCTCTCTCTATCCTCTAGTGTTTGCGGACATATAGAATTAGAAAGGTGTTTTCCATGCACCATGGGTATAAACCCTTTCTTAGAGAGATCCATATTGAACCTTTTCAATACTTTATCTATATATGTACTTTGAGAAAGACCTAGCAACTTATTGGATCTATCTCTATAGATCCTTATTCCCAAAATATAGGATTCTTCTCCAAGGTCTTTCATGGAGAATTGCTTGGATAACCATATTTTAACAAATTGGAAAAGAGAAATATCATTTTCCATGATCAATATGTCATCCACATATAGAACCATGAAAACAATTGCACTCCCACTGATCCTTTTATACACACAAGGTTCATCTTCATTCTGTGAGAAATCAAACTCTTTAATTGTCTCATTGAATCGTATGTTCCAGTTCCTGGAGGCTTGCTTCAATCCATAATGGATCTTTGAAGCTTGCATATCCTTTTCGCCATTTCCTTACGTGAACCCTTCTAGTTGTGTCATATACACATCCTCAGTTAGATTTTCATTTAGAAAAGCTATCTTCACATCCATTTGCCAAATCTCATAATCATAATGAGCTGCAATGGCTTAAAAGTATTCTTATAGACTTAAGCATCGCTACAGGAGAAAATATTTCATTATAGTCAATACCTTCCTTTTGACGATAGCCTTTTGCTACTAAGCGAGCTTTATAGGTAACTATATTAACTTTCATGTCGTTCTTCTTTTTGAAGACCCATTTGCACCATGTGGGTTTTATCCCTTTAGGTGTTTGAGTTAAAGTCCATACTTTATTCTCATACTTGGAGTCCATTTCAAACTGCACAGCCTTAAGCCATAAATCACATCTGAATTGTTCAAAACTTCTTGATAGCTTGTAGGCTCATTGTCCTCTACTACAGTTATACCTCTATCTGAATCAATGTGAAATCCATATCTCATAGGGATAGAATGCATCCTAGTAGATCTTCTAGGATTTTGTGTATAATCAGGTTCAACTGTAATCTCATCATTATGAAATTCAGTCTCGGGTTCAATCGATTGATCTACTTCTATTGTGGGTCTTGAACTTCATCAAGTTCAATTTTACTCCCACTGTCCTCTTGTATGAGAAATTCTGTTTTCAAGAGACAACATGCTTGAAATAAACACCTTTTGTTCTAAGGGATGGTAGAAATAATATCCAAATATTTTTTTTGGATATCCCACAAATAAATATTTATCAGACTTAACATCTAGTTTGTCTGACATTGTCCTCTTCACATAAGCAGGACAACCGCATACTTTCATATGAGAAAGTGTGGGTTTCTTGTTATTCCAGATCTCATATGGAGTAACATCAACTGATTTACTAGGAACTTGTTTAACACATAAACAATAATTTCTAGTGCATACCCCCAAAAGGACTTAGACAAGTCTGTTCGGCTCATCATAAATCGAACCATATCTAATAGTGTTCGATTTCTCCTCATAGATACACCATTGTGTTGTGGTGTATATGGTGGAGTCCATTGAGATAAAATCACATTATCTCTAAGATGATCTTGAAATTCTTGGCTTAAGTATTCTCCACCTTGATCTGGTTTAAGTGTTTTAATACTCTTGCTAAGTTGCTCTCTACTTCATTTCTGAACTCTTTGAACTTTTCAAATGCTTCTGATTTATATTTCATTAGATAAATATATCCAAATTTGGTGTAATCATCTATGAAAGTAATGAAGTAGGAGTAACCTCCTCTAGCATGTGTAGTTATTAGACCACATACATCTGAATGTATTAAGTCCAAAACCATTTTAGCTCATTCTCCTTTACCAATAAAGGGAGTTTTTGTCATTTTTCCCAATATAAAGATTCACATATATCAAATGATACCAAATCACCTGACTTGTGTAATTTGGTCATGCGTTTCTCATTTATATGTCCTAAACGACAATGCCATAAATATGAAGTATTTATCTTGTTTCATTCTTTTAATATCCACATTATGCACTTATTTAATCAAATCAAGAACAAATATACCATTCTCAATGATAGCTTTTGCATAAAACATATTGTTCTTAAAAATATAACAACACTTGTCCTTTAAAGAAATGTCATAATCATTCAATAAACAACTGAAAGAAATAATACTTTTAGATAAAGCGGGACATAATAACAATTATTTAATTCCAATATTAATCCACTTGGAAGAGGCAAATGGTAAGTCCCCACAATAGTTGTAGAGATGTTTTGTCCAGTAGCTGACTGCAAACATATTTCTGCATTCCCAACTCTTCTAAAGCTTCTAAGCCTTTATAGATCATTACACAAATGAGATCCACATCCAATATCTAATACCCAAGATTGTTTTAAAGCAATAGAATAAGTATTAATTTTAATCATATGAATGCCTGAAGTAGAAGCATCAGCTTGCTTCTTCTCTTTGAGAGAATCTAGATAGGCCTTGTAGTTACACTTCCAATGACCATCTTTTCCACAATGGAAGTAGGTTCCTTTAGGATTCTTTTTCTTAGCAACCTTCTTCTTGGAGATCCCATCATTCTTTGGCTATGCCTTGGTTATCTTCTTCTTCTTCTGCTTCTTACCTTTAACAAAAGTGACAACCATGACACTTTTTGGATCCTTCTTGAAGGATCCATCAGCTATTTTGAGCATGTTGATTAACTCAGGAATGGATACTTGGATCTTGTTCATGTTAAAGTTAAGTATGAAAGGTGCATAACTTGGAGCCAACGAGTACAAGATTAAATCTATGTATAGATCATTATCCATTACATAGCCAAGTCTACTCAAATACTCAATATACCCATACATCTTCAATACATAAGCAGCAGCCGAAGTGCTATCTACCATTTTGCAGCTAAATAGAGCTCGAGCAATCTCATATTGCTCAGTTCCAGCCTGAGAAGAATAAAGCTCCTCTAAATACAAAATGATGGTTCTAGCATCCATAATCTCATGTTGCTTCTAAAGCTCTGAGGACATAGCAGCCAACATCATACATGCTGCTGCTTCACTATCCTTTATGTATTTTCGATAAGTGCCCTTGATCTCATCAATGGCATCATTTGATGGAAGTGGTGGTGGATCTTTATCCAAGACATAATGGATCTTTTCATCTCTAAGAGCAATTCTCACTTGCCTGATCCAGTCAGAATAGTTGCTGCCAACCAGCTTGTTATCCAAGATTGATCGTATATTAATATTTGATGTGCTCATAATGATGACCTAGATGTAAAAAAGAAAATATATGAGAGTATGTTCATATATATGTATGCATTAATTAGGTCTTTAATTAATCTATTTACTCCCACTATTTTATTATGAATTAATAGCCCTCACTATATAATCTGAGAAAACTCGATGGTTTTCTTAGTGGGCCAATATCCAATCCTTGATATGTAGTTTGACCTTGACTGTGGTCAACAAGCCAAACTCTATACCCTTGAAAGGTAGGTATCTTTATACCAATTGTGTCTCTATATAACTATTGGATCATTAGGTTATCAACTCTTGATAAATGCATATCATATATGCATTCCCTAATCTTGCCTCTAGAATCATTAGCCTTGACTATGATCAACAAGCTAATGGGCTAACTAAGATGACCCATTTAATTAGATTTGAATATATTCGATATAATGTGAGCTTGACTATGGTCAACAACCCACCCTATAAAGAACTCCGGTTATCCTCAAATTAATGGAAGGCTTATATACCTTAGTATTAGTATGAGGGATTTTAGTTAATTAAGTCTCATCATACATGGTTGGCATACATTGGTATGCATCCTATATCTATCACATAAATATAAGCATCTAAATATGGTATAGTTATGGACTTTACTACATTGATTTTCCAGAGCCAGAAGGGAAATCAAAAGGTCACACCTAGGTAGTATGTATGTAACACCCTAATTCCTTTACCATGGATAATCATCAATCATACCTAATCAAGATCAGGCATAAATACTAATAGTAATAATAATAACACAGGCCCTGATTACATGCCATAAATAAATAAACTTATAGATAAATAAACATAACATAAAAGGGCCTTCAAGCATCCTGGAAACCTCAAGGCAACCGCATCTTGCCCGATCCTCTGAAGTTCTCTTAAAACCTACACGGATAAACAAACCCGTGCTAAGCTATAAAGCTTAGTGGAGAACAAAATCTATGGACAAGCTCATACAATATTCTTCATCAAACCAAATAAAATTATCATAACAACATAAAATAACATATGAGGTTACATTATTTATCATGCCATACTGGCCATTTTGAGGAGCTTTCAACCTTAACCATTGATGCCATCATTGCTGAAACCGAAAGCATTATATAATCTTATCTTATCCCAGAAACTTGTTAATTAACGATCATTTTTCATACTCTCTTATTTCTTATAACAATTCATACACCTTATAATTCTTCTTATTCCAGAATACTGATACTATCATTATATTCTTATAGCCTTCAACTCAATACCATTAACCAATTTGGTTACCTAACATGTGCATTTATTTCTTATTCATATCCAAAAGAAAGTGCTCATGTTATATAATGTTGCAATAGATATTGCTAGGCATGCTTTCATTACATATATTACAAACTTATCATTTTGTTCGGGTTTTCTGCACATGTCTTCCTTAATGTTATGTTATCATTACACTTTAAACATCATACAGATTCATATCATATCATGCTTTATACTTTGATTTATGTTAGACTTATACATAAACACATACATATATAAATGTTCATATACATACTCACGAATTTGCATGCCATTCCAAGGAATAGGTATTACCCCTCATTATTAACTGACAAGGTCTTCATACCACATGCAAATGTTTTCTAATTTTTCCACTATATGAATATTGTTATGCATGTTATAGTTCATGTAATGTTTAATTCAATATTGTAAGCTTGTGGCCTATGTGGCCCAACTATTCACCGTGGAACTGACTCACATTGGTACTCACATGGTGACCTTTCTCATAGTTGATGTAAGACATCACAATCAAGTACTACATAACATAACATTTCATTTCATAGAAGTAGTTTATAGCTAACTGAAATTTAGAATAAAGCAATAGAATAAATCACTATCATGATTCCAATACATATAAGTGAGACGATCGATATATACGTACTTTATTTCTTGCACCATTTGCATCTTTAATAGCCTGCCTAAGTACTAGTTCAAAGGGTAGATAACGGGAGCAATGGATACTCGAAAGTATCAAACTATGGATATCCAAAGATATCAAACAATGGACCCAAATGGGGTCAAGCAATGGTTCCAGCAAGGAACAAACTATGGACCTAAACGAGGTCAAACGATGGTTCCATTAAGGAACAAGACCCAAATGGGGTCAACTATGGCAGCTGCGACTGTATCCCTCTAGGCATGCCTATCTAATCTATAATTGAACTAAGGCCCGCAGGCTTATCCCATTATAATCATCTTTAAGTCATCATATTCTTCGTTACTTAATATTTTATTTGGCTTTAAGCTACAATTCATAAAGAATGCAAATCATTCTTATCATGCATCATTGTTGAGCTTTATGCTCTATTACATATAGATGTTACCATGAAATAATATGCTTGCATCAATTTTCTTTCATTCATATCATAATAGTTACATGTTTATGCAATAATAACAACACATCAGCTTTCATGAGTAGCATTATGCGTACCCACATGCACTCATACATATGTGTGCAGTTTAAACATGGCAATTCATAATTTCATTGCTCATACTTGTTCACATAGTAAGTCAAGCTACTCATTGTAGCATAACATGGCAATTCATAATTTCATTGCTCATACTTGTTCATATAGTAAGTCAAGCTACTCATTGTAGCATGCTCGAATCGATTTTACCACATACACTTACATAACTCATGAATAGTTCTCAATGATGTACCTTATTACTGCTTGCCGTGGGTAGTTTCCCTATTCTCATAATTAACCACATGATAACATAATCATAAATTGCAGCACTCAAGCATTCATGATACATATAATAGAGTAACTATGTTTTCATATAGCTTAAAGTCAACACTTATTCATCTTTAACCCCTTTAGCTCACTTTTATAGTCTATTATATCATAGGCAGTAGATTATCTACCTTAACATTATCACATATATCATGATCATCTTATTTGTACTTTCTATTTTATAACATTATTTTCTTAGGTGAGTTGTATAAGATTATCTCATCTTAAACAATAGAACAGTACTTGAAAGCTTGTACCTTTCATTTTAAATCATACGGTATGAATAACATACAAGTATGATCCTTTACATCAAGGTTCACCATAAATTCCCATGAAAACTTGAAGTATAATCAAGCTTCTATAGTTTTTTTAATATCCCTTAAAACATTCATTCTTTTTTAAACTTAGGCATATTACATACCTTATACCTGTATGTAAAATACATTAATTAGCATGTACATTTAAAGTTACTAGGTTACCTATAACATGGCAACTATATTATTCTCATTACAAGGTTAAATCATAATATTCTCGTATCGTTGCAAAGGATTACCAAAATAGTATCTAGGTAGAACTAATTGCTTTGGCCTAGTACATACTTTATACCATACTATAAAGGACTAATCAAATAGCATAAACTCGTGTGATTACTATATTTCTTCTCACTCTTCTTAGTTTCTGGCTATTAGGCACTAAAACATATTTTGGAAACCCAATTGTTTTAGCATCATTACCTGTAACTTCTTCTAATTAGAGTTCAAGTGGACTCTAAGTCATATCTTTATAGGATTATTATTTTAAAGCCTTTCAATCTAATCTGCGTTTAACAAGGTATATATATGTGTGTGTGTGTGTGTGTGCTTTCATATTAAGCGATCATGCTTTATTCATTTGTAGGTGACTTTGGATGAATTACAGCTTAAATCAATCTTCATCCTATTATAATAGCTTTTTATGTCTTTTAATTTCTATAATAATTCATGCTATATTCATGTCTTTCTGAATCATATCTTTATAGACTTTAGCATTAGAACAAACTTTCATAATCTATTACTCCCTTAGCAATCAAGTAACATATCCATCTCCATTTAATAACTATTTACCATCACTCATACTGATTAATAATCCAATTATCTCAATTCTTGCCCTTGCCAGGATCTTATGGACCACATAATACTGTGTTCAATATCTAATTACATGGCTTAAATATTGGGGTGAGAATATACTCGAATGAATGAAAGAGTATATATATAAAGCATGGTTGGTCAAGCATTTCAAACAGAGAAAGGAGGGTTGGCCATGTATTTTCGGAGATAAAAGCATAATTGGTCGTGTGCAAGGGGAAGATAGACATCACGTGGCTATGGGTGAGAAGAAAGAAAGCATCACGTGGCCACGAGTTTTCAAAGAGAAAACACACACGTGGCCGTGTGTCCCCAAGAGAAAAACACACACGTTGCCGCGCACATTAAGGAGAAACAAGGTGAGTGGCCATGTGTTTCCAAAGAGAAACACATGCGCGGCCGTGTGTGAGAAGAAGAACATCATCATATGGCCATGCATCCTCAAAGACAAATCAACATGTAGCTGTGTGTTCCCAAGAGAAAACACATGCGTGACCACGCATAAACAAGAAGAAAATGGTGAGTGGCCATGCGTGGGAAGAAAAGAAGGAAAACCCAGAATCCCGATTATGCAGACATAAAATTAAACCCTAAATCTCACTTCCCTACATACTTATACTATCATTTAAGTTACTAATCATGTTATAATCATCAACACCTACTATATTTACCCCTAATCTCTCAAAGAAAACACATGCAACAAGAGATGGGAAATGTATACAGTAACTTTTCCAAATAAATCCCATACCTCCAAATCAAGCTTCACCTCCTTTACACATGATTCCTTTCTTCTCTTTCACTTGATTTATATGCTTTTCTCTCATTTTCTTACACATGATGACAACAAGATCTTGTAATCTCTCATCACCAAAGAAATCACAAATTAAAAGAAAAGAAAGAAGGTATCTTAAAGGAAAAACATTACCTTTCATGTTAACTCCCAAACCCTAGCATCTATCTCCAAACCGTGACCATAGAAAGAGAGAGAGAGAGAGATCCTTCAAATGTCGATCTCCATCTTCCTCAAAATCCTATTTTATAGTGGGATAAATATCTTACCAAGGGAAATTTCCACTATACCCTTATACATAATTAAATCTCCATTATTTCAATTTCTTTCAACTAAACCCTAAAAATTTCTAATTCACTTCAATTATATCCTTGTCTTTAGTTAAAATTTAACTTAACTCATATACTTACATGCTGAAATTATCAAAATATTGATGGAATATGACATGGTATACACATAAAGATCACACAGCGGAAAACAAAAAAATTTGATCATACATGCCATATAATTCCATGACAAGAATCGAACATGCAATTTTAGGGTTTTAAAACTTACAACTTTAGATGCCTTTTAAATCTTGAATTTGGTGATGACCAGTAACTAAGATGAATTTATCCGCCTTAGATCTTGATCACCAATGCCAAGGAACAGACTTTATGCCACTCCTCTCTATTCTCACACACACACTTGCAAAGATAGCTTAAAAATCGAGATTGCTAGCTCTCAAAATAAGTATTATGTAATGGCTATGGTTTGAAGCTACAAGACTTGATCTTGTACTTCTTTTAGGTGCTATTAATACCCAAGAACACAAGAGAATGAGGAACAATCCTTTCTCCTTGTGAAAATTGGCCAAAAGAATTTTATGAGAGAGAGAGAGAAGTTCACGCCAAACCTAGAAAAACTAGGGTTTCACACCACACACTTGTAACACTAGGGTTTTATTTCTTTTCTAATATATATCATTATCTTTTGGCAAGTGTTTGATCTGGATTTTACCATCTCAAGATAATTAATTCAACTTCAATCACTTCCTAAAAATAAGTAATATATATTGATTTAAACTCTTTGAATTTAAAATTCAAATTTGAAATAAAACACAAGACATTTAATTAAATAAAATCACTTAACATAATTAATGTGCATGTGCCAAAATTCCTTGATTTTTATCTTGGAATTTCGGCCACTTCATTATTTATTTAAATGATTTAATTTAATTTAAATTCTTTAGGCTTTAATACTCAATTAACTTAATTAATACAAGATAATTAATTAATTGAAATTAAACCTTGTGGGCTGAATTTTTCTCTCTCATGGACAAGGTCCAATAGCATTTATAATGCCCATTACATACATTAATTTGACTTTAATTAAAAGCCCAAATTAATGTCCAATACTTTATTTAAATATTTTAAGCCAAATGCTTTGTGTGCGATCCTATAAGGTCCATTTAATGTTTGCAATGAATTAATAAATTAATTCAAACGTTATATATATTCTCTAGCAAGATATTATAGCATTTCAAATTAAATGAAAATGAATATGGCATTTAGTGACCTAATGCAATTTTGCATAGTCCCTTACCCATAAATATGAGAATTAATATAAGGCATGGAACTAGTCATCCTTATATATGTTAATTCCTTTCTTGATATTCCAGTGACACTGAACTCTCAGATAAATAATGATTACTCAATATTTCATCTCGGTATGGCCATACACTTCTCAGTTCACTGATCAAGTGGCCGATGATATTTTCTCTCTTATAGAGAGGGGTAATCCCTTCACTTCTCTCATGCTCTCTAACATGAATTAATGCATACCCAAGCATACCGTACTTATCACTTCGTTACGAGCACGTTAGGTGTATGTCAAAGCACACAGTAATTCATAAAGAGTTTCATAGAGATTTAGGTCTAGAACTCCGATACAAAAATTGCATATGAGAAACACTTATGACTTGTACCATGTTAGTGTTCTCATGAGTGGATCGAATCCAGATACCATGTTCTAAACATGTATCTATGATCTCTGATTGACACTCTTATCCTCATGATCCGTAAGGCAGAACTCAACTTATCAGAGAGAGCATACTAGTCTTAATTCATTTTGTTATTCCCATAACAATGATTGACTAGGGATATTAGAATGAAGTCTCATTTGTTTCAAGGTCTTACAACCATGTGCCTCACACATGATAACTTAAATTGAAACAACATTCTTGGATAGTTCTATCAATTGATATGCACAGGAATACAATAGATAAAACAAATGCTTCATTTATTAACTAAAGTATTTTATTACAATGTATTGGGGCTAGGGCTTACACTAACAACTCCCACTAGCACTAGTCCCAATTGGGCATAGCCCTAAGACCAAATGCTCTCAAATGAGCTTTGTGTAGATTTGGATGCAACTGTTTCATCAAGGATCTGCTACATTGTCTTCACTTGCTATCTTGCTAACCTTGACATCCCTACAATCAATGATCTCTCTGATCAGGTGGTACCTCCTGAGTATGTGTTTGGATTTCTGGTGTGACCGGGGCTCCTTAGCCTGTGCGATGGCCCTGTTGTTGTCACAAAAAATTTCTAATGGATTTAGGATGCTTGGGACCACATCCTAATCCAGAAATGAAATTTTTAATCCAAACAACCTCTTTTGCAGCCTCACTTTCTGCAATATACTCAGATTCTATAGTTGAGATCGCAACGGTCTCTGCTTCGAGCTTCTCCAGCAGACAGCACCACCATTCAAAACAAAAACAAACCCAGATTGTGATCTAAAATCCTGAGTGCTAGTCTGAAAGCAAAATTGGCATAACCTTGTATGACGAGCTCTTCTTGACCACCATGCACTAAGAAGTGATCCTTAGTCCTTCGTAGGTACTTCAGAATCCCTTTTATAGCAGACAGTGCTTCTCACCAGGGTCTTGCTGAAACCTACTGGTTATACTCAGTGCATTAGCAACATCCAACCCGGTACATAACATAGCATACATGATAGATCTAATAGCATATGCATATAGGATTCTACTCATTTTGTCCCTTTCCTCTTTGGTTTTAGGGCACTGTTCTTTAGTCAAAGGAACTCCCAAAGCCAAAGGTATGTACCCTTTCTTTGAGTCTCCCATACTAAAATGCTTTAGTACTTTGTCTATTGTACTTTTCTTGACTTAGTCCCAAAAGCGATTCGATCTATCTCTATAGATTCGAATACCAAATATTGTCTCAACTTCACCTAAGTCTTTTCATTGAGAAATTTTTTTTCCTAACCATTGCTTAACCTTTTGCAATGTTGGATGTCAATTCCCAATGAGAAGGATGTCGTCCACATATAGGACCAGAAATACTACTATGCTCCCACTACCTTCTTGTACACACAAGGCTCATCTTCTTGTGCAATGGGGTTCTTGTTCCACACAACTGGTTGTGAACTTGATCCCATTTCCAACTCATCCTCTATAGGAGTTTGTGGCGCTTGAATTTCTCTAAGTTCTACTTTACTCCCACTGTCTTTCTTGAGAAGAAACTCCTTTTCCAAGAAATTAGCCTTGCAAGCAACAAATACTTTGTTCTCGACTTGTGAGTAAAATAGTATCCCTTTGTTTCTTTGGGATAACCCACAAACAAGCAGACAGTGGATTTGGACTCTAGTTTGTTAGATGTTAATTTCTTAACATGTGCTTCACAGTCCCAAATCTGAGAAATGACATATTGGGTTCTTTCC